>VXBW01007735.1:362242-641150 GCA_013400375.1 Thinocorus orbignyianus | reverse complement strand
AAAAAAAAAAAAAAGGAATAAAAGTAATTGATTTTAAGGGCAGAGAGTAATATTAGATCATTTTCTCTGGCCACTTAGTAAAGCTGTTAAATGTGATAAGCGTATTTATTAAACCTGATACCATGTGTTGAATTAAGTAAATCTTTCAGAAAGACTTCCAATCCTTATATTAAAATGTCAAGTGATGATTGGGTTTTTGCTATTTCCTTTGATAGTTTGTTTAAATGGGGGATAACTATCACTATAATTTCTAAACTGCTTTATTTAATTTGGCTTTCCCTGCCTGTAAATTCCAGTTACTGTTTCATGTCAAACATGAGGTCATGTAGGCTGACTTGAATTTAGTGAGCTTGTCACATTTTAGCCAATTTGCCTTTCTTCTGAGGTCAGTGACGCATCTTCCGGGAAGACCAAACTCTGTTATTCATCTGTTTTCTTTTCCAGTTTTTTGTCATTATACTGTGCATCCTTTCCTTTGTGGCTTTGTATTTTTGTCCTTTTGAATGACATAGTCCAATATGGGTGGAAGATAATTCTGCTGATGAAATGACAGGATTTCTGATCTTCTCTGAGACTTTCAGCTCTCATCTTCTTGCTTCCATTGACTTTCCGATTTCTTCGCTAAACTATTTTTCTACAAAGTTACAAGTGCTTGAAGAACTTGATTAATCCTCCTCTCCATCTTCAAATTGCAGTTGCTTAGGTAGCACCTCCTTATTTGCTAAAGCCCCACAGTGAGTGGAGCTCATGTGGCATGTGTCTGCCTCTTGCAGAGCACATCTTGGCTGGGTCTCATACCTTGTATCAGGCTGTTTGTCCCTCATTGTGTGCCTCCTGTCCTTCTTCCTCATTTCCTTCTAGCATTCGGGGCCCACAGAATGTTACTTCTAGAATTCTTCTTTTTTTTTAGAAAAAACATCATTTTGGTCAGCTCTACTTTTCATCTGTGAGTTCCAGCTTGACACAGACCAGTTTTTTTCTCTCTCCTTGGCTGATCTCCATGCTCGCTACCTCACTAAACCCATATCCAAAATTCAGGTTTTTTATGTCTGCTGTGGGACTTAGGGTTGCCCAGTTGGCCTTTTTTAATGCAGTTCCTCATCTGGAGTTTTCTTCCTACATTCTGTAGGAACTGTTCTCTACTACAAAAACAGTTATGGCTCTTCAAATCTAGTCTCAGTACTTATCTTTGCTTATACATTTCTGCTCAGAGCCAAAACAGAGTGTTTTCTTGAAGGAGCATTGTTTGGTTTTGGAGGGGTTGTGACACAATGTCAAGGCCACCACAACCAGACTGAAGTATGTCTTTGGGGTGACTGGAGGCTGTTGAGACATTTCTAAGTTGATAGAGATCATTCTGTGGGCATGCCAATCTGTTGAAGACATTTGTTACTTGCAAAGTCTTTAACTGCACATCTATCCCCCTTCTTTCATGTGCTGCCTAAAAAGGACAAGTGATTGCTGGTTGGAAGCGTTGATGATCTGCTCAAGAGATACAGTAAGGAAGTTTAAAAGCAATACATTTAAACATTGTGATACATATTAAATACTGATTTTGAGTTGCAAAGATTTAAAGTAATAAAAAGGGGCAGAATTATGAACTTGAATTGCCTTTTTACATATCAAATTTGATGTATTAGAGGCAGAAAATTACATGCCCGTGTGAGAGTGCTGTTTCTTCGTCTGTGCTGTGAAAGCAGAGTCCTTGTACAGTCTGGGAAAAGCTTATGGACCTGGTCCTCCCTGGGTGAACCCTAGGAGTTAGGATAGCAAATCAACATCTAAAAATGAATCTCCTGCGGAGCTGACATCTTGTTCTTGTATTTCCGAAGCCCTCCAGCCATTTTCAAAATGTCCCACCCAATGCAGTGGACTGAATTCTCAAGCCTCTAACACTGCTGTCGGCTCTGCAGCTCATTCCCCTTCCCGGGAGCTCAGGGAGCAGCAGTGATTGCTCTCCGGCACACCTAAAAGCATCACAGTAAATCTCATTTAAGTCTCTGTTGCTGTTTAGTAGGATTTCAGTTAAGCCCTCATGTAAAGAAAGTTAAGTCTGTGCCGTGTTTTACTGTTCTTAAACCACAACGGAAAGAGTCTGCTTCTGGTGTTTTCCAGTAGCATATTTACTGTTAACAGCACCAGCAGTTTTCATATTAAAATGGAGACAGGGGCCTTCCAAACTCTTTTTGCTATGGGTTTTCAGTTATTTTGCTGTTTGCTTGCCCATGTTTTTAAAAGCCTAGTGTATGTGAAATGTATTTGTCACATTGTGAAGTTATGGTGATAGATTTATCTCTTAAGTTATAGCCATTTCTAATTAATTCCAAGGCCATCACTTTCCATTCCAAGCATGAAGTGGAAAGTGTCCTCTCAAATGGATTACTGGAACTGGAGATTTTCAAGAATTCATGTTCTCAACAGCTCTCTCTTTTCTTTTTTTCCTTTTTTATCTTTTTTCCCTTTTTCTTCTCTTTTTTTCTTTTTTCTTTTTTTTTTCTTTTTTCTTTTTTTTTTAATTTAATTTTATCTTTTTTTACTTTTCTCTTTTCTTCTTTTCCTTTTTCTTTCCCTCCTTCAGACCAGCCCTTTTAAGCACAGGATACAGCCCTGGTACTGCAAGAAGTACAGGTAAGAGATGAAAAAACTCCACTGTGACTCAAAGCTCGTTTTTAGAGGTTTTCAGCTCTGTGAATTCAAAGGCATATTTTTGCATCATGTAACTAGCATTGATTCCATTTTACAGAAAAATCAAGGTTTTAAGTCTGTTGAAAAAAGCAATATGAAATTGTGACCCCATGGACTGCATCACACATTCCCTGTGAATTTTCACATGCATCTCAGAGCAAAATGTGTCATTCCAGGCTCTGGGACCAAACCTCACCATTTGGAGAATTTTGTTCATGTGTTATGTCCAGTACTGCTGGAAATAGTAGATGTTGCTGAGATTCCCAAAGTATTTTGGTTTCCAACTGCAGTTAATTGCTGGTACAACTGCCAGTGACTCCCAGTAGTTTGTGATGTATTTGTGAAAGGCAGCTGAGCTCAAATCTAAGCAGACAGCACAGATTTTCCTTTGAAAAGGCTGATGAGGAGCCATGAGATGCTGGTGGTTCTTAGATTTAGATTAATCTGTCTGGGCTGCCTCTTCTGCTTGTCTTTGGTGACCTAAGTGAGAGCTTAAGAGGAACAGTCCTCTCATGTATATACTTTTTCCAAGGAAGTGCCTGAAGTTACAGTAGAATAAGCCAGGGGCAGTCTCTGCTGATTGAGTGCATGTGCTGTAACTTCTCATGGCAGTGAATCTAATTTTCTAGTTCCAGCGTGGCTTCATTACTTACAAAATGCACACTATAGAAATGAAATGCCATTCACAAGAGGTACCTCCATGTATGTCTTCTTACCTCCTCTGTCTCTAGATGCCTACAGCCCACTGCAGATCCATCCCCAGAAGACACAGGAGAGTGAAACTTCTCCAACCTATGGTGCTGTTTTTGAAAAACAAGCTGAACTGCTTCAGTAATCCACATCTGATAATTCACCCCCAATTTGTGTTACTATAAAGTTTAAAACTCAAAATGCTGTAAATGCTCTTAAACATATGCTGTGTCTCAGCCCTTTCAGCCTCTGAAATCCCATTGGGCAGGTAGATTCTTGGGTAGAAAGGCTGATGTTTTGTTGTTTGTGATGTTATTTTTTCAAAATTATTTTTTAGTGCATTTGTTCAGGGGTCTGGACTTTCAGAAATACCGTGTCTGCTGAGCCTGGGCAGGGAGAGTTTGCCAGCTGCAACCTTCATTGGGTTGAATGTGTCAGGGAATAGAAATTGTGGTCTGACCCTTGCGGGAAGTTAAATACATGAAAATGTAAGAGAAGAATGCAAAGTAATAATGTGCTTTCCCATCTGACAGGCTTGAGCTTGTGGAGGTGCTGAGTAGCAGCTGCTGCGGTACCAACCCAAACCTTTGGCTTCAGTGAAACAAATGATCTAAGCTTGTTTCATGCCAACCTCTGCATTTTACAATAGGAACAAAGTCAGATGCTGAACTGCTGTTCTCTCAAATTCCCTTCTCAGAACTCCCTCGCTGCTCGCTCTTTCAAACAAGGGCTCTATTCTTGCTCTGGAGGACTCAGGCTGTGGTACGCGAACTGATTTCACTGCTAAATATAAGAATTACAGGTGATCTGGTTTGTGATGGTTATATATTTTTTTTTAAATTGCTTCTGCCTTCTTTTGCTATTTTCCTCCAAGGTCTGGGAGCTGATGGACACTTTGGATGACAAAGGCAGGCAAATACAGCCGATGTCTCTGCGAGAGCCACTAGGTGGCAAAACAGGCACTTTGTGCATTCAAACTACATAGAGAAACTCCCCTTAAAACAACGTGCTGTGCTTTCCCCGTGACTGTTCTAAGTCGCTTCTATAAATATTATTATTTTTTTATATTCGCTATTACAGCATATTTAGATACTGCACATGGAGAATCTTCACTCTAAAAGTCTCTAAGTGCTCCCATTCTTAATTATGTATTGGTCATTCAGGTTTTAAGCCTGCTTAGAGCATTTCAGCCACAGAACTTGCCATCGTATCACAGAGTTTGAAGAGGACAAGATATTAAACAGCCTGGTGAGACTGTTAATAAAGCTGTGTCAGTCCTGGTTCAGCTGTGAATCCCAGTTCAGGTGTTGTTTCCCCTCTTAAATTACAGACGTCTGAAAGACCTGGGACCTGTTCAGGGTAGAGGCTCTGTAAGTATTTTGTTAGATTTATAAACCTGTAAATGAATATTTGAAGATAGTCCCTGCTGCAAATATTTTACAGGCACAAGTATGAAAGCTTGTTAAAAAACAGAAGGGAAACACAGAGAACCTAGGCATTTTCTGAAGTCTGGGCACAGATTACGCTGTTTGTTATCCTGCCTCTATGAAATTTTCTCCTCTGTGGAATACATCCTTGTGCTTTTGCCTACTGGAGATGTCTCAAGTTACAGATTTCCATCATGGTCTGGTTTTTTTTTTTTTGCTTTCTCAATAGTTTTCAGGGGCCCTCACAGGGAAGTTTCCAGTTCCCTCTCTATGATGACAGCAGAGCTGTTGGCTGGCTCCTTTCAGACAAATTTCACTCATCCAAGCCTGTCCTGCCCTTGTTGTCCTGTTCCCTAACACTATTGCTTGCAACCACACACCTTACTGCTCTACCAATTGTACCTTTTTTGGGTAGTGGTACCTCTTCTTCATAGATGCTGGGATGTGAAACTCATCCACTGCACACCTAAGTCCTGTGGTGGCCTTCAATGACACATTCATGACCTCTCCCTTATGACCTCTCCCTTGGCAAAGGTTTTGCTTGAAAGAGCAGTGAACTTGTTTTGCTTCAGAATGATGATATGAAGTGTCATGTTTTAGAATGTGGTGGGAATCTCCTATTCTGGAATGAGGAGAAACATGGACAGCATTTGATTTCCTCTGCTTCTCCCTGTCTCTGGCAGGCTGGATATTGAGCTGATTCTATGTGTTAAGTGCAACAAGAATGGCAACAGATCAGGTCTAAGCAGAAACAGTGGACAACAAGCAGATTTTTGATCAGTCATTTATTAATGGAGCAGTGGTCTTCTGAGAGGAAGGTGATATATAATGCTATGGAAAATAGAGCATGATGCTTGTCACTTAGGGTTGTGATATTCATGTGGCCCACTGAGGTTTCACAACATATCAGAAATCTGGATTTTGCTAACTTTTAAGTAACTGGCTTCAAAATCTTAGTGCTGATACTCTATTACTTGTATGCATAATTTCATTTTTAGTCCTCGTGGCTTTGAGAAGTTGTGGCTATTTTACTGGTGTGATGGATTGGGTGAAGGTGAGTCTCCCACTGCTACTGTCCAGAGGCAGGAGGCGTTATTGCAGGTGGTAGGAGAGCTGGAGGTCTGAAAAATGCCGCTGAGCACTACCCTTGATCTCTGAACAGCTCACAGCTCAGTGTAGGCTGGCCACCACCATCCCTTGGAAGCCTGTTCAGGTTGGGACCAGGTCCTGTTTCCATGTGCTGGAGAGGAGAGCTGCAGTTCCAGTGCTGGAGTCAGGCACTTTCCATAGGCAATCTGAGTATGACTCACTGCATGATAAGAAAAAAATAATATACCCCCAGGCCTTTCTCAGGGAAAGCTGACTTCCTGGGATGTCCTTCAGTTTGCAATAATTTGCTAGAAGGCAAAAGCAAAAGAAAAAAAGAAGCTGGTAATGGAGTAACAACATATTTTCCAAGAATGTTAAATATGTAAAAATGGTGCTGGAACTACAACAGATTTGACAACATGTATTTTTCTTTGGTACACATAATAGCCATGAAATATAACCTGGTGGTCCCAGTTTACAGCAAGGGTAATGTAATTGTTATTTGTAAAGGGTTAATCAATGATTAACAGACATTACAATTAATGGTTAATTGATTGTTGTACACATGGCTTGCAGCTATCTATAACATTGCATTTGTGGTGTAATGTATTTATAGCAGTTATTAATCACACACTAGTGTTTTTTAAATGTTCTCATTTTATTAGGTGTAACCAAATTTTCAATAGCACGTCAGTGAACTCAGCACTTAGCATCACGTTAGCAAAAGGGAAAACACAGGAAAACAGTTAAGTTTGCCTTGATTTGTTTAATGTGAGGAAACCATCAGCTGCATAAATTGGAGGCACTATCATATTATGAGAGCAATTTTAAGTAAAACATGCCATTTATAGAGGAAGCACACTTAAAGATTTTCGTAATTGCATTAAAGTATTCGTTGTTGTTGCTTTATTTCCCTGGAGGACTTTTCTGTAGCGGGAGCTTTGTTATGCTGATAAATGTGCCTGAAAGCTTTATAATGTACTGATGCATTGTAATGATAAATAGATCTGGTTAAGTAGTAAAGCTCAAACACACAATTAAACAGACTGTAATATACATCTTGCTGAGCAAGGGAAAACAATAGTGGAATCAGTAAAGATGAATACAAATGGTTTTATTGAACTAAGCAAAAAATATTTTCCTATGCCTACAGAATGAGGAAATCTGGCCGGCTACTTGCATGAACAGACTTATAAAGTGCTTAATCAAATATAAAATACCTTTAAGATGTTCAGCATTTATAATCAGTGGACGGGGCTTTCTCTGACTGCTCGGAGTAATAGAGATGTGCAAGAAACCAGAGGTTAAGCAAATCAGCGCAGCGTGGGATGGCTGAGAGAGGAGCCTGGGCACAGCAGGCAGGGCTCGCAGGTCTGATGCAGCAGTAAAATTAATAAAAACATGTTGCACTTGACAAAAAAATGAGAATTAAATATTGGCAGCACCTGCTTCCATTGTCCAAAATGTCCTTTCCTAGAACCTTTCCCGGCAGGGAGGCTGGTTCATGCTTGGCAAGGCCACGGAGGTTTCACACTTCTTATTGCCTTTTGCTCATCCAAATACCAGAAGATGTGATTCAGAAGGAGCATGCTGGAAGGGCGGAACATGGCTGTGCATTACTTGAGAGTCACAAAAAGAAACCTTTAACAAAAAGGCACGAGGGGAGCTTTCATTCAGAACACAACCCAGCACCCGTGCAACCTGCTTGCAGATTATCCTTGCCCATTCCAACTTTCAATTACCCTGAAGGGTGTTTTAAGCGAATTTCCATTGCAGGGGTACCCATAGCCAAGTCAGTGCAATAGGAATTTCATAGCTCATTGTACAGACGCTATGGAGAAATAACTCCTAAAGGAGTTAGAATTAGGCAGGATATAACAGCCAGAAGAAATACTAATTCTCCTGGATCGACTTTATGTGAGCTCCTACCCTACACAGTGCTTTGCCCACCTGGAACAGCATAAGCTGTTCAGATTCCTTTGCAATGTCTGGGTATTAGCAAAGCTCAGGGGAAAGACCAAATCCTGCTTCACTGGTGCCAACAGCCAAAACTCTTAAGCCTTGTGCACACTGGCTAATTATCGTGTAAAATTCCCCCGATGCTCACCAAGTTCTGCTATACCACCAGGAACCACCTAGTAGACAAAAAACATCTGCTCGTGATGTGGGCTGCTCCAAACATATTTCCCAGGGATGTACAGCATGATACGTTCCAGCCTGCAAACCTGTTATTTCTAATTTACCGTGTGCTGCTAACTACTGAAAGCTTTGCACGGCCTCCAGGAAGTTGGGCTTATTTAATGAGAAGTAGGGGAATAGTAAATGCTTCCAACTTCTGGAGTTTAAGAGAAAAAGGAGTGGTTGGGAAGGCAGTGTGCCTCCACGCATCTGGCTTCTCAAAACCTGAGCTACAGGTACTGCTCAGCTCAAAGAGCCATATAGGAATTCTCAGGAATATACATTGTATTAGCTGGTTTCTTCTCTGTAAGAATGCTTATTTTTGCCCCAAGAACTTCATGTTACTCCACAAAGATATTTAGATGTCTAAAGGCCACTTAGGCATCTAAATACCTTTACAGGTCTGGGCTCCATTCCTAATTGTGTTGCTGCTGTCCACAATGTCACTGGTTTTACACAGCAGGCACCAGATCGGAATTGACTGAGGAGAGAAGCACAGCCCCTCAGCCACTGGGTTTGATTTAATTGGGTTGAGCTGGTTTATGGTCCCTCAATATATGTATTTTTTTTTCTCATTGAAAAACAATGCATCGGCCAAAGCCAGAGTGAAAGCGGGAGCTGTCTGGAGGTGAAATTGCAGACTGCCGGGGACAACCCTGCTCGATGGGAAGCAGACTCCAAAGGGTTTTGCGATGTCTGACGGTTTATGCCATCTCTTCCTCACAGAGTTTGCAGTCCAAAGATTATTTTGGATGCTTGCCTACTCCCAGAAGCTCCGCGTGCTCGGAACAATTTCAGCTCTGAGTTAAGACAATAATTATAATCAAATCTCATGCTCCGCTGCCTCGGCCAGTCACCTCCATGGAACAGATGGGAAGGGGGCTCAGATCAGCAAGGGTTTTCCCTCCCAGTGTGCAACTGGTCTGATATCTTCAGAAAGGACATTTTTGGTTTTCCCTTTGGCTCCCCTTTACTTCTGTCATGGCATCAGCGACAGGCTGCAGCTGGAAAACTGTGGCCAGGGCTGAAAGTGTGAGGAAGGAGGCAGTCATTGTGTCTGCCTCCTGCCTGCTACTCCCTGTCCACACAACCCAGCTGCAGAGAAAACCAGGCTGGGAGCAGACAGGCAAAGGAAACTGGTTTTTTGGTAGCCCC
Organism: Thinocorus orbignyianus; assembly: GCA_013400375.1. NCBI lineage: Eukaryota > Metazoa > Chordata > Aves > Ciconiiformes > Thinocoridae > Thinocorus > Thinocorus orbignyianus. The sequence goes on along the minus strand of VXBW01007735.1, from coordinate 631,926 downwards.
TCCTGTGTCTGCTGACTTTGAAACCCAGGTCTGACACCTGCCTCTGAGCCCACTCTGGTTGGTTAGACTGCACCCTACACCACCAGAAAGCTTAGGTCAGTTGACAGAAGAAGACTAGCCATTGACCTGCAAATTGGTGGTGTGCTGTCCCACCGTGGCTGACGTAGCTACTGGTGTTGACAGTGCTGTGACATTATACAGTGCTGTATAATTACCTCATACAACGTAAACACAGGGCTGCCCCTGTTGTTGAACTCACATGAGTTGTGAGTTCACCGCTTCGGAAAGTCATCCCTTGACACATCCATCCCTCCAGCTTCTTCTACAAGTTGGGATTAAGGTGAGAAATTATTAAGTCTCTCTGTCTTCTTTTTGGATGGTCCCTCTCTGCTTTGTCACCTCAGTCTAGTGCAGAAGGGCACTTGGGTGCCATTTTGACCCTCCAAATGATGTTTTAGGTCTCCAGAAAATTACAAATTGAGAAAAGAAGGACCCTTGGGAAAATTTTACTGGAGTGGGGACAAAGCTGCTGAATTGACTGGGTGTATGTTTTAAAACACACACCTGTAGAGTATGTTGGGTGGTTTTCATTAACAGCCCAACCAGTACTATGTCACTGGTGTGTACTGGTCACTGAAATGCTTGAGATGGAAGAGCACCGTGCAATCCCCCTGTGCATCTGGTTTCCACGCAGTGCTCCTAAACCAGGTTGGGAGTGAGGAGCCACTGGCTACCAGTGCTGGTCAGAGTCAGGTAGGATAATTTGGCTCATTTGCTGTGAATGCACGGTGTGGGATTGCCAGGTGCTCGCGGGGGACTAATGACACAGCCTTAGGACTTGTGTGTTTGTTCCTCCCCTGGATGAAAAGTTCCAGGGATTTGATGTTTTATTTTATTTTCAGGAATGGCTGGTGATGTCTTCTTGGTACTATAGCTCTTCTAGAACTTTTTCTTCCATTTTGGCTTATTAGAACAGGAAATTGTATGTAAATGTTATGTGGAATAGCTGCTGAATGTTTAAATTTTTACTGCTCTTTCACACTACATCTTTAGTAGTCACCAATACTTTCTTTTTTCACTGTTTTTTTTTTTAAAGGCCAACGAGGCTGATTGTACCTTTCTACATGGCATCGGTTACAGAGGTTGTTACTGCATCCTGTTGTACCCTGTGACTAATACAAATGAGAGGCTTGTTCTCTCAAAAGTAATTGCAATGATTGTTGTTAAAGTGAAAACCCCAAGTTCTGTGCAGACTGGGGATCTTTAGGGTTGAAATCAGCCCCTCCAAATTTATTATGGTGTTTTAGATCTGGATCCTTGTCTTGTTCACATGGCTGGCTGATTCACAAAAGTGAATTCAGAAAAGTGAATCCACAGAAGTGAATCAGACCCCTGGGGAGTATTTAATCAATGCTCTGTGTTTGCAGGAAAGGGGCAGACAGCACCCACACGACTACAGAGAGCTGTATTTATCCAGTCACCCAAAAGCCCTGACTTGGGAAAGTCCTTGTGGACTTTGGTAAGCTTCCTTTTTACAAACACAGAGAATCTCCTGTTGGTCACAACGCCCAGCCACCAAGGTGATCTCCTCACTCCTGGCTGTTTTCACATTAATCAGGTGGCACCCTGCAATCCCAAAGAGGCCATCAGTGAGCTTTGCCCAGGGATGGACCTGATGCAGATACCTTCAGGAGCTGTTTACATAGAGCTCCATAAAATTATAGCATTGTTAGCTCTCTTGGCTTCATCCACCAGACAAAGCTTGTGGGATCTTGTGGTTATTCCAGCAAGGAGGAGCAAATGATGACACCGAGGAGGAATGCAGCTCTCAGCCAAGGCAGTGGGCACACTCCCTTGTTGCTCTTCTCTGGTGTGGGATCCCCACATGCATTCAGGCCAGGCTACAAGCCTCCTCTCCTCTCCCAGGTTCTGCCATCCCCTTCATCCTGCTCCCCCTTTTCCACAGACCCACAGGCTTCCCAAATCTGTGCTCTCCACATGTGTGCTCCCCATATGTTTCGGGTGCTACTGTGGGGGTTCAGGGAGAGGACTGATGTTGATTTAGCTGCTGCCTTCCTGGAGGAGATCAGCCATTTCTTGCTCTTTTCTTAAATGGCATGCGTCAGACTTACATCCGTGCTCAGAGAAGCAGCTGTCTTGATGAATATTTGCCCAAATCATTATGCTATCTAGCAGTTAGCCTGAAAAAAGGCCCAGCACCATTTGTATGGTAATGGAAGGCTTTCTCAGAAATGTTTTGGAAGCAATCAGCTAAACTAATAGGATTTCATGTAAACCAATCTCTTTCTTTAGATCAGGGTGGGTATTTTTTTCTGGAGAGGAGGGTAAGGACTTTTTAATAAATGCAAATTGATATTGCAATGAAAATGGAAATGAGAGAAAAAGTTCATTGCCAGGGTAAAATGCTGTGACTTTGCTCTAGCAGCAGCTTCGCCTGTAGTTCTCTGCACATTCCCCAGCAGCCACACCGAGTTTCTGAGGCATAGCACAAAGAGAAGAAAAGCCTTCTTCCACTTTCATGCTAGAGTGAGACATAGACTGGGTTGGATTTTTCATCACCTCATCAATGCGGTGCTGCAGGAGGTTTCTCCAGTCCTGAAGCTCTGCAGAGGGTCATGGCAAGCGGTCACAGAGAGGAGGCTGTGGACAAGTGGGTTCTGTCTGTTGTTATTGCTCATTTCTCCTGTGAATCAGCAGCTCTGGTACTCTGTAACTTGAGCTTTTTGTACCTCTCCAGCAGGATTTGAGAAAAGTAAAGGATAAGAAGCACTCAGAAACCTGATTTATGTCATGTACTCAAAGCTCTGCTTTTAAGATAAGTGCTTTGCACTGGGAAATTGCTCACTGCACTCACCTACTACCAAGGGCTTTTGCTGCAAACCCCAAATTTTTTTGCATTTGGGACACAGCCGAGGGAAATTTCTTGGCTCTGGTCTCACTTGCCTTGCTGTAAAAGGGCCTGATGTGTGACACCAGATCATCTGCATGGAGCCTGGGATGGCTGAGATTGTTGCAGTCAATCATTTAGCTGTTTTCTTGTTTATATATATAAAAAATAACAAATTAAATCAAACTCTGATCAGTCTGTAGACATGGTGGTACTGCTGGGAGTGCTGTTTGAGGAGACTCAGGCCAGAGAGAGTCAGGCATCCAGAAGGGTTTCAGGTGTTAAGCTCTCACGCAAAGAGGCTGAACCTGAATTTGGAGAAGCAGGGTTTTGGGCTTGTCCATCCTGTACAGCAAAGCATGGCAAATGTACATGGGCAGAGAAGTGTGATGAATTCTCAGGGCCTTGGAGAACACCCTCTGGCAGCACGTGGGCAGTGTGGATGTGCCGAGCATTAGCCTGGTGGGGTCATACGCCCACAAGCCCTGTTGCAGGCTGCTGTTTGGACTTATTAACAGTGTAAAAGTGTCAAATAAAAAAGCTTGCAGGAAGCAATGTAGTGAATAGCTGTTTTCCTCTTTTAGTGCTAGGTGATATCTGCAAGGTATGCAAACCGCAATAGGGAAAGGTAAATGCGCCAGGATGGCATGCAGACCCTTGGAAAGTCCCAAACATCCTGGATAGGTGGTGGAGAAAATAAGTGATTTTCTACTGTGCTGGGCTTGATCTTGTGGTGTGCTGTGACTCTGGGTGCAGCAGCAGCCCCAGAAATGGGGGGCAGTCCAGTGTCAGGAGGGACATGGTCTGATGGGACAGTGGCTGTTGAGGAAAGGAAACAGTGGTCAGTGCCTTATCATGTTAACACTGATCAAAATCTACTTGGCCTACTGCCCTGGTTTCCAGCAGGGACAGGGTTGATTCTCACCCGTCTCTACTCCACCTACCGTCCGCTAGGCCCAGGGCACGCAGCTGGCCGGGAAGGGGCGGGGCCACAACCAGAAGTAGACGTGGTGACGTCACGGCATAGGCGTATATCTGGGCGGGCGGCGCCGGGGTGCGTCTGGGCAGCGTCGGTGGCGGCCGGGGTGGCGCGGGCTGCGCGTCGGTATTGTGCTCCTGTTTGTGTCCTCCATCTGTGTTAAGTGTTTCCCTGCAATACCTGCTGTTCTGGTAAACATTTTTTGTCCCAAACCACGAGTCTGCCTTTTCCTCCCCATCCTCTCCCCGCCGCTGGGGGGCGTCAGAGCCAACGGGCTGCCACGTGGCGTTTGTGCTGCCGCCGAGGCCGAAGCGCGACACCTACCGGTGTCTGTAATCAGGTTCATACCCTGCTGTGCTCCCTAACGGCTGCGATGTGGGTGACTAATGAATTGCTCTCCGGTCATGCCTGGAAGCTGGTAATCAGGGTCAGGTCATAAACCATCTCGAGAGTAAAGATGGGTGTTTGTCCACAGTGTGCTGGCTTTGGTGGAAAAGTTGGTTTGAGAAATACCTTCTGTCCTCCAGCTGCTTTTTCCTGGCCCTATATTTGTGCCAAGACATTTGTGCCAAGACTGGTGATGTTGTCTTGTAACCAGATTGCTGGAATAATTTGGGGTAAAAGTTCTTAAAAGAAATAATTTTGAGGGTTTATATGTAGTGTGTGTCACTTCAGTGTCAAAGGCTGGTACAGAATTCCTCCACAGTAATTCTTCTCTTGAGAGGGATTTACTCAGTGACCTCAGTGTGGCAGAAAGACTTTGCTCAAGTTTTGATCATGTGCGAGAAAACTAATCAGTGTCCCATGATGTGAAAACAAAGATTTGACCTACAAATATGCCTGATGAGTTGTTAGGCTTGCCTGAAAATATTCAAATTTGAAGGCAGCAACAGAATACAACTTTACAACTAGAAGAGTTAAATCCGAGATATTAAGTCTGCATTTATTCAAATATATTTTCATATCTGAAACCATGTGAAACAGTATAAGCAATATGAAAAGAAAGAATATGTGTTTTTACAGAGTATGATCTCTTTTGAGCCTCCCTAGCTGAAGACTGTCCCAGAAGAGCAAGCAAAGAGCATGGTGCTTTGGTATTCCACATTCCTGGTTAGATGCTTTCCAGATATAATACTGCATTTCCAGACATTGCAGATAACACCAACTAGATTATTAAACCAAATATTTAAACTGTTACTTGGTTTAAATGCTTTCTGAGTTTGTCTGGGCTACATTAAGTTTATATGAATAAATTCTTGAATTACAAAATCAAGTAGGTTTTGCTCGCCTGACATCTCAATCCACTCCTGGAGATACATTCACTGGAGCCTTGGAAAGTTTGTTTAAACAATTCAGTCTCTGGCAGATCTATAATCTCGGCATTCAATAAAAATACTACTGAAGTTTCAAACTGCATCTGATTTTATATCTTCTAAGAGAAAAAGCAAAATAAACAGAGTGTATCCAGAAACCTTTTCTGATACTGATCGTGGGTGTTAAAAAACAATTTTAAAACCAATTTAAGCTGGTTAGAAATGTTCAGTTGAAAATTTCTGTGATGGAAAATGCAGTTTCTGCAAAAAAAATAATTTCCGCTTTGATTGGTAAAATTGAAACAAAATCTTTCAGTGTGGTTTGGATCTACTAGAATAAAAAAATAAATCTCTTTTTAAAAATGAGTCCAACCTCTTTCAGGGGAGGCTGCCTCCAATTTAAGTTTTTGTACTTCAGTTGGCTCCTGTTAGCTGTGGATCAATGCCACCTATAAATGGGGCATGCCAACAACAATGTGTGGACAGTCCTGGAAACATCTCCTTCCCACTGATTTTCCTTACTTCTCTAATTTGCTGCTCTAAGGAGTTGTGTGAATGGCAGACATGAGGAAGGAATTTTCATTAAACCAACTAGTCACTGTTAGAAACACCTCAGAGGTTAGTGCTTGTGCTTTTCATCATGGCAGGAATTTTGGAGGAAAAAAGACAATCCTAAGTCTTCTCATTGGAACGGAGAAGTAAGGAAGGAGTGATGTTCTCCAAGTACCACATGCTGCTTATGCTCTAGTGAGCTTTGTATTTCATAGCAAATTTTCAGACCTGAACACAGGTATGGTTATGCTGGAGACTCCTATTAATGGGAACGTGTTCATAAGGTCAGCCCTGCCAGGAGAGAGGACATCTTCCTGGTCCTGGCCAAGGCAGCAGCATCTCCCTGCATGGTGTGAAGCAAAGCTTCTTTGGCCTCTGCTGTAGCAGAGGGAGCAGCGAGGGTTTGTTGCTGCTGATACCAGGGAAATCCTGCCCATTGCAAAAGGAAAAGGTGAGCCTTCTGTGCCTTGCTGAGAGAGCAATCACCAGACATTGCCTTGCCTGGATTGGGTGCTACCACCTTTGCCACTGGGAAAGCCCACTCATGTGTACCAATGATTTTGTTTAAAGCAAGAATAATTTTTCTGTGTAACCAAGGCAAAACTACGTGTAGTAATCCATAAACTAAAGCAACAGCAGCCACAGATGGGGGTGGGTGACACGAATATTTTTTAAAACAAAAATGGCATTTGAGTTACTCAACACACAGTAGTAAAGATGGTGAGGCTAAGAGAAGGGGAAGGCCATGGGGAGAAGTACCAGTTGTGAGGTACACCTGCAAAGGAATTTGTTTCTTAATGTCTAAGGTGGATGTACCTCCATGTCATCAAGAAAGATGCAAGATATTACAAGAAAAAACAGAAGTCCTATAATTGTGAGTGACTGGAGCAACTTCAGGAAGAGATGGAGTTTTCAGTGCTGGATGTCTTTAAAGGTAAGGTTAATGGGTTTCTTTCATGTATGCCATAGTCACAACTGGCATGAACTCCCTGGCATCTTTCATTTGTTGGTGACATGATGTGCTTTTGTCTCATGAAACTGATGTCAGCTGCAGGAGACCCTTATACAAGGTGCAGTTCAGGTGCTTCACATCTCCACTTTTGTCTGCTGGCCAAGAATTATGCAGCATTGACAGATTCTTCCCAGCTGTAGGAATAACTTCAGGATATCCTGGGAGTCCTATAACCATCATGCACCAGGAGACATATATTTCATTCAGGGAGGCAGTCAAGCTCCACAAGGGCAACTCAACACCCTGACAATTCAAGGGGACACAAAAAGATGTTGAGTCAAGCAGGGAAAAGGTCTCAAAATTTCAAAGGTAGATGTACCGGGCAACATAGAGGTGCAGGGAGAAAATTGACAATCTGTCATAGCCTAGATGAAAAAGAAGCAAGACACTCCTACAAGATGGAGAGGCTACTTTTTAATGAAGGAATGATTCAAATCATCAAATCCTTCTGCTGACCACGAGGCAAGCTTCTTTTCCTTTGTTTCTTCATCTGATATTGAAACAATTTAATACATGCAACAATATTCCAAAGGTTCCAATTATAATGTCTTTGAATCCACTTACCTCCTACCTAGCTTTCTTCTGCTATAGTCAAAAATTGCTCATAGCTGTGATAGCTCTAGCTCCTAGCAATGTAAACTCCCTTTGTGATCAATGGAGAGAAAGATATGTCTCATCAGGGCACTTCATCTTCTTCTTAGAGGGTACCTAAGTGTCCTGTTTGGCAAAACACCAACACTGCAGATATTGACGTCTGGTGAGATGAAGACACTCTGTTCCATGCCTGTCTTTCTACTGCAGCTATAATGGATTAAAAGAGGATTGAACAGGTCTTTTAAATTATCTATGTCAAAATTGCTCAGTAAAGTTGCAAATTTTATAACACTTTTTTTTTTTTTTTTTTTTTTTTTTTNCTTGTTGCAAAGCCTTTTTTTCTTGTAAAACAGTTATTATCCTCTCTTAAATAAGTTGTCACAGACTCCAAGGTGTGTTGATGACAGTTTTTCAGGTTGTCATTCATACTCTAATCATATATCAATGACTTTCTCAGCTGTCTGGACTGAAGAGTTTGCCTGTTTAAAATATTTTGGAATCTATCCACCTTGGCTTTTCTGTAGATTTTTCATGGCATTGAAAAGCACAGTTGGATGCTTATCCTGCTTAGTGAAGTCCTCAATTTCGTTTCCATCTGGAATCACACATCAGTACTTGTCAGGCAGTTAAACTTGGCTAAGAAAGTATTATGGAATTGATCCTCTGAACTTGGTGAAAATCTACATAAGGGGTAAGTTCCATTTGATCACAGTTTCAAAATCTCTCTCTTTTTGGGTTGCTTTTTTGCAGGGCCACCAAGTTTTAATTAAAGTTTCCACTTAAGTCATGCATAAAGCTTATTCTTATTATTATCTTACTTATTCTACCAGTCTCCAACTGTGTCTCAAAAGCAGGTAAATGTGATTAATTCAATCTAACAGTAGACAGTAACTTGACACTGATGCTGGAAACCAAACAGTAAACTATATCAGTAATCTGCTGTATGGATAGTTGTGGTTACCAGTAATATAACAAGTTACAGCAAGCCCAGTCTGCAAGAATCTTCACAAATGTCTTGCAGAGTTCTGCATTGTTTACAGGATTGACCAAGTAGCTGGGAAGAATAGTTGTGTTAAGGGTGAACCCAGGCTGGTTGAGAGGATTTGGGCTGGATATCCCTAAATAGGTCCTTTTTTCCACCATGTTCCCTACCAGGCTGGATCTGCTCAGAGCTTTGTTGGTTGTCCTGGAGATCTGAGACATGGCCTGGAGGAGAGTCCTGCCTGCTGTTCACTGAGGATGGAGAACTGAAGTTCACCCTTCCTAGCCCCTCTGCTGGAGCAAAAAGACCGGCAGGACAGGAGACAACCCTTCCACTTTCTCTCTTCCAAGCCACCACGACAGAAATATTAATGAAGGTGGTAGAGCCTTGGTGGCCTTGGGACTGCCTCATCTACCTATGGGCTAAGGCCAGCTTTGACTGATTGGTTGAGTTTGTACAGGGTTGTATGATGCCATGTTTTACATTCAGTAAGTACTAAGTGTTGATACATGTGTTGCATTCATATTAGCGACTTATTCCTCTAATTTTATTTTAAGTGTCTTTTATTTTACTGATCTTGACAGTGATGTTTCAGGATGTGGGGATCTGTGTTTTTTTAGTGCCTTTAATAGAATTAAGTCTAGTATGCAGATAGCTGATAAAATAAGCTACCTGTAAGTGGGAAAAACTGTGATGTCTATCTAATCTCAAGTGCTTTTATGACCATTAACACGAGAGGCCAAATCTAATTGCTCTTTTAAGTACAGGTCAGAACTGGTACACAGGAGCTGTAGACAGCAGGAACAGAAACTTGGGTCCACACTGTCTCTTTGTGTTGCCCAAGTGTGCTCCTACTTACGAGATGACAGGAGTAAGGGTCTGACTTAAGTTGGCTGCTGTGTATCCCATGGTATCATGTCAACAAAACAGCCTTGGCTCTTTCATAAAATCTCTGACATAGTGAACAGAGGATGTGGGGTACCTCTACAATGCAGGCATAACTGCCTGAGGGCCACCAGTGACACAGGGGCACAGAGTACACTGTTCTTTGGGTAGCCGATTAGTCAGCTAAAGTGCAGTTACACTGTAGAAATGGAGCCAAGGTGGCTGGACCATACAATAACTGCTCATCCTACAGCACCTTCATGAGTCAGGGAATTGCTGCTCCCTGAATGATTATAAATGACTTTCTGCAGGGTCATCTGGAGATGTGAATTCTATTTTCTTGAGTCATCAGTATCACCAGAACCCCAAGAGTGTTTGACCTCATTCAACACACATAGCACTTTAGGCCATGATCTATATTAGGCCTCAAGAGATGGTATAAGTGTTGTATTGGCAGGTGCACTGCCACAGTCTGTTAGGGCCAGGTTATATTTGTGAGGCTTCATAGAAAATGTGTCGGCTCCAGGTTATTTGGCCTTTATTGCATTCACGCACCCCATCTGTTATTTTCCTGAAGAAGAAATTTTCGTGAATCATCTGATGACCATTTTAGACAGATTCAGCTGTGGGGCTGACATTCCAGTATGCTGAGCAGGGCTGGTACTGCAGGGATATATAATTTCAGAGTGGTGTCAGTATTTCATACAGCTGCAGCCCTCTTTGCTGACTGAGATTTATTAGTAGTAATGAAATGCTCTAGCATTTGCATGGACTTCCAGGCTGAATCAGAAAAGCTAAACACTAAAATCTGCCCTTCGTGCTATTGACATCTAGAGTGCAAATTCCCATCCAACTAAAATCCAAGCCTAAATTTCAGAGAGGTTAGTTAAATTAAGCAGGTGTAGAGGAGCTGAGCGGATTGGGAGTGGGAGGTAGAAGTTGCCTGGGGTTTTGTAAGTTGTCTGCAGTGGTCCCTTGTGCATGGGTTGGCCCCTTCTGTGCTGTGGAGCTTGCTGTGTCCAGAGAGAACAGATCCAGCTGGGTAGCAGGTGTGCTGCAGCGGTGACCTGGTTTGGCAGCGACCTCCGCTAACCTCCCCAGCATGCCAAGACAAAGAGTAGCCATGTGTTCCAACACACACCTCCGTGCCGAAAGGTCATCTTCCAAGTGGTCTCAGAGAGAAGCTGCGCTCCTGTGGAAAAAAAGTCTTAAGATATCCCAGGAAAAGAGAAAACCTCTACTCAAATGCTTTTCTGTGTGGATACATAATGTAAAGCAAACGTTTAAATACCAGGGGTAGTTCAGTGCTGCTTCATTCCTAGCTGTGTTATTAAAAAATATTTGGATGTAAAAGGAGGAAAATGAAGCATTCAGCTGAAGATCCCAGCACTGCTGAACAAATCAAGAAAACAAGAGACAGGATGTCCTGTGTTCCCACAGCCCTGTTTGAAGTACTGTTGTAGGCTGATAGGCTATTGAAAAGTACTGGCTGCTGTGGTAGAAGTGGGAGGTCAGTCCATAGGACCAATGGTGATAGTTTGTGGATCAATTTTTTTAAGTCAGTTTTGGCTTTTCAGAGCCCTTTCAAGCTGAAGAGCATTGGAACTTTGACTTCTAAAACCCTGGTATGGAAAGATTTTTGTTATCTTTTTCCTATTTAATCATCCTACTGCTTTGATTTTCACTACTGGTGGTGAAAGTTGAGTGCCTTACCAAAAGTTAACTGCCTAAATACCCTGCAGATTGAGACCCAAGTCATATTTGAAAAGGAATGCATTCCTACCTGACTTACATGCCTTTGGAAGTGTTGGCTGTATCTGAACAATACAATGTCCTACAGGCACTTGAAAATTGCACATGGGAAAGGACTTTTTACTGTATTAGTCCCAATTTCTGCACAGCTGAGAGAGACACCAGGTGATACCTAATTGCAGCTAGAAATAAAAGCCACATTATTTCAAAGGCAGCCAAACACTCTTTTCTGTTCACTCTTTGGAAGTGAGACTGTCTTTTCAGTGCTGCTATTCACTCCTGCTTATCACATTTCTATCCATAAATCTCCCAGTCAAGTCCTTATCTGCAGCTTACAAAGCACCGTTCTCTGCTTCACCTTTCTTGTGTGAGAAATCTGCAAGCAGGAGTGCACCAAAGCAGCCTGAAAATAATTTATAGGCTTCCTACCTATTCATGGGGTTACTTACATCACCTTAAACAATTTTAATACGCTATCTGTGCTTTTTTGTGCTTGTGGAGCTGGGTCTGTGGACACAGAGCATTTGCTGTGCTCTCACTGGCCCTTGGTGGAAAGCTTGCTGTAGTCCCCATGGGAACATCAGCAGTGCCTACCCCAGCTCCAGGGTTGCAGGGACCTGAAGCTGTGGCTGAGCTGCTGGCATTGGTGTGCACGTGCTTCTTGCCTACCCAACGTGATGGAAAAGGTCTCCGATGCCTCATTCCTTATATGGTCATTTTTTATTTAGCAGTCCCAGTCATCCTGAAAGAGAAAACTGCCTATAAACCTCCAGAGTTGCAGAACTCTCCCCACCTTCCTCCCTTTGCCCGGTATAGGAGGATGTGTCAGGTGGGACACAGGCGAGTTGTGTTGTGCACAGCGCCTTGGTGATCTTCTCTGGCCTTCTCTGCTGGAAATCAGGTGGAGATGGGGTCTACTGCAGAGTAATGAAGGGCTCTCTTGGCCGACAGATCAGCCAGGATGCTTGTTGCAAAAAAAGAGAGACTTTGGCAAGACATTTCTAAGCCGTGTGTTTGTCTGTTGGTGGAACAACTGAACATATTATTCTAGTGGTATAAACTAAAACTGCACGTTCTGGCTTTCACTTGTAACAAAGCCAGACAGAGCACGAGGAGGGAGTTTTGAGTTAAAAGCACTTGATCAGTCATATTGTAAAACCTCAAAACTAAGCCAGAAGGCAACCTCGGTTCAAGCTCCAGAAGGTAAGCAGGATCACACATCATCTGTTGGCCTGTCTTTGCTGGACCCGAGGTTTCATTCATGTGCTCTGGACACATCAGTGTCCACCAACAGATAATTCGAACTTGTTTTCCCCAAAGTGCAATGTTGGATGTGTTGAACTGAGATAACAGCCAGCAGTAGGAAGCTCATGGGCCCTGACATGCTGAGTGTGCTTTTCAGATTTTAGGATTGTCTCTTGGCCTTTGGCACTGTAGTTCAAGGTGCAGTAGAGATCTGACATCACAATTTCTGGAAGTCTGTGCAAATCTATAGCTTTCACACCTGTAGATTAATTTGTGGCATCAAGTACTTAATGCGAAGGTATCTGCAAATGCATCCAAACACCTCCAGGAGAGGTAAGATGACCTTCACTTCACTTCACTATTGTATGAAGTATGATGTATGATTTCAGCTTAAATGCTTCCTGCAGATCTGGCCACACTCTCTCAAGAGCACTAAGTTGAATTGGAAAAGCTTGGAGGAGTAGTAATGGCTATGGAAGAATGAGGGCCTTCAGAGGGGGTGCTCTCTGGGGTTAGGGTTTGCTCAGCTGAGTGTGATGATCTTGACTCACTGCTATTTTGCACAAAACAACTAGTAGCAGCAAAACAGTCTGACTGAAGCAGTTTTTACCAAGAATACAATTAAGGTCACTGAGCTTCTTGGCACAGGCTGTTACAAAAGCAAACATGGATTCTGAAAGGGCTTTGACAAATTGTGAGAAGGTCAGCATGTAGTGGTAACTGAACAAAACAGGGGTCCAGATGCAACCTCCTGCTTGGGCTGTTGCTAAAGTCTTGGTTTGCCAGAATCTTGGGGGTTTGGCCAAGAGTTACATCCTCTTCTTCCCCGTGCAGGTCACAAGACACTGGGATCTGGATGGACCTTTGCTCTGACTAATGTTCAGGCTCTAACACTTGGAGTGTACCTGGCAGCAAGTCCCAATGATGTAAATTAAAATCCAAGTGCCAGCACTTGTCGGGGATGTGACATTTGTTTGGATTGTCTTAGTGTCATTTTTCTTCTGTATATTGAGTTATACACCCTAGTATTGTTTCTGCAGTAAAGCAGTCACACCCTGCTAGCATTTTTGTGGCCTACAGATATTCTATTTCCTTGATTCTTGCTCATATATGGTCATGAGACTGAGCAGTGGCAGCTGGGGTTTGAAAAAGCAAGCAGTGATTTTCTGTGTGCACAGGAGGATACCTTCAGTGAAATTTCAATTTCAGAAAGTGCTGACCTCTGAATCCTTTCTAAGATCAGGCAGGCTGGACAGCTCAAAACAGAAAGCTCCAAAATCACCAATGGCTTGAAAAAACTGGTGCTAAAGCCACCAGACATAAGTCAACTCTCGCATAAAAGCTGCAGATAATTATTACCTGTGTAAAATGTGATTTGCAAGTTTACTTTAATCATTGTGTAAATGGAAGCTAAGCCCTCACTTATGGTGTGATAGATTTGGTGTCATTTATCCCATATAACAAAACTGATTCATTAAAGTTCCCTGACATTTGGCAATCAGCAAAGGTTCGATTTTGCCTCCAAGATTAAGTGACTCAAGGCATAAATACAGTGTTTCTTGATCTGTGTAATAATACTGGTGCATAGTTCATGTTTTTAAGTGTTTTTCTAATTAGAGAGAAGTAAAATGAGAAAACTTACTATAAACTTTACACCCTAGCTGTTAAAGATGGGCTAGGTGGGATTTTGGTTCCTCTGTGACTATTGAGATAGCATTTTCAGGTGTAGGTGCACCCAGATCATGTGTGTTGTGGAGAGGTGGAAGGTGAGATGTGTGTTGTGGGCTACAGAACACAACCGCCTCCATTTGTCATCTTCCCATTTGCTTATGATGCTGCCAGTCACTGCTGTACTCTGCTGGCAGTGCCATGCCCTGGTCAGCCGTGTCTCTGCTGGGCTCCTTTCATGCCTCAATCCCCACCCTCATGGGACAGAGCCTGACCTTGAGCTGGAATTGCGCACACCGAATGTCCCAGGGAGCACTCAACAAGCAAGACCTCTGGATGTGAAACTAGAGACCTCAGTTTTCCTGGGGCAGAGGAGTGGAAGGCAGAGGTTTGCAAATCAAACTGCCCATTACCTCTGTAGAAGACCCTGCTGAGCAAGCTTGACTGCTCTTGAGCTAGACACGGCTTTCCTATCCACCCCCATATGTCTACATTGTCTATATCAGAGCTGCAAGGACAAGGTCAGCAGACAACCTTCTTTCCTGCAGCCAATCTACAACAATTTAGAGCAGCATACATCACTTGTGATCAAAAAGTACCCCTAGATGTCACCCATTGCCACTCAGTAGCCGGTTAGCTTGGTGTCTTCAGGATTTCTTCTTTCTGTCCACTGTTGTTGGTACCCACAGGTAAGGAGAAGGTGACAAGGAACCTCTGGCAAGCACAATGATGAAATGCTCCATTCCTGGGCTGTGTTTTCTGACTACTTCTGCCTTGCCCTGCAGGGCTGTGAATGCTTCTCAGAGGTATTTACATCAGTGAGCGCTGCATGCCTAAATTAGATGCCTAAGATTGATTTCCCTGTGGAGAGTGAGACAGACTTGCGGAGCCTTTAATGTACTTGGAGTATACGTGGCCTGCTCTTGTAAGGGAGATTTTTCCTTTCCTGTACATCCGTATGACACCTAGCAAGGTAGCACCCCAGCCTCCTGAAGCGCTGTGATACATGCCTGGATGCTCACTCACAGCTGAAAGTCCGGGTTAGATGGGAGCACAGGCGACACCTCCCAAGGGAGGTGCAGGTGCAGTAACAGTATTCACTGCACATATTGAAAAATGCCATTTCCAGACGCGAGCTGGTGCAGCTCCAGTCAGCTGCAATCCTGACAGCGTTTGCAACACCCGGGTTGATTCGCTAGTGCTGTTTGTTTGAACGAGGAGCTCTTTTGTTGCTCTATTGAAGTCTTGCTGACATAGCCTGCAGCTATGAACAAATGTTGTATGGCTGCAAGCTGGAGCATTGAAGAGACAGGAAGTGTGTTCAATATTGATAAAGAGCAGAACAGGGGCTTGTTTAAATTGTGCACAGTCAACTTTTCCATAATTAAGGGAGCAACAGACGTGATCCCTTGCCTACAAATGAAATGACTAGCAAAAGCAGGAGACACATATGACATGCAGCCTGATACACGCCTGTGAGCAGAAGAGATGGTGAAAAGGACATGAGATGGTTCCCGAGGATGGGCTGTATGTGTCCATTATTCCTTTGTTTCCAGCTGGCAGCGCGGGTGTAAGGAAATCTTGTTCCACGTTCTCAGCTAACAAACAGTGCATGCTTCCCCAACGGGAAGTTGAGTCCCCTCGTATGAGACTCTGTCCCCTTTGAAGTGCTCTTGTTCACGCTGGAATGATTCAGCCTGCAAATGGAGCAGGTGGAGTAAGAGATCAAACCAACCTATATGCACGACCCCTATTCATGGGTGCTAATGGATGTGCGTGATTCCTTCCTTCCTTCCTATCTTCAGCTTTATTCTATGTTCGTTCTTGGGAATGTGTGCCAAGGAAAGGTCTGGGGATGTGTCTTAATAAAATGAAGACTACTTCTGGGCAGTGAAAAATGGGACGAGGGAATCACTGGGAGAGATAGCTTGGATGCTACTGGAGTTGAGTGTGGGATTTACTTCTGACACTTACGAATGCCTGATGTGTGTGGGTTACAACTGCTATTTTAGAGCTGTGCTGACATGCTAACCATCCTCTTCCAAGTGTCACTTATTCTGTATTCCCTTCTTTCTAAGTTTTGGGTGCCTTTCCCCAAGCAGAACTTTAAAAAGATTTTGCAAACCCCTCCAACTGCACCAGGCTGCTTAAAGCCATGATCCCATGGTCCAGGCCATACTGATGCACACTTGCCTCATCCTGGAGTCCCTGTGAAGTCATCAGGATTTCTTTTCAGTGTTCTTCTGGTCATTGAGGGTTCAAGCATGCTGATCTCCTCACAAGATAAGGGCCAGCATGGGCAGCCTGCTATCCACACAGATCTCATTGAGCACTGTTTAAAACAGGCACAGGCATCCAGGTCTGTGCCAATGTTGTAATTTAGCAGCTGGCATATTTAAATGCTTGCAAGTGGGATCAATCTTTTTTTAATCATTTATGTTTAATTATTGTTTCCAGCTAGCTCTCTTGCATTCATTGCTAGCACTTTTCTAAATGCTTTTTTTAAAGCTTGAACTGAAAAGCCTAGTATCACCCAGCAAGGAAGAGCTTACACCACTTCAGTTAGGAGACTTCTCTCATGCTTGGAGCTCTTAGGCAGGTTAAATGTTGAATTCACTGAATTATTTTTGGTTGGAAGATGTCTGGTCTGACTTCTGCTTACAGCTGAATATAGCCCTATCCTCCAACATGGCAACCACTCAATCCAGTCTGATGGTGTTGTAAACTTGCTGAGAGTGTGCCAAGCACGAATGATGGTAGGATGCAGTGTGTTGCTGCTTGGTGTAATGGGTCCTCCAGGACTCTTCCCTGAAAGAAAATGAGCTTCGCTGTGGCAAGAGTCTCAGGGTGGCCCAGCTCTCTAGATATTGAGGTATGTATTGCCTTTTGGTTGTCTAGGAAAGAAGACCGTTCATCAGGGTCACTGTTCAAAGACCTTTGCTGTTGTATGTGTCCAAAAGGAAACACCATGGGCTCACAGAGCTTTTTGGCACCCACCCTATTTCCTAATAAGCATTTAATTTCTCATCGAGTAATTAACATCTAATTGATATTGCTCAGCATAATTACCTTTTCTGAAGTCTCTATTTACCTGGGCTACAGAGAGAACAAACATTAAAGACCCTGCCAATTTCAGCCACCTGATATAAGCCATTTACCTGACATTTTATAGGATAATTCAGGTAGAAAAGGGGCCTGAGGGGGTCTCTAGTGCATCCTCGTGCTCCAAACAAGGTCATCTAGGAGATCAGACCAGATTATTGTATGTGCTATGTTGAAGAAAGTGTTTTTATTACAAGTGTTGTATTTGCTCATGGTGCAAACATGTCCAGAGTGTCTGCATGCCACCCCACACATGCTCACACTGTACGAGGATACAAAGATGGAGCAGGCTCCTTGCTCTCATTGTAATGTCCCCACGGGTTATGCGATGTGGCATTTTGTTTATGAATGACTTTGGATATCAATGTGTTCAGTTGCAACATGCATTACCCTATCAATCCCCATCTATTGAGAAATGAAAAATTATGGATGCCAACCCCTCCTTCACTATTCAAAGCATGAAGGAAGATGATGATGGTAATTGGGTGTTTGCTGTCTAAAGGAGGAAGTTTGTAATCCATTGCTATCGCTGACATGATGCCTCTGTAAACCCCTAAGCCACGATTTATCTCAGCCATTTAATATCTGTGTGGAGGGACAGAATGTCCTATTCAGGATGAGCCATTACGATCTGTCTGTTTGGGAATACAGAGTGTTTTATAATCTTCTGTGGATGCTTTTTACTTAAAATGAAGGAAATTAATGGCTAAATTCTACAGAGAAATAATGCCTGATGTGAAGCACTGTTTGAAGGACAGTGCTATATGAAAGCTGAAATTGTCTTTCTCTTTCAGCATGATATCTGTTTTCTTTTAATCACAGGAATGAAGGACTAGAGTTTCAGCCTTAACTGTTAATTTCCTGTCTATTGTCTATTCAAACAAGATCATGCTGTATCTCTTATAATAAATACGTTTAGAGACGAAGCTGAAGCCTGGGCCTGCCCTCTACCCCTCTTCCAAGGGCAGAGGCAGCTAACTCCTGCAATCTGGGACACCCTTTCCACGCGGTGCAAGGGCTAGAGGAGCCTCCTGACATCAGAGAGAATGGGGGCTGAAGCACTGAAGAAAGGGCGACGGGGAATAAAAATGGGCACTAGGGAATAAAAATGGCCCATGGAGCCACGTGGAAATTCGGGTGTGAGGAAGATGCCAGAACATATTTAGCAACTGGGCCAGGGGAGAGGACGCAGGAAGACAGGGAACACTGGGGCAGTGCAGAGCCCCGGGCACAATCACTGCCACGAGTATTTTGGCGCAGCTCCCACACAGGCTGCGTTTGAGAAGGAATTGCCTGAGATGATTGTTTGAAAAAGGGTATTTATAGTAGCCAGAGGGTGCCCTGGGCAAGTCCAGTGCTCTGTCCTTGTCCCACATTAATGGCAGTAGTTAATAGAGCAGGACAGAAATATTAAAAGCAAATTGCGAAATTTTTTTTAAAAAGATTGAAACTAAGGCTCATTCATTTTTTTTTTTTTTTTTATTTCTCATCAGAATTTTTGCTGCTCTGTGGTTAGTAGATACTTTAGAAAACTTTGTCTTAAAAAGGTACTGGTTTTGATCTGACATACCTACATTTACAATGATCAGTCATGGAGAGCTATTGTGGGGATAATGGTCTTTTAAGATGAGACAAACAAATGTATAAGGCTTGATGTGATTTTTTTTTTCTTTTTCTTTTTCTTTTTAAGCTTACAATTCTGGAGAAAAAGAACAGTGATCTTATAGGAATCCAAAACTGTGATGCTGAAGCTCTTGAATTATTCATATGATCTTATTCAATGCACTGTGATTATTTCTGATGCTTCAAACTCCTGGATAGCTTTTGATGCCTGTATTATTTCTATGTAAATTCCAGCCATTAGTTGGTTTTATCAATAAGGTTCAGATTGAATCATGCCTCCCCTGCAAATTAATGCAGGCTTGACAAATGGAAAAGAAGATTTAAAGTATCAAACCACAGACTGTTAGACGTGGGTTTAGAACAAAAATGTATATATGTTATTCCAAGCGTTAGAAGGTGGTATCTGAAAATATGAGCACGTATAGGGACATTTAGCAGATAATGCACACGGAAGAGTGAACTTAACTTCAGGCTTGAAAGGCTTTTAAGATGTGCAGATAGACTCCCAGTTCTGCCATGCGCTCAATACTTCACTGTTTCCGGGCTGGAGACCAGAAAATGTTACACTAGCTATTGACTTATTGTCACTATATCTAATTAAACCGCAAAAATTGTTTTCAAACAATGTTAAAGATCAGTTTTAAACTCATAAAATAGGAAAATCAGGATAGGGTTGAAATTGTCTTTCTAATTCACCCCGGCGTGCCTTTGGGCTGTCTTTTGCAGAAATGGCATGTGTCATTGATTAGAGCCTGCCCAGTGCAGAGACCCAGTGGGAACGGCGTGGCACTCTGAACATTCAATTCTCATGCCCTTCTGCATGAGACTCTGCCTTTAATAGAATTTTATTTCATTATTGTAGTGTTAATTTATTTCAGACTATTTTTTTTTTTTAATTTTCCTTTCTTTTCTCAGCAAAGTAAGGGAAAAGAGATGATCAGCTTTAATGGGTGAAAAGTTCTCTGAGCCCAGTGCAGTCAATGCAGTGACCAATTGAAGCCTGCAGGCACACAAAGCTGTACCTGTAAATCTGGTCAATCAATTTGTTCTCCTAAAGCAGTGGTGAAACTGGTTTAATTACTAATGAAAACTTACATCTGGTCTGGGCCAGTAAACTGTGGGAGACGCTGTTACAGAAAGCAAAGGAAACCTCACTTCCCCTGGTATTGACCACTACAATGTGTCAAATATAAGTAGGAGAAAATATGAAATGGAAACTGGAACAGTAGAGGCCAGGAAGAGAAGTTTTGATCTCTCGTGAAAATGGAGGACAGTAGCAAGATCCAGACATGAATCTGGTCTCCTCTAAAGTAGAGAAGATGTTTGGACCCATGTTTACTGCAGAGACAAGTTACACCTACCAGGTGGCAGAATCAGAGGTATCTGTAAGCCTGTTCTACCTCTAAAACATATCCTCCTTCTCCCTTATGCTCCCTCTGTCTGCCTATCTTTTAATCAGGTATTTAAATCTCCTCATTAAGTTTTCAGCACACTCCTTCCCCAGCTGGAAGAGAGCTGCTGTGGGGAGCAAGCGGTAACAAGATGAACAGGTTTATGAAATTTTGGTGGAGCAGCGATCCCTCAGTCACCCCCCAGGGCTGCCCACCAATCCTGCAGTCTGGGTTCAGTGTCAGTACTTTAAACAAGCAGTGATTCAGCAGACTCTCTGGAACAGATGCCTACAAAACCTAATCCCCCTGCATTACACGGAATTGTGCTGTTGACAAGCGCATGAAGAAAAGGGGGTGGGATAGGAAAAGTTGCTTCCAAGTTGTTTCTGCTTATGCTATTTTTCAGGGATTTAACAGAGTCCCACAGGCAAATGCTCTCCAGTTTGTGGAAAATGGGGCTTAAGCTACCTCGGGTTAATTCAGGATTTTTACCCAAGTCTCAACAGAGTAATTTATCCAGAGATGATTGAGTAAAGGGAGTTACCGTCTCCCCTGGCTGGACTTTGCTCAAGAGAAGACCATTTGGTGCGTAAGTGCTGGGACAGAGTTGGTCGATTCAGTGGTATGCATTGCTGGGCAGGAGGAGGGGGAACTAAACCCAGTTCTTCCCTAGACATTTTCTTGTGGTCAATGCAGGCAGGTCTCCCAGGAAGGCCTCAGGTTTGTTGTCTTATCATCTGTTGTTTCTTACCAATCCCCTTCCTGGGAAATGTGCACAGGCACACTGATGCTGCTGGACCACACAGCAGACGGGGGCTAGAGATGCAAAATATCAGCTTACATTTGCCTGCTGTGGACTGCCAGGACTCGTCTCACTCCATGCACTTCTTTTTCTGCTTGCTGCTGCTTGGAAATGGACTCCTGCATTTCTTTGGTCCGCTGGGGAAAATTCTTGGCTGCAAAGCAGGATCGCGCAATCTGGTCCACAGGCCAGCAAGCCCTGGCCAGCTTCCAGGCACAGGATCTTTCAGATGTGGGGGTTTTCCATGAAGGGTATTGTGCTGCCTCTTCAAGTGTTGAGAGAGATGCATTTTGAGAGTGGGTCTTGCTGATAATTGACCCTGAAAGGAGAGAGAAAAAAAAGCATGTGCTACTTTCCTACAGAGGCTGCTCCCAAGCCCTGCAGAAGGCTGGGGGCTGAGATCAGCCCCTGGACTCCTGCCCAGAAATAACTGGCCATTGGTGTGCCTACAGTGTTTTGGGGCTTGTCTGTCCAGCCAAAAGGGCAGCTGTTGCCTGTATTTCCACAGGCCAGAGATTGAAATGTCTAGCTACACAAAAAAAAAAAAAGCCAAAAAAAGGAGAGATTTCCTCTTAATATGTTTTTAGGCATATTGAAGAGGATGGCCGATGCTGTTTGGTTCTTCCCTGTTTGATTATTCTTACTATTTTACAGGCATCTAAAACACCCCTATCCCTATTTTCTTTTCTTTCTGAAATGTTATAAACCTTGTGTTATTAAGGGAAGGCCCAAAAGGCACCCATCTGCTACAGTGACAAGGGCACCCACAGAAATACCTCTGTCTGTGTTTTGTGCATTAGTGTGCTGCACGATGCTGGTAGATGTCATGTCCATGGGCATCAACTGCCATATGCAATGTCTAGATCTTGACAGCTTCCAAGAGGCCTTCCATGCCAGCTGAAAAGGGGTCTTACCTCTCTCTCAGCAGCATCAGAAGAGGCATCTACACACAAGCCACCAGGGTTAATCCTACAGGCAGAAGGGAAGAAACTAGAGGATTGTTATAAATCTGGTCTTTGTCTTTCTAGGAAAGAAATCTCAACAAGGAGTTGCTTAGCTGCCAGGCAGATTGCAGATCTTCCCTTGTGAAGGTGATGAACCGCTTTCCATCCATGGAGAAGTGGCAGCAGGTCCAGGAAGGAAAGGCTGTTATGGAGTAAGTACTGCAAAAGAAGGTGTTGGTGGTCAGTGCTGATTTCTGTAATGAGAGGTCTTGATGGGTTATTTTAAGCACTGGAGGATGCTATTCCAAACCCACAGTTGTTCAAATATCTACTTCTGGGTAGTGGTTAAATGCTTGTGAGTCAAAGGATTATTTGGACTGATTGCCACATTTTCTGAAGTTATTCCTTTTGGGGTTAAATGTGTTGTCAGGGAAAGCTGTGTCCACTTGTGTATGGCGCCTCAGAAGAGATCCAGATGAGCTCTCTTTCTGTGCTGGGGCACAGAGAAGTGCCTTATTGCAGAAATGAGTTAAGAAATTCAAGGTTAAAAGCTTATGCTTAGTCCACAAACGAAATTGAAAGCTATTGATGCAAACAGCTGTGTTGAAATACAGTGCCACTGCTCACACCCAGGCTTTCTGTATTGGCTGCACTACCACAATTATAACTTTGATTTTTTGAGGGTACTCAGAAGAACAGAACTTTATGATGGTTCACTGAATTGAAGATCAGAAAATTTCTCACTTATTTGGATAGAAACAACCTCTAGGGCTCTCTGAAGCTATGTGTTGCTTTAATACTGCATGAACACGTGCTGGTAGATTCCCATTTCTCATAGAGTTTCCCCTCCTAACTACTGTTTCATCCTGCTTTGCAACTGAAGTGCTACGTTTTGTTCCTCTGTATATTCTACTTTACTATCCTTATATATTGGGGGACCGTTATACTTTAAGGATGATTTCTAATTTTCCTTTTTTTTCAAAATGCTTTGGGACTTATGCATCAGAAGGGGAAGGTAGCAGGGATCATGATAAAAGCAATGGATTTCAAGAAGATAGATATCAATAAAATGAAATTTGGTAAATCCGATGTTCCAAGAGTTAGAGCTCAGAGAAGATAAAATAAAGTTGTCAGTTCCTCAGAGTAAGCAAAGTGCACAGTTCAGACTGTTCTAATGAAAGAAAAGGAAATTCAGTAGGTGCCAAGCTGGGTAGATGAAGAACAGTTTTTCTGTAACTTTAACACCAGACAGAAAAACATAGAAAAAAAGAAGAGGTCAGATTTCTAAGAATAAATCTGAAAGAACACCACAAGCATTCAGAACAAAACCAGAAAGGCCAAGGCGCAAAATGAGACCTCAAAGATAACCAGAAATCATTCTGTAAGAACCATTAATAGAATGAGGAAGATCAAAGGGAGGATTGGCCTACTAGTCAATGGAGAATGAAAGCTGTCTGCAGATAATTACAATAAGCTTGAAGAATACTGGAGAAGGAGAAAAAAATACTTTTTTTTTTTTCCTCAGAGTAGCTTGGGAATTATAGTCCAGTCAGATTAACAGCAGTTCTAGATGAAAAAAAATAATAAAATCAACCGTAACAAATTGGCTGTAAAAGTTACAAAAATAATTGGAAGAAGAATAGTAGTCAACATAGATTGTTCAAAAATAAGTTATGTTAAAACCATTTTAATTTCCTTTACTGCAAACCAAACCCTTGCAGACTGGTTTAGGAACAAAGGTCCTGTAGCTTGATTTAAAAAAAAAAAAATTGCTTGGTAACTTTGCAGCAGACATAAAGCTGACAAGGACTGCAAGCATATTGGAGGAAAGAGTTACATTTATGTGGTAAATGAAAGAAATGTCTGAAAAACAGGTTCAAATTCAGGAGGGGGCAAGTACAAAGTACTCATAGCCAGAAACACTTTGCTACGCAAATAGGCTGTGCAACAGCTAACTAGAAAGCAGTTCTCCAGAAAAGTATATTTTGCTACCACAGAACAAAAAATTAACTGAAAGTGGGCAATGGCATGCGGCTGTGAGAAAGACAAGCATCCCTCTACCACGTTCAGACAGCAGTGGTCTCTGTTCTGCTCAGCGTGGGGATACTATGGCCAGTTTTGATCAATGAGTGGTGGATGGACAGGATAGAGTTCAGTGTCCTCTTCTGAAAAAGGCTGTGGGGTTTTTGCCTTTTTTTTTTTTTTTTTTTCCTTTTTTCTTTTTTTTTTAAACTTCTGATCCATGAGTAAAAGTTGAAAGACCTGGGGTTATGTAGTGGCAGAAAAAAAAAAAGGCTGAAACCTGATGACAACCTTCAGGTACACAAAGGGCCATTTCAAAGGAGGAGAAGGTTTTCTGTGTTTGTGATGGTTAGGACAAACAGTAATGTGCTTAAATTAACATTGGGGAAATTTAAACTGGGCATTAAGATAAACCTCTCAAAGGTCAAGGGCAGTACAGCACTGGAATGGGTTGCTTGGAGAGCTTGTGAAGTTCTTATGATTGTGGGGTCTTTAGGAACAGATTGGACAAGCATCTGTCAGGAATGACATACACCAATACCACCTTTGAGTAAAGGCGTCTTTGATTCCTTTCAGGGCTACTGTTTGATGGCTTTGTGCAAATGTAGAGATGTAAGTGACTTACTGGGAGGAATTCTCATGGCTGTATCATTATCTCCTTCATGAGAGGGTACTACTTTGCATAATTCAGTTCGTTTATTGCTATTCATTTATGTGTAATTAAATACCTGAGGTGAGCAGGGGGAGGGCAGTTGTCAGACCCCATTATGGGAAGGCTTGGCTCCAACTGATCAAAGATGCCATCATTTGGATGGTATACATTCTGTTAAGGCAACATGATGCTGTTTGTCACTCTAACTCTTTTACTTGCTATTTCCTTCTCTAAATATGTTGTCTTTATCTGACAGAGCCTGGGGAGCTGTAAACCTCTGAAGAAATTCTCCATATGCTGATGATTTTCAGGGAACTCTGCCATACATAGTTTCTGATAGGAATGTTTGAATAGAGAATTAATTTGCTTTGGGTCCTTGATTATTCTGTCTTGCAATAAGAAGAGTATTGGCATCAGGCTGAAAGTTAAACAAGGCACTAGTTTCCCTTTTCTCTCACTCTGTTCTTTACATCCACAATAGGACTGTTGGAGTCGGAAAGCAACACAGATGGGATGTACAGCAATCACAAAAAATCCGTATTGTGTAGCTGAAGCAATCTTTTTATTCCAGGAGTTTCTAATGAGTAACAAGACCATATTTCATGTAACTCATGTTAACATGGCAACATATGAGCCTGCATCCGTCTGCAAGCTTCAATAACATGTGAGTAAATTACCTCATGCATTTCTTTCTGTGAAACAACAGACTTCTCTTAGGAGGGATAAAAGGATCAGGCAAGAGCACTGCAAATTGCTTAAAAGTGTCGTAAAGAGAGGAGAGGGAAGGATTAATCAAAATCACGACCCTTGTAAAGATTTAGATTCATGGATTTTCAGTCCAAAACGTATCATCAAATTATAAAAAATCACAGCCCTGGCCATCGACCCTCACCCAGTGAATCCTTTCTCCATAACTTCTGTTTGATATCTGACCAGTATCTGTCTTCACTAGGGCCCTGAGGAGGCCCACTGGGAGACTTGTTCCAGCTGTTTGAAGACACATGCTTATAATGATGAATTATTTTGATTTGCCTTTTCTTCAGTTTCTGAGCAGTGAATATTTCTGTGTTGCAGTGAAAACTCTGGTTTTAGTCCTGTAGGTGTTTACAGATTGTATCTCTGCTGAAAAAACTTAGAGTGCCATAGCAAATTATGGGCCAAATTCTGTGTATTTTCTTTTGTGAAAAGGCTTAAATGAAGACAATGGACCATCATCTGAGAATACAGCTTGATAAGGGGTGTCCTTGCATGATACGGCTGTTTGTTTACAGCCACAGTGTCTTCCTGCATAGTACTGTTTTGTTGCTGTAGGAATTTGATGCAGGAATCTTGATTTGATTAGGAAGCTCTCTAGACAGTATGTTTGTATCATGTTCTGGTCCTCCAAGGATTGAAAACTCCAGCAATTTAAAGTATTTTATCTTTAATAATTTTCTTTTTTTTTTTTTTTAGTTGTTTTTAGTTTTTAAAGCAAAATGTACAAAAAGACTCAGTTAAATTCTATATTCACCTTTTCCTTAGAATCTGGAATGCTGCAGAAGTACATATTTTCTGGGCTCCTCTTATGAGGACCTCCACAGTGTCTTAAGTAGGAAAATAATGTCATGTCTCAGTCTTTCAGACTTGATTTAACTTCAAACTCTTAGGCCAGCAGCTGAAATACAACCACCTGCAGATAAACCATAGGTATTAGCCACATTTGAAGTTTAAACACATGAAGCAAAGTTTATTCAAAGTCAGGAGATGTCAGGTTTTGCTAGAATTTGGCAAGTAACGTGGCCAACTATATTCAGCAAGTATTACAGCATCTTTAAAGACAAACCAGCCCATGGATTGCTTTCAAAGGCAGTATAGATTTTGTAAGCAGTACACTAAAATAGATCAGAGTGACCTCTTAGCTGTGTTAGAAAATATTTAGATAAAATTTTAAAGGAGCTGAAGTATTTGGCTATTCATTAAACGTATAAATCTGTGTGATCTGTCTTTGCCCATCTGGAGACTGCAATGTTAATGAGTTAACTGCCTGAACACAGTCTCTACAGAGTCACTTGGATAATTTGAAGCAGTGTCATTTCAAACTAAGGATAAATACAGCTTTGTATAAAATGAGTTCTTGTTCCAGCAATAATTGCTTGTGTGCTATATAAGATGGTCTTGAATCACCCCATCAGACTTATTCCCAGAGCAGTAAGTGATATGGGTTTCCATAAAGGGGCAGTGCATCTACTATTAGATTCACTAGTTTTGTGGGGTGTTGGCACATGGAATCAATTTACTTCAGCAATCAGAGACTCTTTTTTATGGCAGAGAAAGCAGCTACTGGAAAAAGAAAGTACACAGTTTATACTGCATTTCCACCTTTAGGGTACCAGCAGAGCGCATTTCCTAACACAGGTTATTTTGTGGTTATTTTGATGTTGTTAATGATAACACTTCATGAGAAATAATTTCTTCCTGTAGAAATTAACTGTTTGTTACTGTGGAACCTATTCATTGTACTTGAAATTGTACTTGAAACAGGCTGTTTTTCTAAGTCTCAAGGCTGTTTTTCTAAGTCTGCAAATCCAGATTCACCAAGGACACATCTGACCAAAAATAAACATCTGCACTCCTGATGCTGTGTATCTTGACCTTACTTTCAAAGGGGAATACGAAATATTTTAGGGCATGAGATCTCTGATCTGCTTGTGGACGAGCAAGGAAAATATTAATATTTAACATTTTGAATAGTGTATTAAGGAATTAATACTTTTCTAATTGTAATATTAAGAACATCTATGAATTAAGAAAGAAAATCTAATTGATTGGTCATCAGTTGCACTTAAATCTGGTCAGGTGAATTGGGTTACCCCAGTTAACCCATAAAGAAGAACTCTGCTTCAACATTCTTGGACTGAGGAATCCTATGTAAAGGCAGTTTTGATGGAGTGGATTCTGGCAGGTCAGACAAAGGTAAATTCATCCCACAATAAAGGGAAGAACTGAAATCTCTTTCTTGGTAGAAGATATCTTTGCTTTATGATAAAGATAAAAGTCAACTGTATTAGGGGATTGAGATCTGGCATTGAGACTTCTAAGGTAAGATCAGATACAGTGCTAATTTCCAGTGTAATCAGTACTGTTTCAGGTAGGTGAACCCCTATTCTGCTATAATCTTGGGCAGTTAGTGAACAAGAAGATTTCTCCTTCATTATGCTTCTTCATCCCTTTTAATTACCAATAATTACAAAAATTGAAGAAGGAAATCTCTGGCCTGTAAGAGTTATGACTAAAAGCGTCTATTCCTCAAGGTAAACATCTTGAAATAACATGCAAAGTCGACAAAGACAAAATTCAGATGGTGACTAATACTCCTTTGGGTTGGAGTCTCTCCAGAAGTCTTGAAATCAAAGCTTGTTTCAAGTCAACGTGTGTTATGGCAAAATGCAACTAATAAGTGAATAAGACAACCAATGCATTTAACGTGACAGCACCACTTTAGGTATTTACATCTGGCTTAAGAGAGTTCAGTCAAGATTGGATGAAGCATTTAAATCACAGGCGAATCTGCAAAACATTTCCATAACCTGCCAGAATAACCCTTTTGTCTCCAGCTAAACCCCACCATTTATTGAACCTACAATGAATTAAACACCACTTTCCATCAGAAGTAACCAAGATGCAAATGGTTTTGTCTGCATGTAACCAAGGCAAGAAAACATTAACCAGCTGGTCCATGTTCAGAGGCATCTGTAACCATCTGGAGGGAGCCCCAGACTGCAGTGCAGCAGTTCAGTGTGGGACCAACCATGACTCAGTTTATGCCTGCCAGAATCAACACTCAGTGACTGGAATGTGTTCAGAACTTCCTTTTAACAATTCTCCAAATACTCTTTACCAGGCACTAATGTGGCCTTATTTCCACGAGCCAAATGGGAGTTGTATGGTTCTGGCTGGCAAAAGCTGGTGTTGGGTGGTCCTGCAATGTTGGTGGTCTTGGCATGTGGATTTCAGTTCTGGGAATAAGTGATCTTGGGATCCCTCTGCATGATGGTTGTTCTTGCTGAGATTGAATGATTACTGATGTTGTGGGGCCAAAAATGAGAGAATTGTCCATTTGTGTCTACACTTCTTCTCTTCCATGCTCTGGCAGCTTCATACTCTTATTGTTAATGTTTCAGTTAACTGCGGTTAACTACAAGTGGCTCCTGTTATCTGTGTCTTCATGAGAGTGATGAAGGTAATTTCCTTTGGCTTTACTATTTGGTAAAAATTTTACTTTTTTTCTTTCTGGATATAGAATTTGTTCATCAAATTAGTTGAAAATGCAATTCAGACGTTAGCAGATATATTGAACTTTACCCAAACAACGCATCTAACAATTCAGCTCAAGCAGTGTTCGAGATCTGCCTGCTGTCTGATGTGAGTGCATGAAACCTTAGAGATGCTGTGTTAACCCTCAAGCACTTAACGGGCTTTCAATGCAGCTTACTGTTTATCCTACGGGTTTTGCACCTGTGATTAAACTAAAGGCGATGAAAGCCTCAATTTAGTTACTAATCTACAGCTAATTTTAGTGTTACAATGCTTTTTGGTATGTCCAAAAATGAGCTTTCGAATGTCTCTCTAGAATGTTGGCATGGAGAATGGCAGAAAAGAGGAGTGGTGTCCAAGCCTTTTCTGGTACATCAAGCATACTTAATAGGCTAAATCAGACTTGAAGAAACCTTTACACAGTTTGCTGACAGGTTGCTCGTATGAGAAATCTGTCCCTCTGAATCCGGTGGGACTGCTTGCAAGAGTAACCAGACATCAGTTTGACTGAGAGGTTTCTTAACTAACCTGAGTTTGGAGAGTTTCTGCTTTCAGTGAAAATACAGACCTTTATTTATGTCGCGGTCACTTTTCTCAGTGAATTAGGAATATCGGTACATCTTCTGCTAACTCCCTTATTTAAGTGAAGAGAGTTGAAAAGATATACACTAGATAGTTATATAAGATTGGAGAACACAAGTTTGTTCAAGAACAAATCCCTGTGCTCAGGTCATTTTATTCAAAAGGAGCTGAATTAACTATAAACTGTTGGTATTTAATCATTAAATATCCTGTTACTTCCTTCCACATTAAATAATTCAAGACTTCTGTGTGAAAGACTGCATAAAAGATAGCTACATGAATGTTCTCTTCATTATGCCACATGCTTTAAACTGGAAAACTATTACCTAAACTATTTGTTCCTTTTTGGATTTTCGAGTCATCGAGCTTTGTCTGGTTTTGCATGAGTTTGAAATAATATGGTACGATTTATCTGTTGTTTACAAGGGCTTTTGTAAACCAGTCGCTGGACCTCTTAAAAAAAATTACAAAAAGCTTGCTGCAACCTGTAATCATAGAAGAATTTGTATTATACCAGAGTAGGATTAATAATGCATGTAATTATAATATACAATTTTCTTTAGGCTTTTCTAATTATAAAAAAATTACAGATAACATCAACAGTGTGATTCTGAAATGCCTCACATTTATTATGTAGCTCTCTTAATCAATGCTCTGCCACTGGAAATCAAGTCAGAATGTTATTATGGTCTCTCCTTCTGGATTTAATTACAGCAGTAACTCATGGCTCAAAGTCTGGGCAAACACACCATGCAGTTTATAGCTTTGAAGAACAGCTATTAATCCTGCCGTCTACCTCCCAGTGCAAGCCAGTGAAAGCTTTTTAAAAATCTTTATGCCTGAAGATAAACACACGCTTACACACAGGCTTAAGGTGGGGGTGCAGGGGCCCCAGCCACCGTGTCTGTTCTGCGCACATGCAGCAGAACATCCTCAAAGTGTACAAACCTCTGAGATTTTGCCACCCAGACCTACCTACTGTTTTGCACCCTTAGCATTTGTGAGAATGATTTCAGGATGGCAGCTCCTGTCCATTGTTAGCTTGGAGTCAGGATATGGCTTTTACTATATAAATAAGCTTGATGAAGATGTGTACATCTGTGCCTCTGGTATTATTTTGGACTCAGTTTCCATCATGAATCTCTAACCTGACAATTAGCTGTAAATGGGAATAATGCACTCTTGCAAGAACTTGAATTAGTGTCAGGAACTGCTTTTAGTTTTGGCAGCAGCCAGGGAGGATGTTTCTCTCTCCAAAGAAGAAACATGCTCAGCCACATGCAAGCAACTGGGAGGACAGAGCTGCCAGAGAGGTCTGGGGAAGGGTGAGGCGAGGCACGCAGAAGAGTGAACATGAATATGAATTATTGTTTTTTGACGCTAGCTCTTTTTAAGCAAATCTTGTCATCCAAATGAAGGACAGTTAAAATACCCTACCAGTGCCTATGTCTTCCAAAAAAGGGTCTAAACCGTGGTGAAGTTCACTTGCCTTCTCAAGCCACCAACTTGAGCACCAGGTTTCTGTATGCTCAATATTTTGAGAAAGAGTAAATTGAAAAATAACCAGCCTGGCTATTTTATTGTGTGGTTTATTTGAACTCACCAGGGTTGCAGGAGTCATCTGCTTGTGCTCCCAGCTGGCTGGCTGGACCGACTGCCATTTGGGAAGCTGCGGGAAGAAACCAAGGAAATATTTGCACTTGACTGATGGAGCTTACAGCCACGCCACAGTCTGCTCTGCAAGGTTATCAGAACTAGTCAGAAATGTTTGGGTTTTTTTTTTTTTTTTTAACCTAAATGTTATTTCATCAGAACCTGCCAATTGTTTGAAGTGGAATGTAATGGCAGGAAAAGATAAACTTCAGCAGATAGGTCTGTTTGAAAGACAGTGACAATTCAAAATTGATATTCTGAAATGGCCACATGTCTTCTGGAAACAAAAAGAAATAAAAGATTGGTATTTCACTGAAACTTCTCAGAAACATAGACATGAAGTACCGTGACTGACCAGTCTGAGTTTTGTGTGTTTTTGGTTTGCTAGCCCTTTCCATGTTGCAACATTTTTGCCTTTGTGGAACAAGCTTCTTATGGCTTTTTTTTTTATTATTATTTTATTTTATTTTATTTAGTTTCTGAGAGTTGTCTGTAACAGCAATTTTTTCCCAACCCTGGTTTCCAACTTATGTTCCAACAGAACCTGGGACCCTTTTCACCACAGTAAATCAGACAGGAGGGGCCAAAGGCACAGCAGGACTGCGTACAAGATGTTTTGTGTGAAACAGGAGAGGACAAGAGTAGGAAAAGCACTTGGGTATGAGCTCAAGCTAAAACATCCATTTGCTCTCATCTCATCTAACATTAGCCTTCCAAAAGCAAAACCTCTTTTCAGGCATCTAAAATGGTTGTGCAAGCTTCCACTGCAGTGTCAGAGAACTGAGCACCCACTCCCAGCAGTGAGCAGTGTAGCGCCCTTTTTAACATATTTGTCTCCTTTGGCTTCAGGAGGAGCTCTAGGAAGACTAAATGTCAAGGATGTTTAAATGGCATGAAATGAGCACCTTTGTGCTCTTTCTGCTTGGCAGTCTATTAATCTAAAGGAAAAGCCTGAGAAAATTAAGACTAATTAATCCCAACTACTGCGGACAGTGTAATTTAAATTTTTTCAGAGATTGACATTGCTTAGGCTGAAACCTGCCTCAAAACCCTTCCAGCTCCCATCCCCAGACACGAGAGTATTTGTGTTTTGTACAACAAAATATACAGCCAACTGTATTTTCTAAATTTGCTTTCAAACTCCTCACAGGAAATGCATCTTACAGGAAACAGAGGAAATCAATAACTCTCCCATATTCCCACAAAAAGCTGTGGGAAGAGTCTCCCGTATTCTGGATTGAATCCATTCTGCTGTTTAGCACTGAGGATACAGGCAAAAAAACCCCAACCTCCCCTTCCAGTATTCAGATCTACTGCTGTAAGGAGCTGTGCAATGAGCCATGGTGTCAGCTCGGGGCAGAACAAACTGGGCTGGAGGAAGAGAGGGCTTCTGGCTGCAATAGTGTGACACTGACACATAAGGCTTTAATTTCAAGGGAGGAAGTGGAGCAAACAGGATTGCAAAATCTGGTTCCATAATGGTCTGTGATTCTGCTTGCTGTGCTTGGTATAATATTTGTGGTCTCAAAGGAAACGTCAGCTGGTCCTACTTGGTTTGAAGCAAGATGGGGAGGTGGGTGGAGTGCAGCATTAAAGTGTGAACAGGGAAAAGCAGGGATCATTGATGCATTAGCAGGTCCATGAAGAGCCCTGTCCTCTCATCCTGATTAGAGAAGGAACAGTAGAGTATTTAAACATTTCTTCACAGACTATTTTTTAAAGGCTGTTCTGTGTTTGTCAATACTGGAAACTTCTTGACATTTGTTTTGCAATATGCACATGAAGACGTACACGTGCCCTAGGTCACACATCTCCAGGTTCCTAGAGGACCTCAGCCTTGAGGCGCTTTGTTCCAGGGTATCCCAAAACCGTCTGATGAGATGGCTCACAGGCTGCAGGAGGTAATTTGCTCTGGGAGCTGAGAGGAGAGCAATCCGTACAGCATCCTTAGAGCAAAGCAACACAAAGAGAAACTATTGCAGAGAGTAATTACTCTCTCGTAATCCTCCAGGATTGCTTTGCCACAGCATTATGCCGTGAGATCTGTATGAATTCGGAGGTTTCTGTAATTCCCTTTGCCATTCTCTGATGTGGAGGGGAAGGTTGTTTTCATAAGAAGGCAATCACTTACCCTTTATTTACTGTGAAGGATGAGGACAGGGGACTCAGACTCCCAAAGCTTTTCACAGTTGGTTTTGTTGTCTAATTATTCTGTGGAAGAGCTTTTCCCGGCAGCGCGGGGCTGCGTCCTCTGCAGCAGAGCCTGGGGGACTGCTGCCCTTGCAGAAGGCTTCTCTAGAAGTGAGTGTTACACGGTGGGATAATACTGCAGCCCACATGCCTTTTTCACTTTGTTTGTTTATTTATTTTTAATTGCATCACATGAATAAAGAAATGTGCCTTCCGTATTGTCTTTTGAAGGCAGATAATTGTGTTGCTGTTGCATTCAGTATCAGCATGTCACACCCAGATGAATTTACATATATCCATCTTTTCCTTCAAAAAGCAACCCTGCCGAGTTTTCCCAGTTATTCAGTCACAAAACACTGCTGTAAAGCAAGTGCTGCTTTATGTTGCCTAAATAGACGTGGCTCCTCTCTTGTTCTCGCTGTTAGTCTTATTGTTAAATTGCTTTGAATTTCCAGTGAATTGAAATTCTCATTTCCAAGGAGAAAGAAATTATTACTTGTAATTAGGATTATTGGGCAGTAGCACTTTTCACTCTGAAACTAATGAGTTATGATCAGAACATACCCTTTTGTTGGTTTAAAATCTTCCCATTGTTATTTTGATATTGCGATTCATTTTTTAAAAAAGTGTAAATAGCAGTCCACTTAAAACAGCAGAAACACACATGACTTCTCAGGCTATATTAAAGTTTTGGATGGCTAAATGTTAGCCTATGTCACTTATCAGGCTGCAAAAGAGTCCAACTATGATGGGTTTCACCAAGGTATAAAATAACATGGAGAATGTTGTGCGCTACAACTTGGAGAAACTCTTCTTCCTTCCACTTGCTTTTGCATTGCAGGGATCCAGCAGGATGTTTTCTGTCACTGAGCTGAGGAACAGGCACCGCATTTCATCAATTGCACTTAATCAATGGTAAGATTAAGGTAGGCATTGGGCTTGTGTGGCTCAAGGAGAAAGGTTATAAAGGTAGCATATGAAGCCAAGAGGTTGGAAAAAACTTCCAGTAAGGTATATTTTAAAGTGGTGATCTTCAAAGTCTAAAAATGATTATTTGATCTTCCAAAGCTTGTAAATGAGACCAGTGTCTGCAGGATGGAACACATATCCAAACAATCACAAGAGATCTAAATGGAGTTGTGAAGCAGCAGAACTCTTAAAATAGAAAGGAAAAGGGACATAATTCAGACAGTGAGCCCAAACAACAGCATGGGTGTTTCAGATGTTTTTAGTAGACTTTGAACGATAACTTATTAACTCGAAAATAAGCTATTTGAATTGCCAGCTGAATTCCTGAAAAATGAGGGAGCTGATGTAAAAAAAAAATAAAAAAGAAATGTGGACCTGCAATAAGAATGATTTAGTCTGTATAGTTTTCTGAAAAGATCACAGCCTCAAAAACAGAGGAACAATTTTAGGTGGGAGGAAGTAATGAAAAACATTGTGAAATGTTTTTGTTGTGGTTTTGTGACCTTTTACCAAACACTTCAGGCCTGCATGAATCACAGAATCATAGAATGGTTTGGATTGGAAAGAACCTTAGAGATAATCTAGTTCCAACTCCCCTGCCATGGGTAGAGACACTTGCCACTAAACTAAGGTTGGTCAGTGCCCCCTGGTCTTGAATATCTCCAGGGTTGGAGCATCCACAACTTCTCTGGCCAACCTTTTCCAGTGTCTCATCACCTTCACAGTGAATAATTTCTTCCTAATGTCTAATCCAAATCCACTCTCTTCCAATTTGAAGCCATTACCTCTTGTCCTGTCACTACAGCCTCAGATGAAGTGTCCCTCCCCATCTTTGCTGTAGGCCCCATTTAGGTACTGGAATGTCGCTACAAGGTCTTTCCAGAGCCTTCTCTTCGGAGTAGAGGGGCAGAATCACCTCACTTGACCTGCTTCTTTGATGCAGCTGAGGATATGGTCAGCTTTCTGGGCTGCAAGTGCACATTGCCCACTCAGGTTGAACTTCTCATCAATGAACACCCCCAAGTCCTTCTCCTCAGGACTGCTCTCAGTCTGTTCTTTTCCCAGTCTGTATTTGTGCCTGAGATTGTAGCAACCCAGGAGCAGGATATCATACTTGGCTTGGTTGATCTTCATGAGTTTTGCACAGACTCACCTCTCAAGCCTGTCCATGCCTCTGGATGGCATCCCTTCCCTCCAGCATGTTGACCACACCATAGAGCTTGGTGTTGTTGGCAAACTTGCTGAGAGTGTACTCAATCCCACTGCGCACGTCACCAACAAAGATGTTAAACAGTGCCAGTTCCAGTACCAACCCCAGGGAACGCCACTTGTTGCTAGTCTCCATTTGGACACTGAGCCATTGACTGCAACTCTTTGAGTGCAACCATCCAGCCAATTTCTTATCCACTGAGTCAGTAAAATCCATGTATCTCCATTTTCGAAACAATTATGTCATGCAGGACAGTTTTGCACAAGTCAAGGTGGATGACATCAGCTGGTCTTCCTTTATCTGCTAAAGCTGTAACACCATTGTGGAAGGCCACCAAATTTGTCAGGCCTGATTTGCCCTTAGTGAAACTATGCTGATGTCACCAACTGCCTCCTTATTTTCTGTGTGCCTTAGTATAGTTTCCAGGAGGATTTGCTCCATGATCTTCCTGGGCACAGATGTGACACTGGCTGACCTGCAGTTCCCCAGGTCTTCCTTTTTCCCCCTTTTAAAAAAGGAGAGTTATTTTTCCCTTTTTCCAGTCAGTGGGAACTTCATTGTGCTGTCATGACTTCTCAAATGTAACAGATGGTGGCTTAACAAGTTCTTTTGCTAGTTGTCTGCAGGTGCATCTCATCAGGTGCCATGGATTTGTGGATCTTGCCTTGCCTTCTGCTACTTGGCCAGTGGCTAGAGCACTTAATGGTGAACTCTGGAGTGGATTTGTTTGCTTTTAGGTAAAGCATGCTCAGAGAACATCCCAACTATGGGCAAACAACACTTGGAGTCCTTAGGTGGGTCCTGTGTGGCCAGCCAACCTTGGGAAGGCTCTTCAGGCTAATATTTGACTCGATGTATAAATCTGGGCTCAGGTCTGCATTGATGCTTAGCTACCTGTTTCCTAATGGAATAGAGTTAGTAACTTAAATACCACACTAGTTTTGGACCAGCATTACTCAGAATGTAGGAAGGGGAGTATGTATGAGCAGTATACTCATATTCTTTCTAGAGATGTTTTTGATACATCAGAACCAAATTACTGAATTCATTTGTGTATTTGTTTATCTTAGAGTGCAGTACATGACTGGAGGATATATCCTAGCCTGTGTGCCTCTCCTTCCTGATGTCTTACCATCAATTACATTACTTACCCATGTTTTCTATTTCTAAATACATCTGGAGTTTTGTTTTTAATTATTCATTGAGACAGAGAATTCTTTTTTGCCAGAGTTTCTGAATGTGCTCTTAAAAACCTTGAGGCCAACCTGTGACAGCCAGAGGGAAAACAGGACTGGACAGTGGAGTCTGTGGTGTCAAGGCAGTGTAATGAAATGAGGTAAGATTCAGCATTTACTTTTAATGTGACTTCTTGGGGAATCCTATTGGAATTTTGTAAGATAATTACTTTTAATAAATGGGTTGTGACAAGCAATTACACAGCACTCCACACATCTTAGGAAAGGAAGAACAGAATAATTGAAAATAGGGCTGGGAGAGCTCTTGGGAGGTCACCGATTCCATCTCCTTGTGCAGGTGGGACTAGCTTCACACTAACTACTCCTGGCATATGTTTGCCTCACATGTTTTCAAAAACCTTCAGTGACATACGTCCTGCAACATCCTTAGGAAATGCTTTCAGGGCTTATCACTGTTTAATGTTAGAAACTTCTTTCCCACTGCCTTGCTCATGTCCCCTTCAAGGCCAGCTCAACACCGTTGTTTCTTTCCAGGCTCCCAGGGAGCACAGGGGATGTTCGTTTCCTTTTTTCTACAGCTACAAACCCATCTGTCTGGAGACTGGTATCATGATTCCTCTTTGTTTTCTCCTTTCTAGACTAAACAAATCCCATCCTTTTAATCTTTCCTCATAATTCATGGGGTTTAAACCTCCCCTCATTATTGTTGTTTCTTTCTGGACTCAGACTGACTGATCTGTGTCTTTCCTGGAAGCATCAGCCCAAACCTATGTTTCAGTGGCTACATTTTCTCATCCTGATATTTGTTTTGCAAAGGGTGTATTGCTCATTGCAGCAAGGGTTTTCAGGAGCCTTTGTTAAAACAGTTCTTGGTAAACGCCCAGTCTTGGATCTGATGTGGTGTTTGGATAGACAGTACAGACTAGAGGAGCTTCAACATAGAATCATAACATTGCCTAGGTTGGAAGGAACTTTTAAGATTATCTAGTCCAACCATCAACCTATCTCTGATAAAAAACAACCAACCAAACAAAAAAACATCTTTGCTCAACTCCAGTACCCCAAGAAGTGCAAAATTTTAAATGGGAAGAGAAGGTGACAGGAAGATGGTAATAATCCATAGTAACACCATTCTTAAAGATGTCCAATTCATAGAAATGCTTTTTACTGATCTCTGTTGGTCTCC
This sequence comes from Thinocorus orbignyianus, assembly GCA_013400375.1. Classification (NCBI taxonomy): domain Eukaryota; kingdom Metazoa; phylum Chordata; class Aves; order Ciconiiformes; family Thinocoridae; genus Thinocorus; species Thinocorus orbignyianus. Next base: position 594,221 of record VXBW01007735.1, on the reverse strand, counting down.
AGTTGTCTATTTCAGCTGAAATTTTTCAAGCAGTGCATCTATAGAAGTGACTTCCCAGTGTGAGCCTCTGAGCATGACAGCAGGTCAGGAGAGCCAGCTATGATGCAAAATTTGTAGGGCTAAAGAGGATTCTCCCCTCCTAGAAGAAATACTGGCACTGTTGGCTTGTATTACACTATTTGAATCCTGAAATCTCCATTAATGGTGACAAAACACCCACTAGGGGTCACAGCCAGGGTGTCTTGCAGTAGATTTCTGTTCCAGTTGAATGGGATTTGTATGGAAAGGGTTTCTCTTCCCAAAGCAGCCGAAGGACTAGGTGGCTTTTCCAGTTACATGGCATTCAAAAAAGCCTTCAATGCCCTTAGGGTTAGGCAACCTAAACATCAAAATGTGAGTGCAGTTTTTGGGGTAAAAGTGTCAGCAGATAATAGTTGGATTTTATAGGAACTTTATTAATTTGAGAGGGGAAAAAAAAAAGCTATTGGCTATCCTCTCCACTGGTAGTTTTAATTGGGAGATAGGTATCCCTTCAAAAATAGCAATTATAATTGCATGAATATATTTTTTTAGGTTCCCACAGCTTTTGCTTGAAGCTGAGCTGATACTGCAGCCTGTGCTGGGCATCTGGAAAGTAAAATGAAGGGAAACACCCTTGCTTTGAATATGTGAGATTAAACTTGTTGCTACCTCTCTCTATTTGGAATTTCTACATGCAACAGATTGCACACTCTTTTCATTAAGCAGAGTTTCAGTGTTTTCTGCCATATAGTGTAATACTACATGAATCAAGAGAAAGAAAAGGAAGTTGGCTAACGCTGGAATTGTTCTGGTGTTTTCTCATACAACAGAATGGTAAATTGTTTTCCTTGGCTTTCTGGAAAATATCTGACCTTGATACTTCATATTCAATTTATATAAACAATTACAAAAGCATCTGAGCCAAACAGAAAAGGCTGTTTCTTGAAAACCTGCAGGGAATGCACGTGGGAATTTCCCGCATGCTGTGGCAATCTTAAAAATACCTCCTTGTAACCCCATGATACTAATGATTAACTCCGGAACTGTGAGTTTTTCCAGACTTCCAGTGAACTAAGTGATTTGTGTGTTCAGCTGCATGTATCGGGGAGAGGTAGTAAAAAAAAGAAGCCATTTACCACTTTTAGTAACTTGTGTTTAATAAAAAATCTGCCACATTTTACCCTTGAAAATCAAGGATTTCTGCAGATTGCTCAGCTGATAAATATCACAGTATGGGAAATGCTGTTTTGTGGATAAGCTGTATGCTGAGATGCTCCTGTGAGAACAAGCTGGAACCAGTTTTGTTGTTCACAAATTACTCAAAGACAGAGTTGCATTGATCAGACTCAACCACACACTGCAGCATGAACCTTCAGAGATGTTCTGCACATTGTTGATATCTTGTTAATATACACACGAAATCCGGTATTGGTGTTAACCGTGAATTATTTCCATTACACTTTCTGAAGAAGAGAGAAATAGAAGAGTGCCCCTTGAGAGGTGATTTCCCAGAGCAAGCAGGGCTTCTTATACAAGGAGCTTCACATCACTCAAATTCTCTTCAGCTCATGGTGTGATGGGCAGCACCACTGACAACAGTTTGCAAATGCAAGCTGTTGCATGAAGCTTTCAAAAGATGCTGAGTGCCAAACCCTCACCTACCTACACCAACTGCCTGTCCCATAAGAGCTAAGAATATTCAGCCTCTTGCATCACTTTTCTTAGTCTTTACTGGTCTTGTTTAATGTAGCAGCATGGTCTATCTACCATCCCACTGCACTGCCTGGGGTTGTGATAATATTTTTATCATTAAAAAATTCTAGATCATAGCTTTTTAATTAATTCAGGTTGAGAGACTGGAGCATGGCTGTCATGGGTGCCAAGTCAGTATTCAGCTTTATTGGGCCAGAATAAAACTATTTTGGAGTACTTAGTGAACCAGCACAGCTATATTTCAGGGTGTTTTTTAATATCAACATATGTATCCATCATTTACTTGCATGTATATACTTTAAACTCCCATCACTTATCTATCTATCAATCATCTATCTATCTATCTGTCTGTCTGTCTACATATATACTGGCTTTTCTAGATGCTTCTTGAGTTCATGTAAGTTTTTTTTTTTCACTAGTGGAGCAGTCTCACCATCCTAATGACACGATCACACACAATTCACGATCAGACTATCAGAGCTTTGCTGCAGCAGATGCTGGGAACTTACTTCCTGCAGTAAGAAAGGTTAAATATCTCTACAAACTGGACTGGGAACCCAGGCAGCTGGAAGCAGATGGTAGTAAAAAAAGAATCAAGCTTTAGCTGCACAGAGAAAGGAAATCTGTTTTTCCTCTTAGATGGAAAGATATGTGTGTGTGTGTGTGTATGCACGTGAAAGACAGGGATGAAGATTCTCTGAATTTCTTTCCTGGGATTATATTATTTTGGGCTAGCACAGAGATAAAATAGAAGACACAGCATTTTTAGGCCTTTAGTGAGTGCAATGGTTTGTTTTTGTGGGGAAATGGCAGAAAGTCTAACAGATAGGGTGGTAAGTTTGTATGCACAGGCTGGATCTCCAGCAAGATGCACTGAAAGCTGTTTTGCAGCATCAAAGTGATTAAAATAACTCAATCTGGTGAAGTACTGCTGAGAGATTATTCTAGTTATGAACCTTGCATTTTTAAAGACCATTCTTGAAACTTGAGCTCCTATGAGCAGCCCATTTAATGAAAACATCGGTTTCTAAAAATCAGGTAAGCTTCTGGTCTTTCCATGCATGAGAAATGTCCTGGAAATCAGACCTGAGTACACTTAAAGATTCAAAGGTCAGGAAGTCATGTAGGAAGACACCAAATCTTTAAACCCAGGATGTTTCAAAAAACCTCTCACAACACCTTTTAAACAAAGGATGGGGACATTCTATCTTTTGCAAAATTAAAAAAAAATTCCTTAGTATGAATCTGCAGTGGTTGTTGATGTAGAGATTGGCAACTGGCAGGCAATGAAATCTCATCTGAGAAGATGATGACCCTTTCAAACTTTACTATTCTGGGGCTGATGTTGTGGGCGTAATTCACTGCTCGGCATTTCTGTGTGCACATAGCTATATGTATACACTTATGTGTTAGGTTTCCCTTCTGTGCCTAATATACAGAGGATGTGGCTTTGTTTCAGCCCTACTATGACATTTACCTTTCTGCCCGGCTGTAGAGGCTCACATTTTCAGCTTGAGATGACCTGGGCTCAGTTGTTGTTCTCAAAATAGTTGTTGGTGATCATTTTTGTGGGGTTTGGTTCAGAGTTCAGTCTGTGCTAGGGCACATTTGGTCAGGACATCTTGCCTCTATAGACAGGAAGCAGATAACCAGCCAGTCAGTACGGTACATCTCTCTGTATCTGCTTGATTAATGCAGGATATGGGTCTGTCACAGCTCTTACCTTCAGATCTTGGCTCTTCAGTTGACCCATGCGTTCATTCTCGGAGAGCTTAATTTTCCTTCCAGATATGATTAATTTCACTGTTTTCCTAAAAAAAAATTCAACAAAACCCAAACAAGCTTAGAAGTATCCAATTACTGGCACCAAACTCATGAACTTTTGCCCCATTCAGTGTTTTCCATTTCCCATTACATTCACTTTGACTGGAGACACATGCTGTCCCTGTTCCTAAGCTGGCCATTTCCTGCTGGAAAGGGCAGGGAGTGACTCTGCATTGACTGAGAGAGGAATAATACCTGCAGTTCTTTCTGTAATCTGTATGAATATTATACTACTGTATAAGTTACTAACACATGCAAACCCCCTTGATTTTGAAAAGTAAAACTTGGAAAAACTTGTTTACATATGACACTCACTGTACTATGGAACTTATCACTTATTATGACATTATAAGAGCTTCACCTTACTGTCATATCATATGGAGCCTGGAGTTCAGCAACTGTTTTTTGTTCTGTACCCTCCACAGATCAATCTCCATATGGTTTATTTCAGTTAGGATAATTGCAGATATAAATTTAAAGGTCTGCCTTCTTTTAAAGCTGTTGACTCCTTGTTTCCTCCAACATTTTCATAGCAGTTAGGCACTGTAGAAAATATTTCTTTGACTGATTTAAGAATTTTTATGTTATAACTGTATTGACCTATAGGGAAGCTTCTAGGAAAAACAACACACCTGATTTTACCCTCTTTTTCCCAAGGTGTTCTTTATGTTACACTCCTATATTCTGTCACCTTTGACTTGCTTCCCTCTAAATTGAAGACTGTTGTACTGCCTTAAATCTCTCTGCCTACAGGAGTCTTTTTAGGCTGCTGAACATTGTAATTGACCACTTTGGACTTTCCAGGTTTTATTGCATGTACGCTCTGCTAGAATTCAAGCCCACATAGGGCACATAGAGTTCCAGATGAAGGTATGCTATTAACTAACATAATGGCATTATTCATTCAACAATGCTCCTTTTTAATGACTTTTCTTTTTACTGTTACTGTGCAGAAGTCACACCCTTTTCCTATGTATTTTGGCAAACAACAGGCTTTAACTTTGAAGCTCAAGGCACTTGAGTTTTTAAGGTTGAGCATCCATGTTTTATGAAAACAATTATAGTTATCCAGTTAGGAATCTCATAAGGACTGAGGAGTCCCCAAATCATCTTTTATATTCACAAGGTATGCCTGTTACTCCTGGGATGAACTCTTGGCTAATGGGATTGGGGTGGCCTTGGTCTTCCTCCTGGTGGTAGTGAGTGCAGGTGATCTCAGCTTCACCCTGTGCTACTGACCTGAAGGAGAGGTTTGCACAGTGCTGAGGAGATCTCAAGATACAGAGCAACCAGTCTGATGGGAGGATGTGTCCTACCTTCCTGCACCCCAGAGGTGTCCATTATTTGGGAGTGGGGCAGGCTGTGGAAGGTATGCTGCCCACTCAGGCAGGGAGATGGCGCCTGGAGGAGATGCTCTGCTGCCACCACTAAACTGGGCTTTGTTGACACAGCAAGAGACCATGAGCTGACACTGTCTGTTTCACAGCCCCATCTGCAAAAATATGCTGTATTACACAGAGATTGTAGCAGAAATAGGCAAAGGTGTTGCAAACTGTGATGAAGTACACATTTTACAGACAATTCTCTGGGAAGGAATCTTGCAGTTCTTGCTGAAGGACTCGTGGGACGATCCACCCAGCTCATGGTTGTGATAAAAACATGCAGATAAAGCACAGGATGTGTCTTACCAGGTGGATAGAATATGGATTTGAAGAAAAAGCGATATTGTACCTCTACATGAAGCACAGGCTTGTCAGGACTTACTAGCTGTGTCTTTGCCTCTTTGTGGTTTGATCATGACCATGAATGAGACAGTTCAGCCAAGGGGAGCCCCAGAGATTTCAATTCTTACAACATTAACTAAGGAGAAAACCTGAAATGATGCTGATATTAGTCATACGGAAATCTCTGGTGACACGCAGTATCTGCATATGAAATTACAAGGGATATGGAGTAATCAGCATGAATATGAGAAAGTGATCATCTAAGATGGAGAAACTACTAGATGTAAAACCCGAAACTTTGATGATGAATGCACAACCAGATCTATACTTGTATCAAAATTCTCATCTGTCTCTTTGTATGGTGGAAGACATCTTTCCCCTTGAACAAGTCTGGAGGGGTCATGCAAAGTCTGAAAGTTCATGATCCATTGCTGTCAGAAGCTCTGACTTTTAAATATGCCAGCTGGTGATCAGATGCTGTGACTTGCTATTTATTTTGCAAATCATACCTGCAGACATGTTTCGTTAGCAAAGTCACTGATTGTGACAAATGTGTATAACAAGTGCAGTCTTCTATTGATTCTTACATTCTATTTTCTGCTTTTGGTGGAAACAGATGGAATTCAATTTTCCCACAATTACTATTAGCCAAGAATAACATCACTTAAATCAGTGCGGGGGAGGTGGAAAGTTGCAACTACAAAACACACAGCCTGAAAAGCTGGATATTGAAATGTGACTTGCAAATAACCATAACTGATGTGTTATCCAGGCCCCCATTCAGAAACACGTTTTAGCATTTTCTGGACACGAAGTGTTATGTCCTACTGACATTATGCATGTGGTCTTCTGAAAAAAGGATGATCCAGATTCTTCTTGTAGGTCAGTCTCATGGCATGACTGATGCTTAAATGGTAAAGTCTCAGGACATTTTTCACTAAAAAGAAAGCCAGGGTAAGTTTAGATGTAGCTAATGGTAATGTAAGAACACTCAGTCATACAAAATCATTGCTTACCTTGCAAAACATTGAGGAAAATTTTTAGGAAATTAAAATATTAGAAAAGGAGTCAATAAATAGGCATTAAATAAATCAATATTTTTCAAATACTCAGGCTGCGAAATGCTGTGAATTTAGAGAGGATACATTGCATAGCTAAAGTATGAGTGTGAGAAAAAATCCTACACTCTCTGAATGTTAAAGATAAATCAAGTGTTTAAAATTAAGAAATACCATAATTAAAGATTTTTCTTGAAATCCCAGCTGGACACTGATTCTTTTGCATCATGCTGGACCCTCAGATGATGGGTGCACAGATATTTCAGTCCCATTATTAAGCATGGCCTTTGGCTTTGTTTAGTGACTAATACGGGATTATTAGTTTCATCCTATGCTTTCTTTTGTCCTTTTCGTTGTTACAGTATTTTAACAATTCCCTCAAACTATTACATTTCTGTTCACAATGGCCTTGTAAAGAGGCATTATTAGATCTATCATATAGATAATGAGTGGAGACAGACACTTCTGTGTCAAAAAGGCACCGGGATGAGATGATTATTGTCCTCTATTTTAGACCCTTCAGTGTATTATGGTGCTTTATGTGTTCAAAGCAAAGGCACGTGAAAAAATAAGATGATCTGCCATGGTCATCCATGAAAGACTTGCTCCATAATACATGTGAAACCTATGGCTTAATGCCTAATTAATAAATTTTTTTTTTTCCTTTTTTTTATTTTATAAATTTTTTTTTTTTCTTTTTTTTTTTTTTTTTTTTTTTTTTCCTGGTAGCAGATCTCATTATCTAGCACAAGAAGCCTGAGGAACTCCAGTTTTGCTCCTACATATTGGGACTGGGGCTAACACCTCCACAGTTTTTTGGAAGTTACAGTTTTAAACCTTAACAAGTTGACTGAAACTGTGTAAGAATGAAGTGTCTATTTCAGCCAAGTTTGGGCAAATATTCATAACAGCAGCAATGCCTTTCCTATGCCTGAAATGATGCTCTTGTCATATTTTAAGCCCCCAAGGTGAGCTGAATTATTTCATTTTCCCCTTTCACATGGCCAAAATAATATTTTTCCTTAAGAAAAAGCACAGCAACTTTTGATGAAAGTTTTTCCCCAGACATAGCAAGGCAAAAAAGTAAACCCAACCAAAATTTTTTAAAGGGAATCCATATATTTGTGCATTATGAAGCGCTAATCAAGCCACCTCTGTCCAAGTAGTCATGTTTTGCTCACAGCCTGAATACAAAATAATTAAAAAATGGAAGTCTATATTCCTTTGTGCAGCATCTATCTTTTCTAAAGGTACTCGTCCAGTATGAGTGACTCCTCTTTCAAATCCTTGGGCAAGGAAAGCATCAGTGAGGTGGCTGCTCAAAAGCTACAACTACCTCTGGAGTGGATGATTTGTGGGGCAGAAAGGCTGGGAAGCACTGGGAGTGGCAAGGCGGGGTGGTACAACAGACCCTGGATGCCAGTTTGTGCTGGGTGAGTGTTGGGTTTGGCTGTGGAGACAAAGTGGCTGCTCATGGTCAAGTTTGCCACATTGCAGGAAAGGATGAGTCAGACTCTTCACACCTGATCCACCACTGCTAGTTCATCCAGTACAGAAATGGCTGCATCCCTGGCTCCCAGCTGGCACCGGCTGAGTTTCCATCCCTTTGCACAGAGCGAGGTGGTTGCATTGACAATGGGGTTCTGGGGCCACCAAAGTTGGTCTCTGTGGGTGCAGGGTGAAACTTCTGCAGCCTTCCTGCACCCTTTTTTTTCCCGCGGGTCTTGTGGTGACACGTTTTCCCTTTTGCAGCAACAGAACTGTGTGTTGAAAGGCTGTATTTTAAGCTGAGATTGCATCTTTGCTCTCCCCACTGTTTTCTGTCATTTGAATGTTTCTCAAGAAATTACTCTGAGAGCTTAAATTTCTCACGTTAAAACCCGATGATGTATCAGCATCTGATACATATTTAAATAGCTTTCCAGTGCCCTTGTTTAGTTCACAGCACTGAATATTCACTGAAGTCAAATTATGAAGCACATTGGCGTCGGGATGTTTCCATCCCTCCTCTTTTCTTTTTTTCTTTTTTTCTCTTGCAGCTTCCAATTCTAACATCCTTGTTAGAAGAAGCAAGTGAGGACAAAAGAGACTGAGCAGTTCTTACTGGGAAGGTATTTCTAAACAAATAAATAACAGGCTTAGGATGTAAGTACACAAGACCTGCAAAAACTGAGATGTTAAAGTAATCTCAAGCCTTACATATGAGACAGAAGCATAACTCTTTTACTGCTCTTGGCATTGGTTAAATCTACAGAGGAAATTGAAGATTTTTATGATTCTATTAAAATTACTGTTCAACACATTCGAAGGGATGATAGTGAAACATAAAGGGCAGTGTCTCATACGCTAATGTTAACCTAGCAATATCATTTATATTGAAATTTGACTTGACTTTTAAGCACCATTTGAAAGGTTATTGCTTGTGAAACTGAATTAAGCAATACAGCTGAAGTTCACCCTTTTATAATTTAAAATAAGAATTGTATTTTTCTTCCCTTAAGTCCCCATTCAAAAACGAAAAAGAAAAAAAGTGCCTCACCCTACCTCCCACCAGCCAAATCCCTGGTTTATTAGTGGGGGGAGGAAAAGCAAAAGCAGGTGAAAAAGGCATACCCTTAGGGCAGGGCTCTGATGCCAGAACTGGCTTATGCTGGAGTGCACATTAATGAGGCAGTTTCACCTTTACACTAGAGTGCCTGAAATTAGATACTCCTCCACTCTCTAGTTTCTAAGTCTTGTATTTCCATCCCTGTCTTTATTAATTTTGGTCTGATGAAATCCTTTCCCATGCCATCCCAACCTTTACCTCTTAGACTGCTAGTTATTTGAAGCTCAATACTTTGATTAGCTAAACTGGCCCTCTACATACGTATGAGCTGGATCAAATAACTCTGCTTTGGTCACCTCTTTAACTTTTCCAGGAATTATATGAAAAACCAATGTCCCTGTCCCTGAGGGTTTTTAGCTCAGAGTCTCAGCAAGTCTATGGAGTTTTGGTAAATAGCTTGGAAATTTTAGGATTTGCACGAAAACATCTTAAACTAAGCAGGACCCCAGGAAAGAAAAAAGTAAGTCCCAGTCATCCTCATCCTGAGATGACCCCGGCAAATGAAACTTTTTAGTGAGGCTAGCTAGTTCAACAGAAACTGTCAGGCTTTTCTGAGAATCTCTCCGCTGCGCTCCTGCCAACTCTACCACTTTGGGCATTAATCTACCAGATTTCCAGGCAGCCAGAAAGTGCAGACAAATGGTCACTGTGCATGCAGTGAGGAGTCAGCCTGTGCCTTTGCACAACAGAGGGGCAGGCCTGTGAATATTGGCACCTTTGTGCCTGCTGTCACTGACAGGAGAGGCAGAAACGTGTTGAGCAAACAGAAGCTCTGACTTCAGCGCAGAAGACAGTGCCTTTGACGCAATGCAAAGATCCAACAGAGATAAATGTAGGGATTTACGGTCACTACAACCAGACTGTTTAATGGAACAGGGAGGAGCTGTCAGGGGTTGTCTTTATGAAGAATGATTTTTATTAAACTGGGAATGGATTTTCCTAGTTGAGGTGTTCAGTACAAGTGGATGGAAGATTTGGGAACAGGAAAGATTTTCCCTGAGGTTTATTTTTATTGCTTTGCTTACGGCAGTGTTTTTCAAAGAATGGGTTGTTTTTGGGGGAGAAAGAGAGGAGCAGGGAAGACAGCTGGGAGAAGGTTGTAAGAAATGGGTAAAATTTTCTTTTCCCCTAAATATGCCCATCCTTAGTGGAAATATTTGGATTTGTTATTGGGAGATATATAAATATTTTTTAAAAGAAAGTATAGATGGATCAAATGTATTAAACTCTTAACTTCCCAACTCAAGCAACCATGTTTCTATTGTGTATTTTTATAACTGCAAGTGTGTATAAATTCATCTATCTCTATTCGTCTAATTTTTTTTTATGGAGAACAGTCCTGTCTCCACTCCCACCAAAGTAATGATTCCTGTGATTTCAAAAGTAAACAAGTTCAGAGGACGTGAATGGCAGCAAATAATGCAAACAGGAATTCTCATGCTAATTGTACCAGGGCTCTGCTATACTTAGAAGTGGAAGTCAAGTTGGTGTTTGGTAGAACAAATCTCCTGCAACCAGGAAGGAAGCAGAAAAATAAGCGACATACAGGTCAGTTGGTCTGCAGAGGAAATCAGAGGTGCAGTTTCACAATACGTCGGATCCACAACAATATTGGTTCAAAAGTTCCCCTTCTGCCTGACCTTGGTCTTTTGGGAAGGCCTGGGAAGAGGAAAGAGTGTTTTAAAACTAGATAGTCGAGTAAACTAGTTGGTGAGTTTGGCCTTACAAAAATGTGTGCTCATACAATTGGGGAAGTTGTACAGAGAGGAAACAAGTCTGGATACAAAAAGATCTCTGTGATGGAGCCGTGTGAGCAGAACCAGAGCCATAGGGGGTGTTGAAGTACATACCAAGAGTGAAATGGGGAGATATTTACTAGCATGTTCTTGGATTTCAGATAGAATACTTCGTGAGAGCTGGTAGAGTCAGAGTTCCTGGACAACCTCATTTCTGGTGGGATGGACTAATTTCTTCATGATGAAGCACCTCTGGTGTCATCCCTCATTAACCCTTTCCAAGTGATGTTGCTGTGCATGAACTGTCTAGCAAGCTCAAGTGTTGCTTGAGTTGGGACTTATGAAAAGAAACAAGGATTTGCATGGTGGGAGAAGGTGACAGCAATAACCACGTAGTTCAAGTTTTACTTCTTATGGTTCATACCAAATAACACTTTGCCATGCAGATATGTATTAGTTGTTATATCTTGGGTTTTTTGTTAGACTTACTGAATAAAGCCCAGTGTTGGCAGCCACCCTCAGCAACATCTATAGATGCTTCTTTGCAGGTAATAATAACATTCAGCAACACTGACATCTTGTGGCTGATGAGAAATGGTTCAAATATGCCAGATTAGCCACAAACGTATCTTCATTAATTGTGCCTTCAGTATCTCCTAAAATACAGTGGCGCTTAAAGGGATGAGTATCAGAAGTCTGGAAACCAAGAGGTTAAAAAACAAAAAGTGCATAAAGGTATTGGTTTATTAGCTGACTGAGCTATGTGTGTCTATAATCCGGCAGCATGCTAATCCTTCTGGTTAATCTTCTCCCCATGAATGATGATTCCCTCCAGAGGACAAAGACAGAGTCTGGGATGTTTGACATGACAAATAGAAGCTGTCGCTCCCTGCAGATGATCTTCTTTGTGTTTGCTTCCTCTGTTGGGAAGTTGGGAGAGAAAATACCTCTGGAAAAGGCCCCAGGAGGAATCTTTCTTATTACCTATAGTTGGCACCAGAAATAAGATCAGTAAAGCCAGTCCATGAGCCTCTGCCTCTCAGCCAGAGGAGATTTTTGGATAAAGGTGTGGTAGGGAGGATTGTTTATATGAAAGGAGTTGTAGGAGCAACTCCAGATTTGGCTGGGAAGTTGCAAACTCTTCTGCACTCCTAGACCACTGACGCTTAAATATACCTTGTATAAAATGGCCTCATCCTCAAAGTATGGGTAGGATGAGAAAAATCTAATTGGGACTTCTATAGATGGTAGAGTAGTTAAATTTCTCTCTCTCTCTCTCTTTTTTTTTAAAATCCAAAGATGGATGTTTGTGACCCTGCAACCTGCAATGGTCAGCCTTGGACTTTTCAGTTGCTAGGAACTGCTTGGATTGCTTCCTTGTTTGCATATGTTTTTGTTGCTAATGAACATCTGTATCCACTTTATCATCTGAACCCAGTGACGAAATGATTACTGAACGTGAAATTAGGTGTTATGCAATGGTCTTTTGCAAGTATCTAGAGAACTTTCATGTTTCCTTGAGGATGCTAGGTCTGGGATTGCAAGGAGCAATGACCGTATGCTCTGCTTACAGCTCCTTGAAATCAAAACAGTTGTCTGATTTGTGGCCCGTATTGCAAACAATCCTTTATGAAACCTGGGGGAAGAATTGTAAAAGACCACACCTAGCTGGTGGTTGGGATTAAATTGACTAGGAAAAGCTGGTGCAGGCTGGCAGGTCATATTTGCTAATTGTTTTGGGAGGTGGGGAGTAACATCCTTTTCGTAGTCCTGTAATGAATTTACTCTTTTCTTTTTTCTTTTTTCTTTTTTCTTTTTTCTTTTTTCTTCTTTCTTTTTTCTTTTTTCTTTTTTTCTTTTTTCTTTTTTCTTTTTTCTTTTTTCTTTTTTCTTTTTTCTTTTTTCTTTTTTTTCTTTTTTCTTTTTTCTTTTTTTTTTCTCTTTTTTTTTTCTCCCCCCTCTTCCCCTCTTGCTCCAGTTAAGAACTGTTTGGAGTAACTTTAGTTACTGAAACTGTGAAAAGAAACAACAGAAAGGAATGATCCTGTCATTTGTAGTGTACTTGGCTGTCCTATGTACTGTGCCTTAACACCTTTTAATTCGGTGCATTAAGTTGCCTTAAACCACTGACATGCACAAATGCTGTAGTTTAGCATACTATGTAAAAATTCCAATTTAAAATGGTTGGTACTATGTTTTGGGGAAGAATACCTTTTTATCTGCTCTGTTGACTTCACTAAACAATACAAAAGATTATTCTAAGTTGATAGGAGTAATCTGGAGAGAAATCTATTATTCAATATAATTTAAAAGTGGGCATTGTGGAGCTAGCAAGAACCATTCATTCATAGTGATGTTTTTCTCTGAAACACATCTTGTTGTATTGTGTAACTATATTAAAATCTATCACACTGAATCACAGATGTTTGTTTCAAAGAATAAGAAGTGCTCAATTCAGCAGAAATTTGCAGCAGTTTGCTGAGTTAGCACCTTTGAAAATGCCAGCCAACTTGGTGTGAATTTTGTTTATTTAGTCTCTGGAATGTATTATACTGACTTTAAGAACAGCAAAGATCTCTAAGCTGTATCCCTCACTTCTTGAGCACAATTTTCATGTACAAATTTCAAGATATGTTATTTTTCATTGATCACTGACAAAAATTAAATATATGCCACTGTGTAGCACTTGCTCTTACGTAAAGTTACATCTTTACTTCCTATTTTACATTTAGAAACAACCTTTTTTTTTCATAAAACAGTAAAGGTATTGCTGTTTTAACAGCCCTCGTGGTAAGCTGAGCCTATCAAAATCAAATGTCTTTTTGTGACCTCAAATAGGGAACAGCACAAGCAAATGATTTTAAGCTTATGAACACAACTATGATAGCATTTGAAAAAATGGGCATCAAACAGTAGATTATGGCTTTGGTCCCTGCAGAGCTCACTTGAAATGAATTTGAATGGATGCATTGTTTCCAGAACTGTAAATATGGGAAAACTTGGATTGATGTTGAAAAGTGTAATATGCTCTCACTTGATCTTAAACAGTTACACAGTTGAAACTTGGCGAAACAGATGGAGGTACGGACATAAGGCACTTAGTGTAAACTGTAGGCATTTGTAATGCAAACTGTTCTTCTTCTCAGCATCAGAGAAGGTGAAGCAGAGAGATTCCTGAGGTTTTCAGACATAGTCAGCCTTCAGCTCAACAAGTTGTTGGTCAACAAGTCAACAACATTTCTTTGCCCAGTGACCCTACATCACTCACCCCTTGTTGGAGCAACATTGGTGGCTAGATTGGGTTTCTCTTGGCTTTGACCTTGGCTCATGTATTCAGCCTACAATTATTTTTCCCCCTCTCACTATGTTTTTTTATAAGGTATGGTCTTTCATCTGTAGGGCTAGTACGCCAGATGTCCACAGCTCTTTTGGTCAATATAGTCAGTTATGCTGCCAGTCATAAGCCCTTTAAACACTGCTACAGAAAATTACAGAGAGTTTGTTTTCATATCCTTAGTCTAAGCCTATTTACCAGACTCATAATGATGTTCTAAAACAATTTCTGTACATTGCCTAGTCATACACAAACTGCTGTATTTTACTTGTTAAGTAATGGACAAGCAATGAAGCAGCTGTTGAAACATTGTACTGGGTTTTTCTCTGTCAAGCTGAATGACAGAACTTGCCAGGTCATTTAATCAATTTCATAGTGATTTAAACTAGATAAAATCAATCATCTTAGCTCATAGATATAGTAGCTGGAAAGATTGTGTCATCTACATTGTAATGCCATACTTCAAAAATTTTTGAATTGAAAAGGAAAAGATCCTTTACAGTGTTCAAAATGTAGTAGCCCAAAACCTACTAATCTGTTGCATCCGAGATAACTAAAACTGCAATTCTGAGATGATAAATTTGTAAATTAAAGGGGTTTTATGGAATAATTAAGCGAAATATGGATCTAAATGTTCAGTTGTCCTCAAAAGTGAGTTAAGATAATCTAACTGATAGCTTGATAAATAGGGGAAAAAATCCATAGAGTGTTTAGAGCCTTTAATTTTTTGTCTGTTTTTTAATAAACCATCTACTTTCTGTATTTCACAGGCAACCCGTGCATTGAGAATATTTTTTTTAAAAAAGGAAGCTTCATTCTCTACCTACAATGTAAGCCAAAATCAATGTAGTTTATGTTTACAATGAGATATAAAAGCATCTGTAATGTTTTGAAGGAAAGTCACAAAACTAAATTTTGATTTGTACAGCGGCTCATAAGGGTGTGAGGAGGCAGAGCTACTAACTGGTCTTCTTAAAGTGACTTTTATAAAAGCCAGCCTCTGTCACCTTTCTTTAAGCAGGGTTTCCTTTTGGATAAATGCAATTTTTCCCTGTTTGAAACTTAGACACCTCCATAAAGAACCAGTGAGTGCCCTCACTGAAGGTAAAGACATGATAGTCAGGCCCTGCTGACCAAAAGGTGTCAAGACATCAGGAAGGGGTGTACTTGTCTAACATTTAAGCATGAGAGTGCACTCTTAGGTACCTGACCTCCTTACACATAGTTGGCAGAAGTCATGTTTGGATGCTTCAGTTCCCTTTAGAGTGGGAATTTGGGTGCCTCAGAGTGACCTCAGCCACAACCAACAAGCCAAGAGCCAAGAACAAACTGAGACACAGGTGGCACCTTGAATCCCACCTCCCCACATGCCTTTTTTTGAGCTGCAGTGAGGTGCCTTCATCCATTCTTGAGTGCCTGAAGATAGGTGCAGTGTCCAAAAGTTTTGAATATCTCGCTTCTTTTGCACTTGATACCTACCCTGTATGTATGCTTTTTACAAGATACCTCTCTCAAGAACAGCCTTGGTACTTCTGAAGATACACTTGCATCCACTGACCACAGCAGAAGACATAGCCTTAAAATGTGCTCATTCAGAAGCTGAATTTTTTTTTTCTAATACTATGAAATAGCTCAAGGTCAGAAGACCCTTACCTGGGAAGTGAGACACCCGAGTTCAATTCCTTCTTCATCCTCTGGTGTTCAAAGACCTACCTCGTACCTACTCTGAAAGCAACTGAGAGGCTCTGGACTGATCTAAGAGGTGGGATCTTCAAACTTCCTCCTTTTGATTTTTCCTCTTCCCCTGTCCTGCTGAAGTTGAGCCATTATTTTTGGTTGTTCCATAGAGAATTTTCAATATGTAATTTTTGTCAGAAGAAGGAGGGCAGCAGGAAAACCCCACACAATAACGGTTTTGCCAGTCATGCTGTTTCCCCATATTGTACAGCTTTTTATGGAATGACCCATACAAGTGACCACATATGGTTATGCTGATGGATATTTTTCTACTAGTGTATTTCATAACTCTTTTCTAGTTTCTTTGATTTTTTTTTTTTGTAATACAACTAAAATTTACTTAAGATTCAGAACATTTGAATGTTAAAATAATGTCACAAAAATTAGTAAAATATGCTCAAGAATTGTGTTTTGAGTGCAATCCTGTGGCATCAATGGAATGGGAGCTTTCAGGGAGCAGATGGGCATGAGTTTCCAAGTCACATATCAGGGCTTGGTATGCTCTTCCTACTTAATTTGATACTTATCCTCAATGTAGACTTCATAAAGTCTATATTGCCTCCTGCATGCTTCATAAGGTCCATGTCAGGGCCACACTCCAGAACAATGCCACACCTTATAAAATTCAAATAGGCTATGCAAACTTTATTAAGTATATGAAACTGCTATTAATATCTAATCTCTCCCCAAAAGATTAGTCAGACTGCTACTCAAAGGCCTTGCTTTTCATCATGTCCAACAGCTTAGAATACTTTCAACTTTCCAATTCCAACATTCTAATGTTTCATGAGCCAAATAAAACTAGGAAAGTGTCAATGAGGTGAGAATACCACTGTTGTTTGACTCTCTTGGTGCAAATATTCAAACATATGGCTTGGTTTACCACAAACTGTGCAGAGAAGTTCTGTAGTTGTGATGGGACTATACCTATGTAGAATTTGAGGTCAATAGCTTTTGGTGACTTCAACAAGGCAGTGGGAATTTTTCTCAACATGCAGTTCTGTACTGAGGATGGTAATGCCTGTTTAAAGATTAACATCTGGCACCAGCTCACAAGAGAACTGAAATTGTGTTAAAGCTTCTACTCTCAGCACCTTGAAGACCCAGTTTGCTCTTGGCTGATACTTTTGTAATACTGAAAATTTCAAAGACTTCCAGATATTTGCTTTCTGGAACATACAGAAGAATCACCTTAGTCTAGAATGAGAGCCATATGGTGAAAACAGTTAAACTTACTTAAACTTGGGCTTCCTCCATGTCAGACAAGTCCTCTAACCCTCCTGACTGTAGAGTAAAACTGAGAAATGACACAACTCCTCCAGGCTAATTTTGTGCTAAGCCCAGCATGGCAGATACATCTGAAGAGTACAATCACACCTGTCCCTGAAGCCAAGTTAAGGGATTGGTTTCTTTACAGATCTTACGGTTGCAAGGTCTGCGCTGAATTGCCTGGTATTTTTCAGACTTAAAAAAAAATCTAGGTGTGTTCAGTAATAAACATTTAGATAAATTTGTAAGCCCTAGGAAGAACTGTGAGTGTTGTAAATCCAGTCACAGATCCATTTGAGGCTCCACACACTCTGCTAATGCCATTCCATAATACATTTTTGTCTGAAAAGTTATTATTTGTAAGACTGGATGGTGTATGGTGGCACTTTGTGGTTACTGGCATAGAAAATTTTCACTTCTTGAGTATCCTTAATTTTGAGTTTCCATTTTATCTGCTATGGCTGGCTGAAGATGTTCCTTTCAAGTTGGTGGAGACAATCGATATCTAAAGCCATTGCTTGCCACCTGCTGCTTTTGCCTTCTTCCAGTAACTCTTAATCATTCTTTTTCCTCTGTCTTACTGTGGAGGTGTATTCTTAGGATTTTGTCTATGGCTGTGGTAGCCACACATATGCACCACCATTTGTGGTGTACAGCTGCAGTAGTTGACTCATTTATAAGATATTGTTTATGAGTATCTTTAAAGGAGAGTGTGAGAACCCAACCAGGACCTGACAGGGAGGAAGGTAAGCCATCAGACAATTTTGAGAACATCATCTTATCTGTGAAGCAGGATCTGGAGTTTTGTGTAGTTTTGAGATCCCCAGCATGAGAAAGGCATGGACATACCAGAGTGAGTGGGGAGTCTCTAGGATGGCCAAGGGGCTAGGGAACATGAAATATGAGCAGAAAGAGAGGGGGGAAAGGGAGATCTTACTGCTGTGTTCAGCAATCTGATCAAGAGTATAGAAAGGGTAAACCAAAACTTCTTGGAGTCCTGTAGCAATGGACACATGTTAAAACAGAAGAAATTCTGGTTACATAAATGGAGAAAAGTTTTCACCATGCGGTTGATCACTCGTAAGCATGGACCTAGAGAAGTTTTGGAAATTCTGTCTTTGGAGATATAGAAAACTCAACAAGTCCCTGTGCAGGCTGGTCTAGCTAGACCTGCTCTGAACTGGTTTTTGAGCTAGATGATTTCCAGGGTCCCTTCCAACCCATATAGTTTTCCATGATTGTATAAGAACAAACATCTTTATTAATTCAGTATTTACCAAGTACAAGGTTACACTGTACTATAGAAATATATAGAAAAGTATTTTCTGGATGGAAGAGTTTATGCTCAAAATAAAACAAAGCTTTTTTTGTGTGTGTACACTGGAGGTACACTGAGGTGAAGTGATTTGCTGAGGTCCTACTGAAATTCAGTGATGGAACAAGAAAAAGAGCAATCTCAGTCTCATTCTTTCCACTGTGTCGGTTCAGACCATGGTGTACGCACAAAGCATTGTTAGGTTACACAGGATGGAAGGATTGCAAAAGTAGGATTAATGTTTTTGGTTTTTTTCACTTACAAAAGATATTCCTGTCTATGACATTTTGCAGCAGTTAGGGAAAAAGTCCCACTCGCAGCAGTCTAATATCCAGAAAGACACCCTATCACTGTTACATGAGCCTTTTCTGCTGAAGATAAAACCCCATTATTTCTATTTTTGTAATTTCCTCTGATTACTCCAGAGCAGTTCCGGGCAGTGGGTTCCCAGTCAGTTGCCTGTGAAATCCCTAAATGGGTACATTTAGGCAGTTCCAGTGCTACAGGACATGAAAATAAGTTTGTTTGCAAAAGCTATTTGGAAAAAAAGTATCTGCGTTCTTTCTCAATGGGCCACAAGTTAAAACATAATGCAAATATTGAATAACTCATTTCCAAGGAGATTCATAGTGGCTTGCAAAGGAAGACAAATAAAAAATGACCCCTTTACATATATGATGCATTCTGATCTACCTCCTCTTTAGTAATTAGAAACATGGTTTCACTGATACACTTTACAAAACCGTTCTGGGGATTCATGAATTTAAAAGAAAAAAAATAAACTAGATGTGAATAATTCATACTTAAATAGCTCTAGGCCAAGATATTGCTTCAGTATTTCCAAGTATGCAGGTTTTATTATTCTCTTAAAGTATGAATAAAAACAAGGTTGTTTTATCACACTTAGACTAATCAATGATATGCCCAAAGCACAGTTGGCAGTAAATGATCCGTTTTAGTTTAAAATATTTTTTAAATTGATGTATATTGTAAGGCAGTCATAAAAATCTTCAAATTAAAGGTTTTTGAGCCATAAAAGCAAGCAATATATTTAAGGGTTTTTTAAGGCAGTAATGTTTCCAAGTAAATAGGAGATGGGCCAAGCAGTTCCCTCTGAATTACCGTTCATCAGGTTTTTACACTCTATTAAGGTAACCTTCATAAAATATTTCTACATTACACTTCATGATGTAATTTTAATGCATTAGAATTAATTTGCCAATAAACTGCAGGGAAAATATGGAATATGCTATCCCCAAAAGCTTATGAACTCTCTCTGTTTAGCTTAAGTCACATTCACGAGTGTTTCCAATGTAAAGTTTACTGGCAAGCAGTGATTCCTGTGACTACAGTGCTTTATTCAGGAATGAACTCTTTGCCTGAGGAAGGAAAGCAACACCGTCTGTGGGTCTGTGCACTGAGTTCAGGGCTTTTGTTTGCTCAGTGAATGCAATACACTGGGAAACCACAGTCAGTGCTGACTTTGTAGGGTAGAGACAACGTCTTAAATTAAAACAGCCCTTTACTCACCCCAGGCCAGCCCCTCCACGGCTCTCTTGGCCAGGCAGCTTTTGACAAAGTGTGTTGTGGTGCCAACCCACCACTGAGTCCTCTTCCCTGTCTAAAGCATGGTTTACATCTGGAAAAGATCCAGAGCTGGCCCTTGGCTGTACGGATGGGTTACAGGCAATGTGAGTTCACCCAATGACATCAGAGGGACTGCAGGTGTGAATAAGATTTGCAGGGCAGTGCCCTTTAGGACAGAGATTTTTGCCTTGTCCAGTTTGCTTCTCATCTCTGCCACCCCGCTTTGATGCTGAGGATTGTACACAGCAGCCAGTGAATCACCCGGGAACACAGAGGAGAAAAGTTATAAAGTTTTCTCATTCTTTACTTCCAACTCCCATTCACATTGCTGGCAGCTTCCCTGTCTGCATTTCTAAAGAGCCTCTCATGGTACGTTTTAGTTCAAAGGCAATAGATGTTCCATATGGGTTCACGTCAGACATGCCGTACTGAGGTTTGGAGAAAATCCACCGAAAGCGAGACTATGCCTCCAGTGTTTACGCTCATTGCCTTTCGTTATAGTCAATGAGAGTGAATGGAAATACTGACAACAGGATATAGTTTGTAGTGGAAAAGCTGGCATGTGATATCCCATAATCTTCATAATTATTATTTCCTTTTTAAAAAAGTTACGTAAAATGAGCTAAGTATGTCAAAAGGTGAGTTCTATTCCTCAGCATTTTAAGCAAGCTAACTGGCAAAACCCCAGCTCAGCAAGAAATCTTTCTCACTAAACAGGACCAGAGCTGGACTTGTCCAGACATCAGGAGACAAAATCCCATTTTGAAAAATTTCCATACATTAGTGGAAATGCAAGTGCAGAGAGCCTCAGATCCAGGACTAGCCTCACAAGATTTCTGACTCATTTACTGACCCAAGAGGTGTGCATCACCAGAATGGAAACGGATCTCTCTTCCTACACTACTTTTCTATAGTACTCTTTCTTCCTACAGTGCAACCAATTTCCATAGCATTGAGATCTTGCCATCAAACTATTGCAATCTCCCATTTCTATGGAGACAGTGAAGACACTGCAGAGGTTTTTGGTAGCTGCTTGCTGCTCTCCGTTTGAGATCCACCCCTGATATCCTTGAAGCCTAGATTCAGTTGCGGCCAAAGAGTTCAGGGATGAGCTCATGAAACCAGAGCAAGTAGAGTGGACTCAGAGCTCCTGAGGGTGCTGTAATTTTCCGTCTTCCCTGGAAATCTGGATTACACTGTTTGCCCAAGGTCCTGTAGGTGATGGTGGTAGAAGAGGCAGTTGAAACTTAAAGGAAATTGGATTATGCTACCTCAGGCAGAACAAAGGTCAGGAAATTGAGAATAGCTAAAATTCAAATGAAGAGGTGAGAGATTCTAAGAGTTACCCAGTCTGCTGTTTCCTAGGATAGATTTGTATGAACTTTCATTTTATTGATAGGTGTAAGAAGCTGGAGAGCCAAATTTTACTATGTTTGTACAGTTTTTTTCCTCCTGATGAAGGCAGCAATCGAAGAGAAGATAGAACATGTTGCACACAGAATTTGGAGATGTAATAGGCCACAGAGCAAGGATCCTAACTCTTAGTCAGGTTGGTGAGGAATGTCAAGGAGGCAGCTGGTGTGAGAGTATTTACTGGCCAGTCTCACCTTGGTTTCTCTTCAGGATTCTCCTCCTGTTGCCTTCTCAACCATAGCAGAGCGCTTTCTGTTTTTCGCATCTACAGTCCTCTTATCTAGAGGATGTGGTGGAATGTGAGAAGATATATTTTGGATAATAATGACGTTAAAAAAAATAAGGCTGTGTAATCAGAATAGAGAGCTGATTCTCTTCTCCTTTCTCTTGTTCATCTGGCACTATCTTGAAGGAACATATTATGTTTCTAGTGGAAGGAAATAATTCTGGTCATTCTGGAGTAATCCCTCTACCCACTACTGCATGTCCTTAAAAAGACACCCATATAACTTTTTTGGGCTAAAATGTGGTCACTGAATAGAGAGATTCTTTTTTCTTTGATTTTCAGGAGGTGCTATCTCTTCGCACTCACTGCCAGAAGTCAGGAGAAAAATTCCAAATTAATAAATAACATTTATTGTTATTGAAGAATTTGCAGGAATATTTGGCAGTGAAGAAGGGCTAGTTGTAGATTCTTTACAGTAAAAAGTTTAAAATGGAAAATCTGATTCGTTCTTAAGCTGTAATAACACAAATGGGATCACTATAATTTTCAGTTCTGATTATAGGTTATAAAATCTCTGCCAAACACCCATATATTCATAAGCCTGCAGAAAACAATCTACAAAATGAAATATGGAGAACTGCTCAAGGAGAGTACAGACAGTTGTAAATGTAGGATATATAATGATAAAGCCAAACCTAAAATCAAGATACTGTTGATAACTAGTCAGAGAAATTTCACTCATACCCTATCAAATTGAATTTAATCACCAACAATTTCCATTATCTAAGAATATAGTGATTTATTTGTCCACATTCTAAGACAAAAAGCTTTTCTAAGATGGGATTAATTTTGAGAACATGTATCAAGTGCTAAACAGGAAAGAAATTATAGGGTTTTTATATCCAAACTGAATAATGTAAACCATGGAAATTCAGACTCAAAGTTACACCAAGGAGAAGGAACCAAGTTCTAAAAATTGTATGTGGTAATATTCATTAGTTTTGGTCACATGGAATGGAATAATTTTCTTATTGGAAAAGAACTGTTTTATTGACAGTGAATGTCAGAATAGTAGGATTGAAAATATAGCGAAAAAGGGAAACTAAGGAGAGTTGATTAGCACGAATGCACCACAACTGCTAGAGATAGTATGTCTGCAGCTTCATACTGAAGCAGATGACTGTGAGACTGCAAGATGTATGAACAAATGGGCCTCTTCCCACTAGATTTCATGTTCCTTTGTAACCACGTGTAGTTGGAGTTTGCAGGAGGTTTGCTGAGACAAAAAAGTAAAAACATGAAACTATTGAAAGATGAAATTCTGACCTCTTTGTAGGCAGAAACAGGACAGTAAACTGCTAATGCAAATTTCTTGTATTACTAATTAATTGACAAATAACTTCTCAAATGTAATAAGACACACACAAAAAAGTAAGGATATGAAATTTTTCCAGTGTGAATTAACAGAAATTAATTATATTATTTTGAACAAAACTCTGGGTTGCAACAATCTATGACATGATCTTGATCCTTGGGGCTGACACATTTACATTTCTTATTTTTCTTCTCTCAGTCTGTAATTTCATCTCAGTTTGCATTGACTTAGCAATGAGCATCCTTAAAAAAGTGATAGCTGCAGCAATATGGACAGAGAAATGTGACTTATAATCGTTATGACATTGTAACTTCTCTGCTTAAGAAACTAAGCAGTTCAGGAGCTAGTAGCTAAGGAACTGTGCAGCTGAACTATTGCCTATGCATAGGTGGGCTTCCCAATTAGAGTGATCAATAGAAAACACAGACTTGAAAATGGTATGAAGACCATACGAAATCCTCATCATTTCTCCCTGTGTGATAGCTGTATTGAGGCTTGTATAACTGAACTGAAATTATGAAGGCCTCTGTAGTAATTTTCTGTGCCTAAGTCCTGCATAATGTCTGTTTTTCACTGCTACATATTCCCCTTCCTAAACCTTTCCCCACCCTAAAAGCCCAACTCCAAAATTTCTGTTTCTTCTTTCTGCTTGACTGACTATCACTGCTTATGGCTTGTGAATGCTGTTTGCACAAGTACTACATACTAAAATTCAGAAGTAAAATATGTGTTTTAATAGGTGTAATTATTACAGAGGTATGAGCCCTGGTGGAGCTCTTCAGCTGAAAGTTTTAGAAATTTCTAAATGGTGAAGTTAACCTCAAAATGTTGTGTCTAATGGGTAAATGTAATCTCACCATTTCACAGGGTGAAATAGGAGTACCAAGTAAAGAAACCTCATGATTCTGAATTTGGGCACTTGAAAGGTTATATTGGCATCTAATGAGGTGTGCTTTCTATTTTTTTGTTCTTTTGAATCAGAATTGGGCTTGTGGATCCAGCACACTTCGTTAAGAAGGTCTTCAGATTTTCATTGGAAGGTGAGGCTGCCCGCCAGCTGCTAGCATAAAAGCATCTTATTTATTTTACTAAATGTGGATGTTGCTGTTTAATATCAGATCTTCAAATAATCTTGAAGGGAGTTGCCCAAGGTCATGCAATGCCTTTGGGAAAGACCTCAAGCATTTTGACTGACTTCTTCACTCTGTAATGCAATGAGCTAAGCGAATTGCTTCTGTTTAGGAACCAGAAGGTCATGCATGGAGAAATTTCCTCCTCAGCAAAGCCACCAAATAATCAAGTGTCTCCACAGACCTGGAGACTGGCCTCTTTGGTTTTCACTGACCAGCTCTGAGGCTGCAGCTTTCCTCATAGAAAAGGAACATTTCCAGAAACACCTCAGCGCTTGGTTGGCATAGTTTGTTTAGTGACTCATTTTTTTCAAAACATATGAAAATGCTGTTAGAAGCATATGAAAATGCTGGAGAAACACAGATCTCTTAATCTTCTTTTTAAAACAGTAGTTTGGGAGAACCCACTATTGCCACTTTTTACCTCAGCCATTTTTCAGAAAGGAATTTGAGGTTTAAGTACTGGTTCTGTATCTTTGATGGGTCTGAAACTCCAGATACCCCGCCCCCCCTCTAACTGTTTTGTAGATAAGATATGGAATAGGCTTCTTGTTTCTTGAATATAGATGTAAAATGTGTCCTTTCCAGACCTCTTCTAGTGATCACTGCATACACAGGGTCTCTCCTTTCTGTGGGTTGTAGAGAAGGCAAAAGAAGGCTTCAGATAGAAGAACAGGGGATTTTGTGATTGCTGTGGGCTGGCAACATGCCAGACCCAGATGTAATGCAGAAGTGGGTGGCTGGAAGAGGTTGGAGATGGTTCCTCTGCATGCCAGAAGTTCAGCTGCGCTGGTATCATGGCTAGAGAGGGCATCAGGACAGCACACCGTGGGGCTGTTTAGTAACCAGTCAGCAGATCTGGACTTGAAGGTGGTTTTAAGGTTGGTTCTAAACACCAGAGAAAAATTATCGTCTCTGTATTCATGATCTCGTTAGATTATAATTAGATAACAAAGACAGCACCTTCTATGGAAGAGAGAAAAAAAATCTTCTGATCATTAGATTTGGAGCATTAAGTCAGGGTGCTTACTTTCCAGCTACACAATTTTATCTGTGACCTGAAAAGAAAAGTCTGTTGCGCTCAGAGACCCACAGACTCTGTGGCCTGGCAGCTGGCATATCACATAACTCACTCTGGTAGCAAAAATAGTGGTGGAAGGTAAATAGTAGGTAGTGCCAGCCTTTAGATCTGGGCAAGGTGTGAGTAGCCGCTGCTAACCCAACCTGGAGGTGTGAAAAACTTTTAGGCAAAGCTCTCCAAATTCCAGATCTCTGTGATTATCTGTCATAGGTTGTGTCTACTGGAGACCCAGAAGCAAGCAGTAGACAGTAATGAATACTCATGATATATGATTTATTTTAGGGCATTTTAAAAATTGTTGTAATTATCAAAAGTTCATATGCATTCTAGAAGGATTAAGTTTAGGAATGTAATTAAGCTTGTGACTTCCAAAATTGTGCATAGGTGAGGGTTGTGTGTGGCTTGGCTGGATTATATGCATGGACTTCATCTTGCTGAATGCAGGAGGGGAGTCCCAGGCATTNGGGGGAATTCTGAATAGAATGTAATAAAGAGTGTGAAGAGAGTTTTTTCATCTTGGAAAAGGAGGAGGGAGATGGTTCAGAGCGGAGTTTCCAAGAGAGGCGAGGCAGGCTCATCTTACCAAGTTAGTTTTGGAGGATGATCCTGAAAAGTAACACTCAGGAAGTGAACTTTTGCTGAATTTTGCTCTCAGCTTGCACGGCTCGGTGCCGGGGGAAATCCTTAATGACAGTTAGGGGAGGAGACTAGTTTCTGTGTCCTCTATGGGTCTTGTTTCCAACTTTATTGTCATGTATTTCACTGTTGATTCACTGGGATGAAACTTTCTCATCTTTAAGATGTCTGATTATAAGAATTGTCAGAAATGAATCTCAGAAGCACAAGGCGCATTTTTTTTTCCTATGGGAGTAATGAATGCAAGTAAGATATATATAAGAATAAAGTCTTCAGGAGCTTCTGCCCCTGCTGACATCTGGGCAATCTCCCACCGAACTGCAAGGATCTGTTTGGGGCTGATTTCAGATATCACAATGTGATGGTATATCTTTCTAAGTATATAAATATACAGTGGGTGGTAGCCAGTCCCTCTTTTGCAGAGTGTATGTGGTGGAGAGAGATCCCCAAAGCCTGGGTAACTTCAAATGATCATAGTTTGTACCCAGAGAGTCTAAAGTTATCAGCAACAGCTTCTGCTGCTGTTTTTCTTTCTTTACCCACCAAATTCTTGCTAAAATAAAACTTGTATTAAACTAATCTGAGCTCTCCAAAATCTTTATTAGTGTTGCCCAGCTCAGTTCACTGTATGACATAGCATTTATTTAGCTCCTGCCAAAATTAACTATAATTTTCTGTAAAACACAGTACTACATCTGAGTTTTTGGGAAATTTATTTCTTTACACTTCTTCCAAAGTCT
Organism: Thinocorus orbignyianus; assembly: GCA_013400375.1. NCBI lineage: Eukaryota > Metazoa > Chordata > Aves > Ciconiiformes > Thinocoridae > Thinocorus > Thinocorus orbignyianus. Next base: position 567,694 of record VXBW01007735.1, on the reverse strand, counting down.
GGATCTGCCCTGTAGTTCTCTACCAAGAAAAAGGAGACAGATGTTAGATGAAAGGTACTCTAAAGGACGATGGATATCAAAAGATGAGAGAGCAATTGGGCAACTGAACTCAAGAATGATACAATCTTAAAAAAATGCGCCTTCTGCTTTCAGTTATAAAGAAACAAAACTGGTAACCTTATTTTGAACTTTTTTTTGGTTTTATACTTAGAGGTGCTATGTTTAGGGGAGGAAGAGAAAAACAATTTTACATAGCCTCCAGCAAGATGCCATGTATTTTATACAATACTTTTCTGTTCATTCTTCTTTACCTATTTTTTTTTAACATTTTAGCTTTTGGGTTACTCACACAAATGACTTGAAAGGAAATATTCTCCAACAAATCTCATCTGTGCTCTAGTTCCTAGCATTTTAAAAAGAAAGGTCCTCTGTCTTGTATATTTACATAAAGCCCGAATGCCGGATTTGGAATATGTAATAAAAATATGCTTTTCTGGGATTGGTTCTTAGGGAAAGAGAATTCCCCATGACCAAAAATACATCAGTAATAAGCATTTTCTCTGTACTGGCACCACTATGACCTTAAATTACGAGCTTGCCCGCATTTATAGCCAGTTTCCCCTCTTTAAATGTACAGTTAAGTCATTTGTAAATATCATAACTAAATCTGGAAGTGTAATTTAGTGACTCTATTTGAGGATTAAGAAGAAGAATAACATTATTTAGAACCATATGTAATATTTTCTGCTTTGTTTAATTTAGTTTCCACTCTATGCATGCTTTATCTTATAGCCATTCTTCACTCCACTACGCTTGATATATTTACAATGTTATCGATAATACCATCAGAAAAAAACCTAAAAATTCGTTTCTTAAAAAAAAAGTAATTAAAAAAATATATTCTGTGACAAGCATTGATATAATGTTAGTGATGTTGGATCATTGTCTCTAGGAAGGAAAAATGTTGCTGGATCACACTGTTCATTTTCCAACTGGAGAAGATTTAAAACTGTAGAAAGGAGGTATTAGATTTTACACATGATCATACTAGCTGGCTTTATGAAACACTCAGAGAAACACTCTAATTTCCCTTACCAAGAATGCCAGAGAATTGAAATTATCAACTGAATATAGCTGACGTCATGGTCTTTATTTCATTAAGGTCTTATTCATGTATTTTTTTCCTTTTCAGTGGGACTGCCTCCCAGGTGCTGTGGGTATCTGACATTTGATTATTGTGCCAGAGTGGCAAGTGCTGATTAATTTGTACATATTATTCTTCATTATAGTCCTCACAAGCTCTATTCTTGCTGGGCCCACCTTGTGGTCCCTTATAGTAGTTGAATTCACACCTTCTTATTTCTTTCAGACTGTATGGATGGTGAAATATTTTTAAAGGCCAGAGCAACTGTTTTTGAAGTTATTCTGACTACTTTTTCAATCAAATAGTCTTCAATTGTAGCCTTACTTTTTATTCTTTTTCATGAAAGCCTATCCATTTCCATATGAATCTATTGTGCTATCAACAAATGTAGTTCTTTGTCATATACTTAGGAGAAACATGAGGCAGACTCTCACCTTGTGTAAATACTCATAATTTCATTGAATTTGTAGTGCCATTGGAGCTTTGAATGAAATTTTGCAGAGGACAACTTCACCCTTTGTTCTGTGTAGAGTTGAGGCAGGCACACAAGAGGAAGTGCCTGAAAGATTACTATGAACTGGGCAGAGCAAGGACATCTAGAGCAATGATGTCCCATGTCATCAACAGCATGATTTGGAAAATCTGAGAGTTAGGTAAAAGGAAGACTTTGGAAACCAGACTCTCGAGCTCAGCAGAGCTGACAAAAAGCTTTCCCAGCATTCCTTACCTCCCAAACTGCTCCTTTAGCAGTCTAATCCAGTGCCCAGAAACAAATAACCACACGCAAATAAATCCTCTGGCACAGCAGGGGCTAAGGAACAGAAATAGCTGTGTCTCAGTTACAAGAAGGATAGATCCTCAGCCAGCGGTGGCCCCCAACCCAGACAACAAATTAAATGCAGAGAGACAAAAAGGAAAAAGAAGAGGACAATGTTTCATTGGGGAAAAATAAAAATAAAATGTCAAAAAACAGCTGTAAGAAAAATGACTGGGAAACATACACACACACACACACTCATGCACAGACACGTTGATACATGGTACCAGTCTAATGGTAGAACGTGAAATATATATATATATATAAAAAGAATTTCTTAGAAAGTTCCAGACCAATGTAAGATCCAGTTATGAAGTGACCATTTTCCACAGTAACATCAAACAGAGATTTGTTATGATCTAAAAATCCCTTATATTTTGTATTATTTTTTGTGTTTATCTCCTTGTTGTCTTCACCTACCTGACATTAAACTCAGAAGGAAGACTCATGCTTCTTTTGGAAAAAGGTGAATCCAGGTTCGTTTTTTAAAGTAGCTATGAAACACAACTGTGTACCCGCAGTTCAGTCCAAGATTTTAAAGGACCTTTACTATCAGTGACAAGGGAAAAATATGATACAGAATGAACTAAGAGAACTGTCCTCAGGATTTTGACAATCTTGCTGTGGAAACTTGTGCTGGTAGAACTGGAAGTGAAACTGCCATCTAGTTGAATATCAGATTAATTATTTGGTGTTCAATAATAAAATTAGTTTTAAGTAAATTTAATTTTGACAATAGAAATCAATTGTTTCACTGGCCACAGGACTGAAGAGTACATTATAAGGACGTCTAATCAACAGCAGTTCTAACAACAGAATTGTTGGAATACAGGAAGCATTCATCAACATGTAATTGGGACTTGATCCAACACTCATTGAAATAAACTTTCCATTGATTTTAATAAGAAATACCTTAAACTCTGGACATCACGGTTCACAATAATGTTGTATCTCTGCTTTTGGAATTTGGCATCAGACTGATTTCTGTAATTTAGCTTACAGATTTGCTACAGGGAGTGACCTTACCCATTTTATATGGTGTGACAGCTACAAAAGAGCTGCTATCAGCTTCGAAGGACTGTAGTTTTATAAGCTGGGAAAACAGTTTGTCAGGATAGACTGTTATATTAGAGTAGATACAAGTTCAGAAAACACGGCAAAAAAATAATTGCTTAGTAAAAAGATCGCTAAAATTCTTTGGTTTCCTACCTGTGCAAAAGAGCAGCAGTTTCAATGACTGATTAGATACTCCAGGGAAAATATTCAAAGCTTTGCATTTGGCATAAAAATTCCAAGCCTTTGAAGTTTTTTGTATTCCTCATTCTCACAGTAATCAATAGCTTAGTAATCAATATACAAATCAATTATGTGAATCAGGGGGAAAGGATAGATCTCTTTTATTTAAAAAATTACTTATTTTCAATAAATGCACCCATGTGTAATCCACTCCTCTGTGAATACAACAGTTCTATGTGGGAATTCTTTGCAGTTCTTCTGTAGGACTGGCCATTCTCCTAAACTCAGCATTAAGCCAGTGCGTGTCATGCTTTGATGCACAGGAACAGGTATCTCTGTGGCTTTGTTTTTGCAGGCTACCTACATCTACATCCTTCAGAAAGTCAAGGAATTTTTTTCCTTTAAACATCTGCTCTGTGACTGACACTAGTTGCCTACCTAATTTTATTAATGCTATTCGATAATGACATTTTAGTGCGTGTCCGCTCAGTCTATTCAAATTGCAGTTGCTGGAGGCTTCAGTCACACCAAGCTGATCAACAGGAAAAGTTTGCAATGCTGATGTTTACAGCTGAGCAAGTTGTAATGGTTTTATTATAGTCAGTGGGGAGAAATGGATGCTCTTAGGTTGTGATTCATCTCACCCTACAGTAAACATCTAAAAATAGGCAGGTGAACTCAGAATTAAAACTGTGTAGTGATATAAAAGAAACTGGAGGTGAGTGGCTCCAATATGGGCATTCACACTGTAGATATATAAAATATAGATATATTTGTCTTGCTCTGCTGGAGGGATTTTGACCTGGCAGCACTTTGCATCTCCCTCTGATGCCAAGCAACCAACAGAAGTGCAATAATATTATATAAAATATTGTGTCTAATAATGTTCATACAGGGAGAAGCTTTTAATTTACTGTCAGTCCTCATGACCTTCTGTAGGTTTGAGTTACCAATAAAATCTCCCTCACTGTGGAAAGCTATAGTTTTGGGGTAATAAGAAAATATGTTTTAATTCACTATTTGTAAAAAATATCCCTGTAAATAAGAATAGCACTATTAATTGCTGCTCTCTCTTTAAATGACACTTATCAAAACCCCAAATAATTTAAGCCCTTTGCCTGTCTCAGGGACTGAGTAATACATGTAGAATTATCAGTTTAGTCTTATCTTGGCATGTGTTGAATGATGATGATGTTTACTCTATAGTCAGGGTATAGAAAAATTTTGTGTGTGCTGAAGTCCATGCTGCTGCCCTAGGGTAGCAACCGGAACTGATGAAGTTACTTTAGAGCTGGCTTTGGTGTTTCTGTACTGTCCTTTAGCTACACCTGCAACAAAATGCAGAGGAATTCTAGAGAGAATGGGGTACCTGGCTGTAGCCAAATGGAAAAGGTGGCTCAAATTTATACTTTTCATGAAATGGCAAGGAATGTTGAGTGATGGTGATTGCAAACTAAAATACTGCATCTTGAGAAAAAACCCACAAAGTAAATATTCTTGAGCCATTTAAAACTTGATTGGAAACAAAATCTTTTTACTAAGGACAATTGGGTCTGAGCTAGTCTCTTGCAAATATTTGGAGTGAATAGATTTGTGATTACTGGGGAGAGCCAGTGAGAATGGCACAAAAGTTCTATCTATAGGTTAAGAATAGATAATCACATTCAAGCATACTGGGATGATGTGTTTCTTGTTTGTCTTAGTGTCAGGCTGCTTATAGGACATCTTGAAAATAACCATACTGTGCTTATGAAGAGTCCAGCTTCAGGTGCCTACTGGTGGACTGTCCTGTGCCTAATTTGTCTAGGCACTATGAATAACCTACCATCCATGCTCAGGCTGGCTGCTTCAAGAGCACTTTGAAGTGAAAACCATGTGTAGTTCTCAGATTTATATTTGGAAGACTAATTTAAGCTTGAGAATGGGTTACAGCCACATTTGTCACTGCAAATTTGCTCCATGATGTGCATGATCCCCCAGTACTCACAAGGATTTTCCAGGACTTGCTTTGCTGCTTTAGCATTTGGGCTTCCCTCTAGACATTGCACTGCCATGCAACGAGCGGGTATTCAGCACATGAGAAATGGCAGTAGGTAACTGAGTGGCAGCAGCTAAATGAGCTTTGCAGGGGTGAGTGGTATTTTTAATAGACCTGCCTCCTGTCTAGGTGCCTGAGAAGAAAAATCTACAGGAACTCAAGAATTAATTACCTCTGATGCTAAGAAGGAGTGGAATTGGATGGGTGATCCCAGAGAAGGGAGTAGAAAGATCTAATTAACAGATTGTAAAGCTAAAAAGGCTATTGTGACCATCTGATCCTGTGTAGCAGAGGTCATAGGTCTTCCCTGAATTAATTTTACTTGAACTTGAGCATTTCTTTTTGAAGGCCATCCAATATTGATTTATAAGTTGCTAGTGATGGAAAAACTTGCAGACACCTTTAAGCTATGCCAGTGATTAATCATCTTCACTGTTGAAAAAATAAAATAAAAGAAGGCATAGCTTTATTTTTGTTCTGAATTTGTCTGATTTCAACTTTCATGAATCTCAACTGTGGGTTGTTACAGAACATATTGAGTCAATTTCCATTCTTTTACTCCTCTTCCAGCAAAAGATATGGTTCTGTTTTACTTGTTTCTGCATTATTNGGAGAAACCAATGGTCAGTGCCAGTATGAGACTTGGGATTCCTTGCTCTGACACCCTCCACTAAGTTGACTTAAACATTTCAGAGCCACCTTTTGGACAGGTGTACCCAGGTCGTTGCATTCCTTGTGGATCTAGGCACTTCTGAAGGTCCAATAACAATGCTTGGGTATGGAACAGTTCCCTCTTGCCTTTCCCTCCTGCAACCTTTACTACCTCTGCTTTAGTTGCCTAAGGAAAATCTACGTAGAAATGGAGAATGCTGTAAAGTTAAACATCACAAGAATGGGAAGTGTCTGTGTGCAGGGGGACAGGGGACCACATGAATATGTAAGACAGTTGTGAGAACGCATTTCACATTTCTGGCTAGCAATTGCTGAAATTCATAGTGTTTTCTGAGCTGTTGTAACCCTTTGTTCAATCATCCATTTCCTTTCTGAATACTCCCAGGACAGAACATAACCATGGCTTACTGATACACACTGTGGATTTGGGATCTGCTCCATGCCCCTCCGAAGTCAGCAGAAAGGAACCTCTGGATGGCAACAGAGCCTGGGTGGTCCTTTCCCCTATCGCATTCCCCAACATCCTCTGAGGTATGCTTCTAGCAGCTAATCATTGGGGCACTCTACATTTCTTGGCTGGCTGCTGAGTGTTTGAACTCCAGTTCTCATTCTTGGGATCTGCAGCCATAATGTTCCTATGGTAGCAATGCCAAGTCTAAAGACAACATAACTGATGCGACTTAATGAGATGAGCTCAGGTGTGACCAGATTGTTCCAGTCAGGTTTGCTATTTTTCTCTCTCTTTCTCTTGTCCTCTTTTTCCATCTCCTTCAATCTTTTAGGAAGAATGAACTTGCTCTTGGATTTGAAGAATTTGTTTATTGATTCTGTTTAATGAAGCTCCAGTTCTTCTAGTGAAAAACAAGGGCTGTAATACTTAATGGACATTCTGTGATTCTAAGAATTGCTTCTTTAAATTATCAGACACTGTATTTTCTTATTTAAATACCAGAACTGCATCGGAGATGGAGAAGTGCATATGACACATACATAGATGCTGAAAGTTCTCAGAAAGGCGTGAGTTTGATAGGAAGGCAGAAATTATTTAGACCAAGAAGACAGAAGTATGGACCTGGTAAAGATCCAGCATGAATGGGGATTAGCAATTAAGATAATTTCTTGTGTTTTCCTCTTAATTTTTCAGTTCGAAGGAAATGCTGCTTTTATAGCTTTTAGCTCAGCTGTTTCATTTATCTGTGTTGTGTTGCAATGACAAACATAAGGAAAAGGATGTTTTGGATTCCCCCCCGCCAACTCTTTTTGTTCTGAACTGCCTTTGATTATGAAGTGGAATAAATTATTGAGTTTTTTGACCGCTCAGGATTATCAAACAGAGTGTATTTGTGCTGTTTCTTGTCATATATTTTAAACACAAATAAGTTTTAGGGTTATTTTATGGAGAAACTTTTGGGGCCCAACTGCTGGTTCCTATGTACTCAGACACATCTGAAATCCTGCCTAATCTTCGTAGTCCCCCTTGATTACTCAGGAAAAGGCCCTGTTTTACTTTAATGGGAGCCTTCCTTGGGAATTGGCTTCAGCATGAAGGTCTGTCTTTTTAGTCAGCTCTCAGTTGGAGTCCAGTTGGCTAATATTGTGAGATAGCATTAATACTTTGCTGTCAGAACATGTCAATCCAGAGAAAGCAACTCTGACTCATTGGAAAATGTCCCCATGAGAAAGAGACTTTCACAACTGCCTGTCTGAATGCACGGAAAGATAAATGCTACGCTTCTGACTTTCCCTCTAGAGAGAGGCTGTTCTTCAGGAAAAGTCAAACCAGACACATGCTCAAAGTAGGCTCAACAGATTTTACAAGATATGACATAAACGACAAAGAATTTCTAGCAGTGGCTCTCTGCAGACAGATTTATGGAAGATCGAGGGCTTGAGGATTAAACTCTCTGTTGGCTGGGGTGAGACAACCTGATTATTCTGTCCAGCTGGAAAAGAAACTAGTAGTAAAGTCCATCTCAAGAAAATTAATTTAAATGGTACAATGCTGTCTTCAGCTGGCAGTGCCGGATTGACACTGAACATAAATACTCACGGGTTGTGGCTTACATTGATATCCTTAAGAGAACAGAAAGAGGCATGAGGAAAATGGTACGAAGTGTTAAATTCATCACCTCAGAAACTGAATAAAGTGAACAAAATGTGAAGAGAGGACTTTGTATAGCAGGGAGCTACAACAACAGGCCATCAGCAAGATGCATCTAGTATGTGAAATGAAGGTTAATGTTACATTTAACCCAATTAAACATTTTTTATATGAAAAGACACTGGGAGAAATATACTTCAGAAATTCTCACTGCTAAAATTGTGTTTTACATTCCATATACTGATAGTTTTTATTTTGCTTTTTCACTGAAAATCATGCAGACAAACAGATCTCTGTTGGAATCTAGAAGATTCGTGTGGAGAGGCAAAGAGTTGGAAGGATAGGCTGGGAAAAATTATGTGAGTAAAAATAAATGGGGAAAAATTCTGTATAATGGCACTTAAAAGGATGCAGATGAACCTTAACTTCAGATGACACACTTTTAAACTTATTTATTTATTTAAGCAAAACCATCCTGGAAAACATGAAGATAATTATTTGTACCACTTTTTTTTTTAGGTGTCACTTGACAGAATGTCTAAAATATAATTTAATTAAATGCAGAACCAGAAGATGCTAAGGAGGAACACATTTTCTTAAAAGTAGTGCTGAAGGTCATGTCCTGAACGTATTTGTGTATCTGTTTCTTTCTAACACAAATGTGACTAGAACTGATCTAGGTAAATGCTGGGATCTTGAGATTGAAAAGTTTTGTCTAGTTTTTGATTTTATGAGTAGTTCTGATGGCTTCTGTGTGGCTGTGTCCACTGTGGTGGAGGGCAGTTAGTCTGTTGTCTGGCTCCAAATTACATCTCTCTAAATACATATGAAAGTTGTAAGGATCCACCAAACAGTAGCTCTGTGTATAAGCCCTATACGTTGTTCTCCCTGATGTTCCCCTCCTATACATTCCCCAGTAGGAACTATTTCTCTAAGAATCATTGTTGGGAGACTGCTCAAGAGTAGCACCACCATGGTGATGCAATCTAGACATGTCCTCTTTATCTGGCTTATTTCCATGGTGGCAGTAGTAAAAGTAATGTGCGTGGTCCTACCTATCCTCCCTCAGCCTTTCCTTCTCTGTCCCAAGGGACAGTGTGTCCCACGATGTGTTTCCATTTAGCCAGCTGCCTTTACATCACCAGAGATGAAGAACTGCAGATTGATGGAAGAGGTGAACTTCTTTTGGGTAAGCTTATAAACTTTTACAGTGATCAGGGCTGCTATTGTTTTGGGGGATTTAGGTATCTCTAAATACCACTATTTCTCTAAGGATCCACCATACCTCTAAGGTATGGAGGGTTGCCACTACAGGGGTCTTGGAGGGTGGCCTATACCCCAGGTTTTTTCATCCACTTCTGCTGGGATTGGACTCTCCTAATGATGTGGAAAAGAGAGAAGTCACCAAGTCAGCTTTCTGTATAACAACAGGGAAATGTAACATGCCGGATTCTCTCCATGTGCTTATCTGGGGGGGATGTTGTGTAATAACTATAATAAGTAATTTATCTTCAGCAAATGAGAAAATAATTAAAATCTTGTGCTGTTACTTTCTGCTCTTCACCAATAAAGCCCACAGTACCAGATTGTATTTTTTTTTCCCCATTTTGTAATGCAGAAATCAATGCCTGGGTGTCTCATGTGCTAGAGTCTGTAATTTCTTTAGCTGGATTAGAGCACTTTATTTCTTCAGAGAACTGAGTCCAGCATTATTTAACCAAGGCCAAAGAGAAGTCACAAGCTGTTTTAGGTTTTTAATAAAAATTTCCTGGTTTTCAATCCTTTGCTCATTCCAGTCAACCATACTGGCTCTCTGAAGTGCTAGCGGTGCGGAAGGAAGAAGATGCTTTATGATCCTTGATGACTATAATGTAGCAAATAAAGCTCTAGGGTGCTTTCAAACTCACAGTGATCTCGTGGGGTGGAAAATTAATCATACTGCAGCTACTGGAGAATATATTTTTTTTACATTAGCTACTTGGGTCTTTTTCCAAACCAGAAGATGATAAAGCGCTTCCCACTACTGGATAAAACAAAAGAGAATGTCATCAACACAAGCAGTAAAATAAGCTGAATAAGCTAGTTTGGACTCCTGGTTACTAATCTAATTCTTTTACAATTGGTTTTGGCTCTAGAAATAAGAACTGTTTGCAAAATAAACAGTTTTATTTTTTTTTCAGTGCCCCAGTCAGATTGTTGCAAAAGTTGGATCTCAAATCCTTGTTCTAGTCTTTGAAACTTAGCTGCCAATCTTTCCTTACTAGAGAATGTTGGTATATTCTGTGTAAATGTATAGATAGTTAAACTTTTGGAAGGTACTTGGAAATTGTTCCCTGCAATCAATGTGTATCAGTTAGATGCAGCAAAAATAAAACACAGACAGTGGTTTGAGGTTTCTTGAGACTCCCGATATTCCTACTGAAAGAAATCTTCTCTTTGTTTTTTCCACTGCTTTCTCACAGACCAATTTTGTCTTCTTACACCAGAGACCTTTCCAGAGACCTCTTTCAAACTGGAAATATTTGGGGAGAGAGGGTGTCCCTTTAAGGTCCCAGATTCATTATGTGTGGGGTATTTCACAAATGCTCCAGGTTCACACTCAGAAGTTTCACAGCTGAAACCTTGCCCTTGTCCAAGAAAGGCCATCTGGGGTTTCCAGTATGGTCATAGTCTCCTTGTAAGCCTGTAACATTCCCCTTTTCATAGGATGCAGCAGCCCATGAGCACTGGGATTTCACATGCTCAGAGCAAGGTCAAGCTCAGCATTTTCCACCTTGGTGTCATTACATCACTGCAGCAGGGCCATAGCAGCTCTCTGGTTTTGCAGCATTGCCACCCTTTCATCATTTCGCATCTGCCACCTTCTTGTAATCAATAAGTCAAAATCTAATACTGAACTTGGAAGGGAGGATACTTGTCTTTGACTAGCACTTGCCATCAACTTTCCTGAGTACTTTTTCTTAAGATAAAATGGAGCCCTGTTGTAAAGCAATTGATACTTACCTGTTCTTTAAATTCCAGCAACGGAAGAATCTTTCAACCCTAATTAAAATGCTAGGTTTGGGACTCTACGGTAACTAATGATTTTCTCTTTTAATTGCAGTCTGTTGGTCTCAAAAAGGGGTTGCACACCATAATCTCTCCACTTGTTGGCACCAGACCACCACCACTGCAAGCTCCTACAAAGGGGGAAAACTGGAAATTCAACATGAACAACTTTAAATAGGAGGAAACAAATGATGGTAAAGTGAAAGAAGTACTGAGAAAAACACACTCGGAAAAGTCTATTGGTCATTGTTAGGTTTTTCAGCTCTTCTTGTGCAAAGCTGAAGCATTTGCTAGAGTGTGATTAGGAGCGGTGTGCTGGGGAAAGGTCAGGAATTATTGTGAGGGTAGGCACCCACAGAGTTACAAAGGTTACCATGAAATATTTTGTCTTGCAGCCAACTGTTTCCTGACATAAACTGGGCACAATCTTTGTTAGCCCACTGTGCTACCACAAATTTAATTTGGAGACTTAGGAAATACCTCAGCAAGATGAGAAAACCAAATCATTAAAAATATTTTTTTAATGATAAGTGTATAGTTTTGCAACATGAGGATGCAGAATAAGAACTCAGGATGTATTTTACTGTGGACTTTGTGAAAAGTGGTAAAAGCAATGCAAATTACCTAGAATGTTACAGTGGTGTTGGAATTGCTACTACAGGGCTTACTTTCACTATATATCAGGCCCTTTGTACTTCTCAGAAGTGCAAAGGGTCTTGGTTATGGAATAAAGAGCCTGTTATCTCATTGTCATAGCTGAATTTTTGACTAAGAAATAAGCATAGTCTTGGTGCAGATCCTTATCCATAGGGTTATGGCTACCATTGTTTTATTGCATTTATTAAGTATAAATGAGTCACATGAAAGACTCTGCCCTAGTGCCTGCTTATTTGGGCATCCTCTTTCATTGTGGCACCTGACCAACTAAGTTTTCAAAATTACGTAGAGCAGTCGTGCTCTTGCTCAACCCTTCATCTACTCAAGGAAATGCAGGGTTTTTTTTACAGTCATGTTACTGTTTGAGTTCTCATTGGGGTAAGGTCCCAGCCACGCACAGTCCCTGAAGAGTTTCTAGACCTCCCTAGGAAGTCATGCCCTGATTCACTGGTATTTCCACAGAGAGGTAGATGTCCTTGGACAACTATTAGTGGGGAGGGAAGGAATTGCTAATTAGAGTAAAACCCAGGGAGGACTTGGAGCATCAAGATAATATTCAGTCTATTCAGTGCAGTGCAGGGAGCAAGGGCAGAGGATGAAAACCTCATGTGGCTCCTGTGGTGACATCTGCTGCTATCTCAACTGTTTTAAAAAAACCCAACAAACAGATTTTAGAGATGGAGTTATGATACGAAAGCTTATGGGGGAGTAAAAAAGTTTTCCTCGCTAAGTGTCGGGCAGTATCTGGTATTGTGTAGTATTTAATCCCATTTCAGATGCAAATAACAGGGTTTTATGCTGCCATTGAGTTTCTAAAAGCATGAGGAGCACTGAAGGCCTGAAGAGATACTTAGCAACCTGAGGATGGATATCTAAACATTAGGTGATGCTGTGGAAAGTATTAGTTTTGCTTGAAATGTATCTCATCAGCATGTGATAAGATGATCTTCTCTATAGTCAACAAGTTATGGCTGCTTTCCCTCCATAAATATGCTGAAAAATATAGAAAATGATACTGTGGTGTGAGGCAGAGAGAAACTCAAGTGACAGTGTGCACCACTGTCCTTCTGTTCCCATCCTCGTGGTATCTGTCTGTCTCTTGTCCTTACTCTCTACAGATGTTGAATAATGCTGGAGATAGGATTGTGGCTGAATGGAGTTTGCCACTAAGGGCTCTAGAGAACTGAAAGGAAGGATCTGAGACACTGCAGGACATAATTTTTAATTTCTACTGTCTCCTGGAGGTGAAGTAAAGTACAATGCCGGTAAATAACAAGATTCTGCAATAATTTGTCCTTCAGTAACACAGAACCTTTCCTTCAAAGTTGCTCAATATGCCATTTTCTTTCTTGTGCTCTTGTTGTGTTACTATATTGAATTTCTGTTTCCTCCCCACTTCCAATTAACGTAAGATGAGCCTTCTTTCAAAGGCCCTGTGGGAGTTAGGCACCCATTTCTCAGCAATTTTCCATCTGAGCTGGCACCAAATTTGCTTAGACAATTCTTGAAATCTCACCCATAGAGTTTGATCGTTAACTAAAGAGTCTTCATTGGAAACTATGATTATTACAAAGGTTACTGGCAATAAACATTACTTTGTTATGTCTGTGACGTGTGTGCAGTTGATTCATAACAATAATGACACTTTTCACCTAGGTAGCACTTTTCATCTGAACTGAAGGATCAGAGTCAATATTTCCATTTTTCTGGTCTTTCATATAAATCTCTGCATTTGTCATTGACAAATGAAAGAGCTTCAGAAATGTTTTCCCCATCATTTGTCTGTTGGAACATAAACCAAACAAGGAAAGTTCATGTTGTATCACAAAGAGTAGGAAAAAACCCGAGTTTGTTGGCTCAGAGAACTTAGCAATGGCAGATATGATGAAATAGCTGGGGGACATGCTGGGCCTCACACTAAGTGTAATGGAAGGCATGCAGTCAGTGCCTGGACCGAAATGCCCTTTGTAGGTCCTGGGGCACCATATGTGGGTCTTAATAGCATAGCCTGCCCCTCGCCTTTTCAATGCTATAGTACGTAGATAATAGGGCTTTGCCTGTGCACTCTCCATGTATTCATTCAAAATCAGCGTGTAACAGTGAATCATTGTGACATGATGTTCCTTTTTCAAGCACAGTGAGAAAGATATTTTCCAGATAGAGTTCAGTTTGTTTTCTTTTATGTGTGATGGGAACCACACTTGGTATTTACAGACTTTTAACATTTCCTTGCAACCGCAAGTATTCGGGCTTTTATTACACATGAATTAAACGTGTCTGACAAACTCCTTTGTCAGCAAGAAGCCAGGTAAAAGGAGGAGTAAGTGCAGGAGCAGCTCTCTGGGTACAGATGCTGCGACGTACTTCCTGTGCCATCCATCCTCAGTTTTCTTCCCTTTGCACAGCAAAAGTATAGTAATAGAATATTCGCAAGTAGGATTTTTGATTTGAGTTACTCTGCAAGTAAAATTTCACATAACGTCCCAAAAGCTCTTTTTCTTCAGGTATCAAATATTCATTTCCTAAAGACAGCACATCATTCAACCTGTTTGTTAACATGTTTAATGCTATTAAAACTGGCTGTGCTGGGAGGTGTACAGATGCACAGTCCAAAGAGACATAAGCCTGCGAGGGAGGCAGAACAATATATTTCATCATTAGGAATCGTACAGAAAAAAAGGTTGCAAACTCTTGCCTTAATCTGAAAAATCCTTCCCAACGTTTCTGCTCTACTCCCCCTTCTGTCCCTGGCTTTTAATGTAAAAAAAGAAAAAGTGATGTCAGAGAAGTAAAAGCCACAAGAAAACCACAAAGTAAAGTAAAAAATATACATAATTAAAAACATATTGAATGGCTGTTCTGTGGTTTCTGTAATGTGGACCCCATAGGAGAATACAGTGTGTGGGACTCTGGATATAGCTATAACTCTGGAGCTCTTTTTCCTAACTCCAGTGATGTGTCCTCAGGGCAAAAGAGATTCTTCCCAAGGATGATTTAAAAATATTAAATGGAGTTTTTCCATGAGATGATCTACAAAAAATACCCTTCAATAAAATGAGCAAAGAGCTCATGATGGGATGCTCTTACTGAAAAAAGCCCCCAGCAACAACAACAAAAACTGTCTGTGGAGACAGCGATGAATTGAAGCTCTTCAAAAGCCTAGAAAAATAAAAACATTCAAAGACTAATGGGTCATATGAACCGTAACTGCTTGCCATGAACTTGTATGACATGTCTGAGATTAAAAAAAGGCTACTGCTGTTGCACTGATTCTGTGGTTTTAGGTTTCTACTCTTCCAGCTGTGCTGTGCAGAAATTGTATTTGTATCTATCTGATCCATCCATTGCCATTGTCACACTTAGTTCAAGTAAGAAAAGTTGTCAATTTTACAATTTTTCCTCATTTTTAGTCACAGTTTTTGGAACAAGGAAAGAGTTATAAAAGGACTTGGATGCTTCCTTAGAGTATATCAGAAATGGAAAAGGGACAAAGTATAACCTAATGAAGTTTGGCATACAAAGATGCATTAACATACCAGATTTTATCAGTAAAATTTATCAAGCCTATTGAAGTTGTCTTTCCTGAAAATGTTATTAAGTTGGAAATATCTAAAGTGGCAGTAAATATACCAAGAACTTCTACACTGCATCCTGGTTTGTTTGGCCTGGGAACAACTTTAAATCTGTGATCTTAGAACTGTGTTTGGACACCACAGCTGAGGTTCACAGGAGGTGCAGAGGGTGGTCGGAGGAGTGTGCAGGTGGACTGGATACTGTTGGAGGACAGGGCTGGGTGGAGGGGATGACACCTGGTAGAGTTGTGCTCATGCAGGGCACTGTAGGATGCTGGAGCAGATGCACCTGTTGTCCTTGAAGGCAGCTTGGATTAAAGCTGGGCTCCCTGATCTTCCTGGTGATATTCTTGCAAAGGCAAACAGGAGTTGTGGATGTAAACACAGCAAGGACAGAGCAGGTAAGAACTGAGGGCTTCTAAAAACATGAGGTATCTGAATTTAATTTCCTACATGCACTAGGCTCTAAGGACAGTTTGGCAATATATAAACATGCATAAAAATCTATTAATTTACAGGTAAATACATAATAATATGGATGCTAGTGGAAGTTGGCCTTGATCCTTGCTTTGAGGACACCCTCACATCTACTGCCTTACAGGCAGAACAAAATACCTTTATCTGTTTAAAAACAGTTTTGGAAGGAAACAAATCAGTGAGTTTCTTTGCCTTCTCTAATTTTGGTAATTTTCTTTTGAACTACTGTGATAATTAACCCATGCTTGGAAGATTGGAATCTTCCCCTTTTATAACTGATGGTGAAAAATAAAATAGTTTGCTTTGAACAAAAGTTTTACTGTGAGAGAGAATCATTGTGTGGGGTTCTTACTGTGCGAGATGAATTGTCGGGCTACCACAGATTGTTCTGACAATGTGTCTACTCAATGTGGCTGGACCAGCAAATGGTCATTTTTGTGATGTCTTTTGGGGGGATGGTGTTGTGGTTAATGCTCTTCTAACATTGCTTTAATCTATTCGATGACACCAGTCCCTGGAAGAATCCAAAGAACTTATTTAAAAATACATATAATTTAGCTTAAATGGAAAGTCAAAATATCTAATATCCTGTTTTATTTCTCATAATCTGCCTGGGCACCAAGAAGCAGAAAAATCAAGTTTCTGGCCATATGTTACACATCTAGATTTCTGACTTTAGTGGTGCCTAGGACAGGGAATGGAGTTCAGCTGGCTCCATGAAGTCTATTAGAGGTATTGTTGTGCAAATATATTTTACCTGGAAAGCACATTAATACATGGGTGGAGATAGCTAGAAATGTTGGAATAAAATATGCAAACAACTGAGTTTTCTTCTGAACTCACTCTTCTTTTGCACATTGGAGTATTTTATTTTGCTTCTTTTTTTTTTTTTTCTTGTAATCTGATTCCTTTGGATTTTTTTTTTGCTTTATTTTAATTTGTTTGCATTTTTCTCCTTTTTCACTCACAACTCATTGTTCTTAAGATTTGCATATCTACTTTCTGAATATAATCTGTCTTTATAAGATTGATTCCTTTTATTATAATTTCTTATTTTTTTTAGTGTATACTCAAAACTGCTGCATGAAATGGAAGCTGTCTTTGTATTTATTTGCTTTTTACACTTAAGCACCAGTTTCGTGCACAATGAGTGAGAGCTTTTGTTGTGGTTGCTTAGATGTATATCCCTCCATTTCTGTTCGTCTTGGTTAGTTTTACATCTTCTGGTATTTTTCTCTGCTCATCTGAAAGAGATCTTTCCAGTTTGAAACAAGCACTGCTGTGCGATTTGTTGAGAGCTGATTTGTAGTAGTTTGGAGGGCACAGGGAAAGATTTCACAACATTGACTACAAACGAGTATGTTCAACTTTTACCTTTCTAGCCTCTCTACACACCCGCTTCCTGTTCCCTTTACTGCAAATTTAATCCCATTAGGAATAAAAGTACAACATCTTTTAAAAGTAAAGCAACTGTTTCTGAGCCTCTTTGCTTTCCTGGGAGATGGGTGCTTCACACAGAGTTGCGGAGTTTAAATGTCTTGTAGGATGTCTCATGCTTTGAAGAAAAAGTTGAAGAGAAAATTTATATCTGCTTTGCATAGCAGACAGTTCACAAAATATTATATTTATATAGATAGAGAAGCAAAAAAAATTTCACCAACACATCATCTGGATCTTGATTAGGGATTTGCAATAGCCTCCAAGCCAGTGAATGATTCTGGCTTCCTGCAATGACATTGAACTCTGTCAGTTCTCTCCATCTTGAAACAAATTTTATGAGCTCAGGAAATCATCAGTGGTACTTCTCAGGCTTTTTATCATTCACTACATGTTTTTGAGATGGATGCAAAAGTGGGGTATGTTTTGCAGGCTTGAACTCTGTGACATTTTCCTTGACTTGTGCAATCTTTTTCTCAGTATTTGATAATCCCTAGTTTTATCGGCTGTCAGTTACAAGAACTTGCTGTGGGAGTTTCACAAATGAACTGCAGTTCAGTGGTAACTGGGAGACATGAAAACTACTTCCTTGAGTGCCTATTCCTTTAAATTTCTTAAAGACTTAGACTGGTATACTTTCGTATACAAAGAAAGCTTCAGGAAATACAATCAAACATTCTGCAAATTTGGATTTCTGAAACAGCTGTATATCTGGATAAACTGTTTGATAAGTTACCAGGTACAGTTTCTGGGTGGTGTTTGTGCTCTCTACACATTGTGCTAAGCACTGTTCAAACTACTCTTGACTTCCAGCCAACAGATGGGAAAGTCATTAGCCATCAGATTTAAACAACAGTTGCCTTCTGTGTTTACAAAGTCCCGTACATGATCTGTATGTTGAGAAGTTATAAACTGAATGGGAAATGTCTGATGCCTTCTCAGTACAACTTGTGTAAAACATTGCAGAGGGTTAATTTAATGTAGTGAGGTCTCTTGTCCAGCACAGGGCAAGGGCTGTAGCAGCTAGCTGAAAGGGGGAGAGTTACATGGTGAGTGAACATGAGCCATCTGGAATAACAGCACAAGGCCAGTTTGTGACTAGGACACAATAGTCTTAGTAGGTGTAAGAATAACACCCCAGGGATCTACATCCTACTAACCTATAGTGTAATGTATACATCTGCAACACATAATCTCTAATCCGCTCAATCTCGACAGAGCTGCTGGGACAATAATTTCTTAAAAGTAAACTGCTGAGGACAGTCTCTAGAAAGTATTCTGCACAACTGATATGCTAGTGACACCAGGTTTGGCATTATCCTCTTTTTTTCTTGCTGCCTAGATTTCTTGACATATAAACACATGATCAACCTAATCCTAGCATTCAGGGGTTTATGATAGGGATGGAATTGGCTCATTATATTTAATATATGGGTAAAGAATCTGCATTAGTTTGCAATGTTTCCCTGTGCACATTCTGTGCACGATAATGCACTCTCTTTTCTGAACTACTGTCCAGGGGCAGAAGCTGGTTAGTGCAGAACCAATATTTTGTCAAGGTTCTGCAGGCTGGCTTGGAAGAAATGAAACAATTCAGACAAGAATTACTTCAGCAGTGGCCATTAGAGATTAGTTATTTATTTACTTTATGTAATCACATTATTGCAAATATAAATTGAATTACTTCTGTACTGAAGAAAAATTCCATGAGAGGGGAGAATTTTCAAAGATATAAATAGGTCAGCTAACAATTTTCAGTGTGACTCAAACACCCCTTTGTTCTTCTATGATTCAGTTTGTAATACCCACAGATTTGACTGTCTCAGTCCTGTTCTCTGCAAGGATCTTCAGGTTAGGTAGTTATTTGCAAAATACCTAGCAGAATGGCTAGCTGAGAGAGCTACAGTTTGGAGGCTCACGTTGTAGAAACTGTATGAAGGGGCATTTCAAAACTCAATTGGTCATATATGGTATAACCTGGCTTCGAATCACTGCCAAATGAAAGAAGTAGCATTTCAGCGTGCTCGATACATAAGGCAGAAAACAGCCTGGAATTTCTGTCATTTCAGAAAATTTCTGCAGAACTTCCTATACTTTCCTAGCAAGATGTACTATGAATGCATTTCTGTAGACATGGATTTACCTCTAAATCAACTAGAAAAGACTATTCTTCTGATTGTAATGGGTGTTACATGTTTATTAAATAGAAAGTCAGCCACAGAAAGAGGTTTTTCACCTTCCCCTGGTAAGTTAATATTTTCTTAGGAACAGACCCCTGAAACATCTTGGAAAATGTCACTGAGCTTTGCATTCTGTCTGAATACCTACATCAAAAGAAGTTGCTAGTCATGATAGTCAAACAAAAAACCAGCAAGAACTACAGTTTTACAAAAGCAGAAATGTGTGTGTAAAATTATTTTCCATTTATTAAGAAACATATATTCTAAATGCAGTTGTCAGAAAGTTTGACCCTGACACTTCACTGCTGCAGTCAATGAGTATTCTGCTTGACAGATGATGAAGTCCTTGGTCAGAAATAATCTGTCTTTACTTTCTCACTCCATAAATATACGTACACACACATTCATACATGTGTCTATGTACCTACATGAAAAGGATTAAGAACATAGATATTTAGTCATGGCTCTGGCCTCTTGGTGAGATAGGAAAATTTTCAAACCCTTTCTATTTTTCAAAGTAGAACCACAGATTCACAGAATGATCTGGGGTTGGAAAGAACCTCTGCAGATCATCTACTCCAACCCCCACACCAGAGCAGGTCCTCCTAGAGCGGGTTGCACAGGAACTTGTCCAGGGAGAGTTTGAACATTTCCGGTGATGAAGACACCACCACCTCTCTGTTCCTGTGCTCTGCCACCTTCAAAGTGAAGAAGCTCCTCCTTATGTTTAGATGGAAATTCTTATATTGAAGTTTGTGTCCATTTCTTCTTTTCCTCTCACTGGGCATGACTGAAAAAAGACTGGGCCCTTCCTCTTGACAACCACCCTATAAGTATTTATAGGTGTTTGTCAGATCCTCCCTCAGCCTTCTCTTCTCCAGACTAAAAAGACCCAAGTCCCTCAACCTTTCCCTGTAAACACAACTCCAACAACGCGTACATCATTCTTCACTCAATCCTGAGCTGTCATTGACCCCTGTGAAAAGTGAGTGCAAAATGCTACCAGCATGAGTAAAGTAATTTCTAGTTTCTTCACATAAGCATGACATTATAAAGCATAAGGAAGTGGAAAAGCAGGTTCTCCATGTTGGCAGGATCAGGTCTCTAGATGCTGTTCCCTCATGTGCCAAGTTTTCCTTGCCATATTTCTCAGGTAATTAAGTTTGTTTATGGGAAGACTTGTTCCTTTTCCCATCTGTCCCCTTTTTATAGCATTTTTGCCCTGAAATTCCATGCTGAATAGAAATAGGTATCAGGATTTCTATATGTCTCTTACAAAGCAGCAAACTGAGTCAAAGATACAGATACCTGATATCGATGTGAATCAAATTAAAAGTTTCTGTCTTCATGTTGGTGACAATCCTTTAACACTTTCTAACTGGTGGTTAGTGGTCTAAGGACTTTGCATTTGTATCTTCAGCACCTTTTCTTTAATGTATCCTATGACTGCAGGCTGACACATCACATCTAATTCTGTGAAAATGAAGAGTTGGAGGACTGACTAAGGCAAATTTTGGAAATCAAAGGTGTTTATCTATTTAATGTGGGAGTGTAACATGGGAATATTTCCAAACTAAACCTCTCACTTCATGAGCATTTCTATACAAAACTTTGGATTTAGCATTAATTTCCTTATACGGTTTAAACCAACATGACCTTAAATTATGAGACATCTCTGATTTGGAAGTATTACTAGCTAGACATAATATAGCAACATGCATATTATTTTTTTTTTTCCAGTTCTGATGTTACTGACTTTTGAAAAATGCTGGTCATATTTCCTTCTTCATGTATTTCCTCTTCCTGATTCAGACAGAAGACCCTTCTGCTGATCTTCATGTTATTAAATGAAGTAATTAGGCCTTTTTCCCTAAGTATAAAAAAGTGTAGGAAATTACACAGATCATAGTTCTATGTAGTGCTGGATATTCCAGCTGTTATCCAGCAAAGCACTTAAGCACATAGTTAACTTTCAGCACCTCAGGAGTCTCATTCATATCAACGGATTTACTCAAGAGTTTTAGGGATTTAGGTCCAGAATTCTCAGCGTCCTACTGAAGGAGTAGATTAGGATGTGAGGAACTAAGGGCAGAATAATAAGCAGAGACCTGCTCATCTAATCTTTGAGATATTCTGAAATTTTATGAGGAAGAGAGTGAGAGCCAAGCAGTATAAGCTTAAATAATTTCCTCCTTTTGATTAGGGGTTGTGCAAGGGCTAACAAGGATTATTAGTGCTCCTAGGAGACACTGCTACACATCGAAATGGCAACAAAGAAAAGACTGTATTTGGATGGCATTGACTTGGAAATACAAAAGGAAAAACTGCAGCTCTGCTGAGCTGGGTGGGGTAATGAACTGAAAAGAGTGAAAAAAAATAATCAACTTTTCTTGACGTGATTTTCAACTATATTTTCCCCAGGAAAAACGAAATGTAATACTGGTAATTTATACAGACAGTTGAACAAACTGAAACCATATACAGAAAATTAAATTATGCTTTTATGGAAAGAACAGAACACTTTTAACAAGCACTACCTAGAGCCAGCAGTCTTTCACTATATAACTTGCAGGGTATTTTAATTATGCTGAGGTCAGAATGTCTGTTTCCAGCTTTAATCAGCTAATTCAAAATTTTATTTAGTCTGAAAAAAATCTAATGGTTTTTTGTTCTTAGATTTATTTTTTTATATATTCCAAATATGAATTAGAAATAAAATGCAATATATCCTTAGATTTTGAAGGTCCTAGGTTACATTTAGGAAAATATCCGTGAGTACATTAAAAGAAAAAAGATAAAACTACTTACTTTGGTAAAATGTGTGTTTTAATTTTAGTGTTTTGCAAATTTCTTATTCTTAACCATTGTATTTAAGCCTTATTTTATGTTGTATGGTAGCTTGGAATGTATTACAAGGAGATGGTTAAAAAAGAAGGGAGTAATCTCTTAAAACCATGTGTGGGTTCTTTGTTGTAAGAACTGAGCTATATTCTGTCAGTTGTTAATGGATATTGTTATTGCCTGTTTTCAAATATTGGCTCACCGATAGCAAGAGTGATTTAGATGTAGAGGAATTCCACGCTTTTTCCATGCTATTTCGGCAAGGAAGTGACAAGTTGCTGTAGTTGTGCCTGTTTCCTAATGCAGAAAATGGGTCAAGAATGAAAACTGAATGGATACATTGTCTATAGAGCAAATATAATGTGAATTCATACTGGTAAATATGTTTCACCTGAAGCAGGCACTGAGTAAAATGCAGACCCAGACTTTGACACTGGGACTGGAATAGGCACCTGACAATGCTCTCTTCCTCCTATGGTCCTAAACACCAGGATGAAGAATCACCCCTTTTTGCTTTTGCTGTTCCAATGCACCTTGATTTGTTTTTTCATTCGTGTGCAATCGTCAACTAGAGGAATGAAGAATGTAACTGGTTCATAGCTGCCTTGTGCTGAAGATGCACTCCAGAGAAGCTGGAGTATATGTTTTGAAATGTCCTTAGGCAGAGAGGAGAATTGAGCCTGTCTCTTTCATATCCTGGTTGGGGAGATTAATCAGATTTGTACTGGAGCTTACAGTGTGAGGTGGAGGGAGGAGTAATGGTAGAGTAACTTGATCCCATTGGACACAAAAAGAAAAGAATATTTCTGCTCATCTTTCTGAAAGAGGCGTGGTAGATACTCATATTCAGGAAATGATCCCTAACTCAGGGTGTAATTTTTGGCAGGTTTAAAAAAGAGGTAAGATTTAGGATGTGTTCTTAGGTATTCCTTTTTGCCCTAGTTCTAGATGGTTCCCTTCCCAGAGACTTCACTACTTTGAATCTCATTTGGAGATGTCTAATAGTTCCCTGGCATTACTTTGCGAGTCTGGTCGCCTAATATGGGATCGTGAATGTGGCTTGGCCAAAAAATTAGATTTATGATGCTTCATTATTACAGCTCATAAATAATTTTGTGCCTCTAGCTCAAATAGACTACTTTTTTTTTTTTTTCCTTTATACCTGCTGATGCTCTGAGTTGGATGTTATTTAAAGGGGGCAGCATGGGCAGGATATTCCTTAAAAGTAGGTTAAATCAAAGTAGCATTTGAAAGGAATGAAGATGTCCAAGAGTGTTTTATATGTTGCAATTAAGATATATATTTGCTCAGATTAGACACAAGGTATCCAGAAGGATGGCATATCTTCCAATTGCTTTCTGAAGATCTGAATCTTTGTCTAATGCTTGAACCTTTGTGCTAAAGAATCTACATTTTTTGTCATCCATTTTCTTTGCTTAGGTATGGATAGAGTGTAACAATCACTGAATGTTCAGAATGACAATAGCTGATGTATACCTATAACTCTTCTCCCTTACAAAGGGAGGGATCTTGCTGTGACTCAAGACAGTCTGGCCTTACAGAAGCAACATAACTTTCATCACACGTGTGTATACATCCCAAAATGATTTATAATCATTTCCATTCCTTGATTGGATGACAGCCATTTGGTTAGTCATCATTCAAGTGCAGGGAGACCATGTAGCTTGTGAAAGCTGTATTTGAGACAGCAGAACTGCCAAAAAACATCCAAGAATGTAACTTGACTATCCAATTATATTAACAAATGATGATGGCTAGAGCTTGAGATGGTGGAAAATGAAATGTGGACCCAATTTTCTACTTTCTAAAATGACACTCCACTACTTCATGTTAGTTTTCCCCCTCCTTGCCCTTTTTGCCCCCACTTTGTTTCTCCAGAAGCCTTATCAGTCTGAGCTTTTGTGCCATTGAATGACTATATGGCTGAGGAACATCTTTGTAGATAAATACTTCTACCACCACAGAGGGTATTTCTTTCTATTTCTCCTCTGTCTGAAGAAACTTTTGTCTGTAGGGTTATTCTCCACCTTCAGAACATGACTTAATGCCCATCACACTTGAAATAAATAAAGCCTCATTCAACATTATCTGCAATCCTGGCTTGGAAAAAAGAAATAAAAAAATCAGCATGCAGCAAAAACAGCAAACTGCTCACCCTACTAGCAAGAAAATGGCAATATTGGCAGCTTTTATTATGATACTGTGACTAGTATGGTTCTCATTGTCCACGCTCCTGAAAGGAAGGAGATAGATAAAATATTGTTGAAAGAGATTTATTTATAGTCTTCCTGTTTGCACAGAAAGTTTGAAAATTTGACCTCAATATGCCCTAAAGGCTTTAACCCAGGAAATGGAATGTCCTCATGTCTATATTTTTAGATTTCATGGTTTTAAACTTCACTGTACGGCTTTCTGGGTTTTACTGAGAGCATTTGAGTGCTTGAGATTAGCAGCACTACAATGACTAATATAATCATGGGGTTTTATAATCAACAAAATTTAAGATTACATTCAAACTACAAGTCTGGGTGCAAAGGATAGAGAACAGATGTATTTGACATACTGTTTTTTCCTTCTCACAAACGATATCTTAAAATATTTCACAGTCTCATCTCAACCCTATTTAACTGCTAGTCTGGGGAAACAGAAATTAAGATGAGACATGTGATTTCATCTAAGGTTAGAAAAGTGATCAGAGATCAGTGAGACATAAAAATAAAGAGAATGTGGATGCAATAAAGTTATATGAAACAACATCTAAGAAGATACTCATATTTACAGTGCCTAGATTCTATAAACAGAGAAAGACCACAGAGCAGAGGTCAGAGAAGGTGACAGCTACATCTGTGAGGAAGGCTGCAGGCAATCAAGGCAGCTGGTTTAAAAAAATGGAAAATACAAAAATGTGATTGGCATTTTTTACTAGATCACAGGATGCCTGCTTGTGACTGGGGGCGATGTGTTCAGACAGTGTTCCTTGTTAGATAAGATGAGTTTAATAACCATTTTGCTCTTGTGAGTGAACACATGAATGGAAATTGTGACACCATGGAGATCCTGTTACCATTAACTGATGTGCAGCACCATCAGCAGATTTGTATTCTGCAGGACATTGTTGTCTTGAAGTTGACATGTTATATACCCTCTTTACCTCAAGTGAAATATAAGAGGCAGAAATCATAAGCTCCAGTCTTCCTGAGGCAGAGGGAGATGGTCTTGTAGCCTGCAGGAGCTGTGTACTGGTGGAGAAGCTGTGTCCTCAGGTAAGAGAAGCATGGGAGAGGGGCAGCAGACTGCACAGCATCAGAGATTATAAAATCAAATCTTAGAGATTCTGCAGAGACAATAACATGAACCCCCAGGTACACCAAGGGAGGGACAGGCAGAAACTACGTTCATCAGGTTGGCAAATGGAGACTCCCATGATGGTGAATGTCAGAAGCTGACGACTTCTGGCATCAGGAAGATAGTTTATGCTCCACTTGCACATCTGCAACTACAGAATATGTTCAGTCTCCTGGCTTCAAGTGAAGGACTAGGAACTCCAACAAAGCAATCAAATCTGATGACCCCAAGTCATGCAGGAGCACCAGGAGAAAGCAGCAAGCAACAGCAGCAGGCAGCTCCTCGCTTTAGGGGCTGGAGGCCCCATCTGATAACCAGACCTGCTGTCTAGGAAGGTTTGCTGGTTGCTGGGAGTTCAGATCTGGGACATTGTACAGAGGCTGCCTAGGACTAAACAACCCTTGGATTATTATCTCCTGCTGCTCTTCCACATGGGAACCAATGATACTGCCAGGTTCAAGCATGACTGTGTGACTAACCATCTGGAAAGCAGATTTGTAGAAAGGGACCTTGGTAAGCTGTGTTAGGAGGATCACTGGCAGCAAGCTGAGAAAGGTGATCCTTCCTCTCTACTTAGCACTGGTGATACACAACTGTAGTCCAGATTTCCAGTACTGTGCTCCCCAGTAAACAGAGACATGGACATACTAGAGCAAGTCCAGCAAAGATGAATGCAAACTATTATGGAGTAGAACACTGGACACCTGAAGTGAGGCTGAGTGGGCTGGTTTTGCTCATCCCAGAGAAAAGACAGCTAGACAGCTCACTGGGGGATCTTATCAATGTGGATGATGGGATGATGTAAAGAAGGTAGAGCACTCTTTTCAGTGTTGCACAGTGAAAGGAAATGAGGCAGTGGGCACAAATGGAAATACAGGAAATCCTGTAAGATTTTTTTTTTTTTTTTAATTTTGAGAGTAGTTAAGCACTGGAAAAGATTGCCTGGAGAGTTTGTGGAGTCTCCATCTTGCAGGAATTCGTGACCTGAGGACATGGTCCCATGCAATATGCTTTAGATGATCCAGCTCTGAGCAGAGGGATTGGACTAGATGATCTTCAAAGGTGCCTTAGCTATTCTGTGAGTCCCAGACCTTGAAAAGGACATTGATGATTGAACATATATGTTCAAAGATGATTTTTCTGAGTTTTATTCATGTTTTTAATTGGAGAAGGTTACAAAACACTTCCTCAATACATCACCTAGCCATTGTACTGAAAGAAACTGATGGGAAAATTGGATATTGATAGATGGGAAAGGGAGGGGAAAAGCCTTCTGAGCCTCATGGAGTGGTGGAGAGTAAAGATGCTCTTTGTTTTTAAAGTTTTCTCTAAATCAGAATTCAGGCCAGATGTGTGCAATGCGGACAGCAGCAGCAGCATAGCTTCAGAATGATCCATGTTACTGTGTCAGTAGCGCAGAGAGGCCCTGGCTACCACTGCAAAGTATCTGCTTCGTTCAAGTACTGTACAGTCTGCAGGATTTCAAGAAAGCCTTGAAAATCCTCCATTCAGTTGCAACATTTTTCCAACATAACCATTTTAACAGGACAAACTGGTTAGAGGAATATTTAATAATCCTCATTCCCAGCACTATGGTACTAGCTATGTTCCACCACAAGTTTATTTTTATTTTGTACATAATGGGATACGGTTTGACTGAAAATGTTTTATACCAGCATTTCTCTTGGATGAGTTGATGTATATGAACAACAGAATGGCTTTATGAGGCAAACATATTTTGTCAGTTTTGAACAATGGACAATATTTTCCTATATCTTTGCCAAGTACTATCTCATGAAATCTGAAATGCTGTTGCCTACTGATATTGACAGATGTCATAAGAAAGAATCTGTGGATGGAAAAGTCATGTGGACATGGCAGCCATAGGGAAAAAAATTGTGAAGCTCTTAGCAGTCTATTTTATTCAGTTAATGAGGTCGAGCTGAGAAAAAAGTGCGCCTTCGATTGAGTAGCCTCATACCGTATATAAAGCATGTTTCAAAATACTGATACTAGAAACAGACCCATACTTGATGAACTCCAGATGATTCCACTGCTGTTAAAACAGAGAAAAAACCTCAGCATCTTCCCTCCTCCATCCCCTTCCCTTGCCAGAGGTAATCCAGAGATACTTGCACTGCTAAAGTCATTATGACATATTTTGGAACTAGCAAAAATGAAAATGATTCATCTCATCTTTCCTATGATGTTTAAAAATGTATTTTGCAGTAGCTCTAAGTACATGGCAGCTAGAAAACTTTCAGCAATTTATATAAATAAATATTGTAGGAAAAATCTTTGAAGTGGGAGATCATGAGTGAACACATCTGCTTAACAGAACTGAATGCACAAAGGCTTGAGACCTTTCCCTTCTGTCCTACAAAACAAAAATTAAAAAGAAAGATGTGCTTTGTTTTAATGTTTAACTCATAAATTTTTGCATTGTTTTGCATTGTGTAGCAAAAGTAGTGTGTAGATAAACAAGCGCCTCATTTCTCTTAGTAGCAAAAGTATTCTGGTTCATATTTTTTGACATAGCATAAATGTCATCTTTTATAGTAAGACTCTCTTTTACTTTTGGCTAAATAAAGCCTTAGGAGATAATGCTTAAAAAAAAATCTTTGGTTCTTTAATTTGAGTAATGAATAAAAGAATTGTGAGTACTACAGTTTAAACAGTTCAACATAATATCCAAGAATCTGACCTTGCTTAACAAAGAGTTGTCTCTTGATCAAAAGGATGGGGCACATGAATTAAGAAGTCTTTTCCATCTTGAAATACTAGGATGCTGTGATTCATTCTATTCATAGCACAGCCTGAAATCTTTTTCCGTTATAATCCAGTCAGTAATGCTGAAAAAAACATCCTTAAGCCTGATGATCTTGTTCAGGGTTTTTTTTTTCATTTGTTCATTTTTTGGGGAGGGGGTTTGAGTGGAAGAAGGGATGAAATAGACAAAATCAAAGAAAACTCAGACCTCAGTTAAGATTTTCCAAAAAGAGGAAATGAAACAACTTTTCCATCTTTCCCATACAAATGTTTCTTTTGTTCAGACAACATATAAATGCTAGATTATTATAAGGTCTTGTGTGTTACTGCCTGTTAAGGAGCCTGTGACTAATGTTATTCACAGGAAGATGTCTCTTCCAAACTGGTAATGACCATGACCAAACCTAGAAGTTTCTGTGCATAGAACTGGGTGAACTTCCTCTGTCTCCTGAATATTGTAGCAAATATGGAACTGTACAAGAGTGCTGTGATGACTTAACTTTAGGGAGTGCCACACTTAAAGAAATGAAAAGTCTAATACACACCGAATTGGTAAGAACCACCTTTACCAACACATTTTTTAACATTAAAAAATTGCTCACTGTAAAAAATGGACCAGAGCCAAAAATCTGCAAACTGATTTTAAGTAATCTTAACCCAGTAATGACAATGGTATGACTTAGATATTCCAGTATCTCAGCTAGTTTGTGAAATGAGCTGCCTTTTGCAATTGATGCTAAATTTGACATGTGTTGGAGGTTGCTGTTGCTACATTTTCCTTACCAGAATCCCTAATGGCAACTGCTTTAGGCACTTCTGAGTTCCAAAGTGGAATGACTGCCAAATGGAACAATGAAAGAAATTGCTCTTTTTTCAAGTCTTATGCTTGGGTGTTGGACATCATGTAATATTTCATGTCCTTGCCTTTTCCTTCTCTTCTTCAAGTCTTTCATGGGAAATATTTCTCTTCTATATCCTGATTAGATTATATATTTAGCTTCAAGTTGTCTTTATTTTAACTATAGCTGCTTTAAAAGACTGTGGTATGTTAAAAAACATGTAATGAGAAATATGAAGGATACACATTTTTAAAGATTTGTAACATGCATTTTGGACTATATATGTTTAAATAAAATTGAACTAAGTATGAAATTGCCAAGATTACATAAGGCACCCTTTTCTGAGATTGTGTTAGATTTTAGAAACTCTGTCATACTGTTAAATTCCTATTATCTTCTAATACTCGTCTAAACTTGTAGGCTCTTACCAAACATATTAATGAGCTTTTTTCTGGCATTAAATATTAAGCCTTAATATCAAGTATGTATAAAGAAAAATGGCATTTTAATGCATTTCTTAATAGTGCTGCACATCCTTTGCCTTTATGTTTCTTACCAGTGGGTTATTATATGGGTCCTCAAGAGGGTCTCTGCATTCCCTACTTTTATAACCTCGTATTTTAGATAAAAGAATCATAGTCAAGATAATTCTGGAAAGAACTTTTTCTTATGCCCATTAATACTACTATTCTATAAAAAGAGAAGTCAAGCTTACATAATACAAGATGTTGCCTCTTTGGCAGATAAAAAGATGGAAAAGACATATTTTTATTTTGGTTGGGAAGATGAAGAAAGAGAAAGACTGATACAGTGCGTTTTGTAGACCTGGCACAAATACTGTGCAAGATTTGTGTATGAATATTAGTGATGTATACATTTAATATTTAGGTGTGTGGAAATCTTTTAGTTATTCCTTTGATCCCTCAGCTTTTAAACTGAGTATGATGCAGATGGTATGGAATACCCAATGGTCAGCTCTGAGTCATGGATCCTGTCCACTCCTCCCCACAGGTATGACCCCTTTATACTCTTCTGTTTCTGACTCTCCAACTTGTTACATAACAAAATTAGTTGAACTTGGTTGTTATAGCAATAAGTATAATCATATGCACCTCTGCATATGATTCCTTAGACTTATCTATGAATATCAGATGTAATCTGCTAGAAGCAGGCACTGTCTGAAAACATACTGTTAATTTCAGAGAGTGGATTCAGTGAGAAGAGACTTAACTGCAACATAAAGTTACTGAAAAGGAAAATTTGTTTTATCTTAAACCAGGACATTTCTACTTTTTGAGTGGTTAAATATAAAACAGAACAAGAATAAAACTAACAGTTATACCATATTTCTAATTATTATTGTTACTGTCCTCTAGATAATCTTTAACTCTCCTTCAGCCTTCTTCAACTGTGGCAGCCAAATACCAGTCAAGTTTTACTCTGTTTCCTTAAGACTAGGGTACAGAAGAATAAACTACTGATATATCCGTGTTATACCTAACCAATGTTGGATGAAACATTTATTATGTAGGTAACTGATGCAGAAATCAGTGGGATTTAGTGTGCTTCTACTAGGCATAATATTGTGTCCTCTACAGTTGCCTCAGCTATTCCTGAATTTTTGCAGTCTCCAACTGTCTTCTTTTTTGAATTTGAAATGGCATTCTAATATTCTGAAAAAGAGGTATTGGTAAATTGGAAAAAACTTATTGAAAATGTTTCAGAAATACAGAAATGCAATTCAGAAAGTTCTAAGACCAAGAAACATACATTTGTCTCACTTTCTTTAAAAGAGTTATGGTTAAGAAACTTGCATTGAGTATGACAGGCACTTGTCTAATTTGATGCTCCAATAAACATTTATTTATGGAATGTGGAAGAACTGCAGTCAGAGGAAATGAGAATGTCACTTTACAGCAACCACAGTCTGAGTAGTAGAATGTCCACATCAAATAGCTCTTGATTCAAATCCCTAACTGAAATCAGGTAAGCTTTAATTGGAGGTACCGCAGGTAAAATGGATCATTTGACCACAAACGTGTCTATTATGAATTTCATTCTGGATCCCAGAAATGGCTTCTAACAAAAATGTATTTAATTAAACTTATACATTATCAGCAAAGTTTCATTTCCAACAAACCTGCACTTTATAGCAAAGAACCCCCCCAAAATGACAACAGTATTCACGATGAACAATTTGTATTGAAGGGAGGTGTAAAAAGGCATGGTAAGAACTGACAGGATCTGAAAAGTTGCTAACCTC
The DNA here is from genome assembly GCA_013400375.1 of Thinocorus orbignyianus. NCBI lineage: Eukaryota > Metazoa > Chordata > Aves > Ciconiiformes > Thinocoridae > Thinocorus > Thinocorus orbignyianus. Next base: position 536,237 of record VXBW01007735.1, on the reverse strand, counting down.
TTCAAAACATAACAGGGAATCACAGAATCATAGAAAGGGTTGGGTTTGAAGGCACTTTCAAAGACCATCTAGTCCACCCCTGCCTGCCTTGGGCAAGGCAATATTTCACTAGATCAGGCTGCTCAAAGCCCTATCCAATCTGACTTTGAACATTTCCAATGATGGAGCATCCACAATATCCTCCCATTCCAGTGTCTCACCACTGTCATTGTGAAAAAAATATTCCTTATATCCAATGTAAATCTACCCTCTTTCAGTTTAAAACCATTGTCCCTTTTCCTATCACTATGGGTCCTGGTAAAAAGTTTTTCTCCTTTCTTATAGCCCCCTCTATATATGGAAAAGCTGAAATAATGTCTTCCTGGACTCTTCTTCAGTCTAGACAACTCCAATTCTCTCAGCCTTCCTTCACAGGAGATGTTCTGATCATTTTTGTGGCCCTTCTCTGGACCCATTCTCACAGATCTATGTCTTTACTTTCTGGGTACTCCAGAACTGGAGACAGGCAGTTGGGGTGTCATGAGACCACAGTAGAAGGGGAGAATCACCTCTCTCCCATGATTTGCTGGCCAAGCTTCTCTCTATGCAGCCCAAACTATGAGAAGCTTTGACGTAGAAGGTTATGGTAAACAGGCATTTTATAAGACTTCAGTCCCTACACTTACAATAGGAAGAACCCCCAAATCTCTGGGAGCAAAATATTGTAAGAAACAGAAAAAATATTCAAGACCTTGTGCAAAAGTAGTCCCAATAGCATTTGCTGTAGATTACAGTGGAGTTGGTAGGTTAGATGCAATTAATCTCCCTCATCTTTAGTTAACTACATATATTAGGATTATTTTTAGTTTTACAAGGATTTTAGTACGCTCATGTTATCAGCTAGCAAACAGTAAATGAAACACTGCAACAGTGCTCAATCTAGCAAAAAGCATCAGGAAAATATAGTAAATAGAAACAAATCAGCACTAGAAAAACTAAGCACTAAGAGGTATCAGGGAAAATATCAGACCACAGGGAATGATGAAGTTCTACATAAAATCCTACTTCTGCAGTCATGAAACCAATGGGGGAGGACTGGTGTCCATATAAACACAGTGAGGGATTAAGGGAAGAAAATGAAGGAAAACAGAAAAAGGATCAGTCAGCAACATGGCATTATCTGGAAAAAATACCTTAAATGCTGGGAAAGATACTTAACTAGGACTTTCATTTCAGCCATCTATACCTATAGGTATATCTGTATCTATATACATTTATACTGCAGTTAAAGGGATTCTCCAAAGCTTCTCTCAAGTTTCGGCTTCAAGTCCAAATCAGTGACTTTTCAAATGTGACCCTCAATACAGACGCAGACATCTAATACCCTGTTGCTATGGTGTCTCTGCAAGGAGTGCTCTGAAGTGGTGATAAAGTCCCTCATCTTTATTGGATGTGGATCTAAGATCTCACTATTTTAACAACATGCGCATAGGGAGTATAGAAGAATGCTGGCTTCACACCCACAACCAAGAAGCTAGAAAGGATTTCTCATTGCTGAGAAATCAAATACCCACACGTAACTTCGAACATATTAAAAATACTTAACTAGAGGTAGGATTGTAGACAAGCAATGTCATTCCAGACCACATGACATTAAATATAAGCCCCAGTAAAAGAGTCAAGACAACAAATTAATACAAAATAAATATTAATACCAACATAATTACATGGATAATAAATTCAAAATACAAGGGTTCAAACCATGAGAATCAAGAAAGGAAACAGGTGACCTGAAATACAGTCATATTTGTCATGGTGCACATTATGTGGAAAACAGTGTGCAGAAAGGCAGAAGGAAAAATTCCCTATCTTTAGGCAATAAAGCACCATGTGTGGGAAAGAGAATCCGTTTATCCTCTAAAGTCATGCTATCTTAAGAAGGAAAAAATAGTAACAACTGTAAAGATTTCTAGCAAAGGGAAGGACAGCTTCTGCATAAATTTAGAAGACTAATTTAGATGCTGAGGATGAAGTTTTCTAGAAGAATGCCAATGATTTTGTTTCTATGTTTGCACCTATGCTGTTACACCAATAACTAAATTCAATTGCCACAGGTTTATGGAGTCAGGTGCAATTTAATGCCAAAATCACCAGTAAACAGCAACATTAGACTGGAGAAGTGAGGTCAACGGTTCACCTACAATAAACTCATTCACAAACCAGTAGACAACTAAAGGCTCTTGGTAAGAAGCCCATGAATCAACAGACAAGGAAATCAAGGAAATGGTACATCTAGAAGCAAGATGAAGCTAAAAATAGTTCCTCACATAGTCTGTAGCATTACAAGAACACAGAATGTCTGTAAAATTGCTGTAGCTAATAAAGATGGATGCAGCTTCTTACAAAAAAGTCATCATTTCAACCCTTGACATTTTCAGCACAGCTATCTAGAAATGGTGAGAAATCCTTCAAGTAAATGGTCAAACAGTCAAACCCCAGATATTTTAAAGAAAAAAGGAATCATTATCATGATCACAACCCTAAAATGCTTCTGCCCCGCACAGTGATTAGAGTGCATGTGTGATTTTCAATAGCAAATTTGGAAAAATACTCATCTAAAACTAGCAGACCAAAGCTGTTAATTGTAGATAACTGCTATGCTCAGAAGATGTACCTGGAATAACTGTGTAATTTGAGTTAGAGTCTTGTATCAGAGTTGTTAACAAATGACTAAAAAAAAACCACTCCCAAATGTATCTGAATTGTTGAAATACATGCTTTTAAGACTTCTGTGTTGTGAGGTTAGAATGAAAGTTACTCAAAAAAAGCCACTTATGGTGGAATTACAGTTGTAGAACAATTTTGCCAGGACATGTAGGGTGCAATAGAGTATGAAATAATGCTATCAATACTCTATAATATCTCTGCAAGACTGCAAACCACAGTAGAACAGTGGCAGCCAGTCAGAAGGCCCACAAAAAGATCAGGAAGAGTCTTGGATATCACTTGGCTTTGTGCAGGAGAAATATAAATGGTGATGTATATCAAGAACTACTAGGATACCACCACTTAGAAGACATAAATAATTGTGAGACTCCCACTAGTAACATGAAACGTTTTGAGGACTGTCATGGTTAGGTATACACAGTGTCAATATGGTTCACATCACCTACATTTTGGTAACCTGCAGTCCCAACAACTTACAAAACACTAGAAAAACGACACAGAAAAAGCAGTATTTAAAAGGCAATAAAAGAAACTGTAAGGAGCCTGGATATACATCAAGAACTCTTTGGCTGTAGGAGGCAGCTGGAAGTCAATATTTAGGTGCCTGGATTAATAGCTAAAGTTGTACCCCTGTTGTAATTAAAGCATTTATTTAGCTTTTCAGTTGTGAATCTTTATGTGATAGTCACCAGCCTGTGGTCCATGAATGAGGTTGGGCTTTTTTTTTTTTTTAATTTATCTTTGTAGAAATGAATATCTATCAGTATTCCAATAAGATGAACAGCTGATGGGGACAGAGAGGTTTGTTTGTTTTTTGTTTTTTTGGGGGGGTTTATTGTTTGTAAGCCATATTTTAAGAGTCTTTAGAAATTTTCCAGAACATGCTCCAGGCTATTCTATTGATATTTCCAGTTCCTCAGAGGCTGTAAGAAGGGATTAACTGTTGGATGATATTCACATGAGAGACGAGTAACACTAGAAGTTGAAGGCTTTGCAGCATAGTAATCTGTGGAAATGTCATCTGAAGAGCTGAGATAATGTCTGAAATTTGCCAATGGGCAAGAATACTGTATCTAGGGATGTAAAAAAGATAGGGTTGAGCTTGATTTTAAGAATTCAAGGAAGATGGAATTGAATTTGAATAGAGAGACGTGTGGCTCCTTGGATTATGTCTCACAGGAGATAAGCACTTGCTGACCTTCAGTCCTCAGTGCTCTTCTGCGCAGACTTTTAGTTTCTTGACCTTGAGCCCTAGCAAAGCAAAGAGGTTTAGAAACACTTGAATTGGATCTGTTGTTGTGATGATCTTGTCATGAATAATTTTTTGGCGAGGGTACTGTAAATCTGGATGCTATTCATGAACTGTTAGTATTGCAAGGTACAGAGGAAAAAACACTGATTCTGTGAAAAGAGCAAATGGCAACGTGCTGTCCAGGGTAGGCACTTATCTGCAGGACAAATATTTTGATAAGCTGCACAGTCTTGCAGGTGAAGAACTGAAGGCAGCTATTAAAGAAAACATTATGTTGAATTTCTGTTCCATGCAGTCTGTTATAGATAACTATGGTGAGAAGGTAATTCACACAGGTAATATAATGTATTTCTTTAGTTTTGGGCACTGAGTCTCTAGAAGCATATCAGTGTAGTGCTGTGTCCAGTCAAACTGAGGCCAAACAGCTATCACAGAATCTTCATGGTTGGAAGGGACCTCTGAGATCATTGAGAAGTAGTGTGGGATCAGATGCACACATGTGGCTCATTTAAGGCTAGCATTTAAATATACTGCAAAGAAGACATGTAATGGAATAACATTTTTAAGACAGTTAGGGTGGAATTATTTTCACCAAACTTCGGAACCCAACAGTTAGGTGTTTAAGTTTCACCTAGTTACCTTAAGCTCCCTTTGCAGTCAATTGGGAGAAAGAGAACAGGACTGTGAGAGAAACTTGCTTTTACATGCCCAACTTAAAGTAAAATGAAACAACTTCTGCTTCTCCGAAAAAATCAGGGTGCAAAGGGTGTTTTTGGTCACCAGCCAGGAGTTATGATGCTAACTCTAAAATTATTACATTAGGTTATCTGACTACATTTCTGACTCTTCTGCTTTTTATATGCTTAAAATAATTAGTTCTTATAATTATCTTACTAAAATAGCTTATGCATACCAAGAAATGACTTGAAATTTTATTCAGAACCATCTTAAACTATCTTTTTTTTAGCTTATCAAGGTCTGGAGTTCGAGGTTTGTTTGTGTTTATTTGCTCACTTCTAGATAAAAATTAAAACTCGATATTATGTCTAAAATTTTGTAAATGGTTTCTCTTACTATAGTACCAATTGTCATCACCCACACCTTACACTTCAGTAACTGGCTGAAAATCTGAAAAAAAGATAAAACATATCTACAAATATTTATACAATATACTTCATAAATTAGATAGAAGCTATGGGGAATAGTAGACACTTAGTCATGTTTTTGGAGCAGGCTTGAGAAGAAACATATTTGGCAAGCTTCAGAGTAATTTGAGAAGAGGAAATCATACACTGTTATCTTATTTCTTCCCTTTTCTGGTTCTATACAATCCAGGAGATGAGGCTCTTTTTACCAATCGAAGCTAACATTATTTGAAATTTAGTTACTGTTTTGTTTTTAAACAAACTTGCAGCTTTGCACTATGGGTTTTTATTTCATTTTTTCCCCATTTCATGCTAGTAATATTCGTGTGTGAATTTCTAACCTGAGTAGAGCTTCAATTTACATTGGAAAGCAGAATACCTTGTTTAAATCAAATAAAACACATTCATGTAAGACTAGAAAATTAGACATTGCACAGCAGGTCTTTGGCTGTAACCTACTTTTAAAATATCTCAATCAGAAACTGCTTTTGGATATGTGGATATTTCTCTAGCATAATACAGTCGTGGAAAAAATTCTTAACTAGTGCTGGGAGCAGATCCCAGTTCAGGACTTTTCTGTCCTAAGCTTCAGTTTGCTCCTTGCTCCAGGCATGTACAACAGAGGACATGGTTAATGCTTGATATAATAAATTTGCATGACACATTAAATTTAAGTGATACATTAAAATAATTCTCTAACCACTAGATAGAGACTCATACTTGTCTTAGTCCCAGTGAATCTTGCATTCTTTGATTATATGTCTTTCAACAAGAAAGGTGGAGAATACTAAAGTAGTCAGGAGTTTGTGAATATGGTCCTCATTTAGGAGGCGTGAGTTAAGGTTGTGCTTTTCCTCAGGCTTGCAGGGACATGCGAACTTGTGGCCACAGCACCATCCCTAATCAATTATTGTAATACTTTATGACAATTCAATATTTATAAGGTTTACACAATGCTGCAGTTTTAAATATTTTTATTCATTGTCAGTGTTGTCTTATTGATGCTGACCTGTAGTGTTCAGAACTGAACACTACAGTTCCATATAAGAAGTTATATAAATACATATACACACATATATATGATTCTATATCTATATGGGTATGTGTATGTGAGTGTAGAGTTATGCAATATGAGCCTCATAATATTTTTTTTTATTATTTTCTACATCATTGTGTTTGAATGTATGTGTTTACTTGCTATTTTTTGACTGACTGCTAAGTATTAAAAAAGAATTGTTGGTACTCTGATCATAGTAACACAAGGATCTTCTTCCTGGAATAAAAAAACCCACTTTGATATGGGAAAGGTATATGAAAACCCAAAAGATTTATTTCATTGATATCAGTTTGATTATATCAGTAGTTAATTTTCTCTGAAACAATCCTTTCTCTGCAGGATTTACACTTTCTATATTCTATGTCTCTTTAAAGTCTCTCACATCACCTTTAGTTTTAACCCAAATTGTTATATCCCAACTATGCTTTTCACCTCTCTGTCTCTCATTCCTTTTCCCTAAAGATGGACAATTAACATAAAATGAATTTTAATATAGACTGAAAACATTAACAACCTTATTGAGCTTGTACATTAAAAAGAAAAAGCTTTAAAATAAGTTTTTAACACAGAGAACAATACAATAATGAATCGCAATATGCATCATTTGCTTATTCAAAGTACTTCTAAGATATTACTTAGAAGAATGTCTTTATTGTTGTAATGTGAATATATCAATAAATCTTCTATATTGATAAACAAGTCAGTGCACACTAAGAAATCTATGGATAAAATTATATAAAGAAAGTGTTTTTGTTTGTGCCTGAGAATATCCTTTCTGTGAAGGAACACTGGGAAGTCTGAATTCAAATAAATCTTAATTCAAGTCTTTCTTGATTTTCCCATTTTTTCCCTCAAAAATCTTATATTGAAATGCTCATCTGCTTGTACTGAATTCTCTAAGATTGTAAACTTTTCCTAAAGGTCCAATACCTTTCTGTCTAACCCATAAATTACAACTCCCTTGTAATGAGTTAGTGTTGTAATGAAGACTCACTGGCAACGCCGTGTATTTTAATAGACAAATTACTCTAAATTAAGCTCTAACCATCTGTTCCATTTTCATTTATGACTCTAAAAAGAACATATTTTAAAATTATATCATTTAAAAATAATGTAAATGATTGAAGTCTGCAGTAAGGCTTCTGCATATTTGTTCATTCAGTGTAGCATACTTATGGTAATAGTGATGTTTCTTCCTTGCTCCAGGCATGTATGAAGGAGAAAGTGGTTAATGCTTGATACAATAAATTTGCAGTTATTATGACGCATTAAGTATGTCAAAAAAAGATATTTTACTCCTAGAGAGTTACGCTGAATGTAAATCTCTGTATTGGAGCATCCTGATGGGATACCTGGAGGCAAAGCTTTAGCTAATTCTACAACTTGTAGGGGGTTAAGGATATCAGAGACATTAAATGCTGACAACTGCAGTAGTTTTAATATGCTGGGGAAATGGAGCTATTCCATATCACTTTCTGTATTTGTTAACAGTTATGCCACCACCAGGGATCTCACTAGGATTTATAGAGAAAGAACATGCTGATAGCTATTTAGAGGAAAAACAGTAATTTTTTTTTCTCCTGCAGACTCATTCAGTAGTAAATTGTGGTACAAATTGATAGAGCAGCAAGGAAGAGAATAGAAAAAACATGGTATTCTTAAAGGATGCAGCTGAAAGTCCAAGTAAATCCCTTTTCCTTCCATCACCTCTGTGCTCCGTCTGTGTCCTACATGCTTTAAAACTACTGCATTCAATATTTACATTGATTTCTTAAGTGAGGCAACTTCATTATTGTTGAATTTGACTTCAAAATAAGCATCAGCAATCTAAGAATATTTATCTTTGACTTCATGTCAAAGACTGTTGTGTGGTGCAATGTCTGTTGCAATGACTGTTGCATTTGACTGGGCAGCCACCTGTGGAAGGGTCTGAGCCAAGTATTCTTTGCCATACAGAGACATTGTTTCTCCTCCAAGATTGTGCAGGTTTCTGATCTTACTGAAACATAAACCAAGATCAGCTGAAACTACGAACTGAATCTGACCTGCAGCCTGCCACCATCTTCAGCTAAAAGATGGCATCACTCTCACCAGTTTTCAGCTAAAAAGATAGAAATCTTGCCTGGGCTAAATGATCAGGCTGCCCCTAGAGACGGTGAGACGGGGTTGTTTCTTCTGTATGTTTTTTAACAGGATGCATTTCCTTTTGGATGTGTCACTGTCTATGGAGACAGTTTGTTTGACTGAGGCAGGCCAGATGCTACGCTGTTAGCTGAAGTTAGACAAGAAGAATGCCAAAGTTAGCATTTACTCATAGCACTCCATTTAACATCTCCTTTTCAATCATTTATAGAATGACATCAATGATTATAAAGGGAACATCTGCTGATGGCTTTAGGAGGTATTAAGTTTGGAATGACTAATTAAGTCATATAATTAACAGAAATATGGTTTCTTTGGCAGAATAGGAAAAACACACTATAGAGATACTGATGATAATTGTGAAGGCCAGTAATAGAAATCAAAATGTATCACTTTAGTATATTACATGTCTGAGTCTGTAATTCCAAAGTAAGTGCCTCTTAAAACCAGATGCTCCCTCTGCAATATTTGATGTGTATTTATAATGGATGGACAAAGGAGATATTACATCTTTTGTTATCACTAAACTCCAAGGTCAAATCTGGAAGTAAGCAATACTTTCAGAGTTCTAGTTGCATACAAAATAATTCTGTTTAATTCATGCAGAAAATTGTTTGCCTTTTGAGGATTTTCTAGAAGGTAGAATTTTAAAATCGGCCACCTTTTTTTTCATGTATAAGGAGATATAAATTTCAAGTACTTTTTATTTTAATCCTGTAAATATTAGGAACACAATTCAAATCTCTGGTTTGGCTGAGGGTGTACTGGAAGGATAACAATAGGATGTATCTGCCTGTTTTTCACACTGTGGCATAATGAAACTTTAACAAAGATGCTCCTTCTCTAGAATATTAATGACTGGAATTACAAGGTATATTAATACAGGATAAAAGTGATTTTCCTCTATCTAAATAAAAAAAATATTAACGTTTTGTCACTTAAATTATTACAGTTTTTGTTTCCAGAATTTTCTGAATTTATTATTTTCCAGTTGCTTATTTATTATTTAATATATGATTTAATTCCATTCCATTCAAATTTATAAACTAACCTTGTAACACTGAGTACTTTCCAGTATACAACTAAGAGCTGTGATTAAAACTGTTTATCTGTGGTTCATTCTTTTCCATTTGTCACCCCAGTGTTTGTAGCAGTTTGTTTTGCCAGATATTTAAAATTTATTTTATGTGATTTAATTAGGAAAAAATGCTAAGAAATTAATCTTGCATTTGGGAAAAGAAAGGCAGAAACTTTCCCTCCTCTTTCGTCTCAGAACTTCCCTATAGATTTTTTTTTGCCAGTTATTTTCACTTTACAAATCAACTTTTTGTTCAGTGTCATAGAACTCCCACTTTTGGTGGATTTCTGACTGTCTGGTACTGTTCCACTCATCCCAGGAGGAATGGCTTCATGAGCACAGCAAAGGTGAGGAGCTGAAAGTTTATGATAAATAAACATTCTTAAATTACTCCATAATGCATACTGTGAATATTACTGCTATCTAGATGAAATTTTTTGGTATACTTGTGTGCATACTCAAAATAATTACATGGCAGAATTTTTCCTCTCTGTGAGCTGAATATGTGTTCAAACAGTTCTTTATCATACAGGTTTTCCTGGTGAAAAGGAGACTGATTAGAAAAGTGCATTGCAAAGGAAGAAAAAGGGTATCGAACATTTTGAAAACTACTTCTTTTCTTTTCTAGAATTTGGTTCACTAGCAATGGTTTAACTATGTGACTTAATATATATTTTTTCTTTAGTGAAAGTTTTTTACCAGAAGAAAAATCAAGTGTAATTTTCTTTCTGTCTAAATTTTCCATTTGTATTTAGGAGGTGATAACTTTGAGGCCATAGTGGCTATTACTATTTCTTTCTGTGCCCTTTTAGAGCTCAAACTAGGAAATTAAGCCAAGGCTGCAGCTGCAGCAGCAAATATGCATTTTTTTAACGAGAAACATCTTGCTGTTTTCCCCTTCCCCATAGTAAAATTTTGCATAAGATGAAAAATAACACATCATGCTACGAGTTGGCCAGAATCTACTAACATTTAATTTTGTAGTGACAAACTTAAATACAGGTATAACATATTTTTTATGGACTTTGTTTTTTGCACATATTATCACATGGGTACCATTGCACATAGTATTATGCATTTAGAAGGAAAATTACCTTCTGTCTTTTCTGTGGGTTAAGTTCTTATTCTTCAGTTTTACATAAATATTTTCATTTGATAGCGATTCTATACACAAGCATCATCCTGGTATAAAATCTTGGTACTATTTCATGTAATACTTTTATATAAAGAAAGCTTAGATTCAGTGTGCTGTCATATCAGCTTCATGTACTTCTCCAGTTTTATTAATTCCAACATTCATCTGTTGAAGGGGTAATGATTTATTGTGTATGGAAATTCCACAATACCCTATTTTGCTTTGACAGCTGTATTTATTCCAGTGAGTTAATTAATGGGAATCCCAGTTGTTAAGGTGATTTTCTGATGTGTTGACAAAACCCAAAGAAATAGCTGACAGCTACACACTTTGGTTTCGGGAGGAAAAAATGGTTTCTTTCCTTCCCCCCCCTGCTCTTCAGGTACAGAATGCCGGGATTGCCCATTGGAAAGAAGAATGTTTCCAGACAAATCTTTCCATTCACTTTAAAATCCATTTTTATAATAGTCCTTTTTTAAGATTTGTCTATAATATAGCTAAATGAAAAAATCCCCACAAACACTTGAAACTAAAATAATTCTATTATTTTCTAAGCTGAGTTGCTTCCAACAGTGAATTAAACAATGTGATTAAAGTGATTGATTTTCTTTCATAGTCTCCTTTATATGGCAATCTATGATCTGAGATGTAGGAATCCTTAATCTAGCAGTTAAAGGCATAACAAGATATAACTATGGCTGAAAGCAGAAGTCAGAAACATTCAAAATTTATCTTATAAAAACAGGATGAATCTGACCTTATTTTCGAGCATCTCACTACATTGAGGGCAATTAATAATTGACATTCCTTCCCATGGAAAGCGACACATTCATCATAATTTGGAATCTTGAAATCAAAATTAGATGCCTTTGAAAAATATATTCTGTAGCCTAGTCAATAATGAAGACTGATAATGTTAATTAATGGCAAAAAGGGAAAACAGTATTTTCCCAAAATGAAATAGAAAGAAATGATTTGGTACATGGCATTTAGAAGCTGGATAATAAGATTATAGTGGATTCTTCTGGTTTTAACAGCCTGTAGATCCACAAAAAGCTGTTCAAATAATACATGATATGAGTAGAAGAAGAAGAAGAAGAAAAAACATTTTTAAATGAAGGATGACATTAAGGAGGCAGCCTGGTTTAGCAATTAGTGCATGGATTCACTAGTCAGAAATTCAACATTCTATTCCCATATCTGACGTTGATTAGCAAGTCACATTAGGACTTATTATCAAAAGTCAGATATGCAGCTGATCATCTAATTAAGATCATCATGCTATTAGCATAACTGCATTTGCAAATCATGCATGCAGAGCTTTAGCCTTTGTTTAACCTTGATCTGTGATATGAAAGCGGACTTCTTATTCCATGATTTGAGCAGCTCATAATGTTTAATGTATTTATCCTCATCAGATTCTGTCATATTGGGCATTATTATTTATCCCCATTTTAAGAGTGGGTTTGCGGCACAGAAATATAAGGTTCTGATTTTCAAAGGTATTTAGGCATTTAAAAATGCAGATAAGTAAATAATAAAAATTTCATAAGTCCCAAAGAATATAATATCTATAAGTCCTGTATACATTTTAATGACATTTTAAGTGCCTAAATCACTTTAGAATTTGGTTCTGCATCTTGTAAAGGTCTATGAACTCTAACTCCAAATAGAAATTCTGTCCACATTAGCAAATAGCACAGATCAATACAAGTAGATTAGTGAAATGAAACAGCCTGTACTAAGTATCTGGTATTTGCACATTTCCGAGGGCTTTAATGCTGGGCTACATCTAGACATGCTGGGGACTGAATGCTTGTCAAAGCCTGCCTCCTACTCACTTTCATTCAAAAATCCAGTTTGTATGGGGCTCCAAGACGATAATATGGATGAAAGCATGGTACAGGGCAATGATCAGGAATTTTTTTTTAAAAGATCACAACAGAGCTAAAAATTTGTTATAGATTTACTCTGTGAATCTTAGACTGAAACCAGTAAGTGTACAAGTAATTGGATACTTGTCTTCAAACATGGAGAATATTGATGTTCTTGTTTGAAAACTTAATATTAATAAACAGATTTGGTCATCTGAAAAATATGATAAGATTGTTTTTTAGTAGCTGACTGAAAAGCTGGATAGAAACAGTTAAAACTAACTTGAGAAGGGTTATACTTGATTTATGGAGGGTTAGCCAACTTAACAAAACAAAATACTTAGCACCTGTCCAACTTTGAAAATATTGCCGTATTTTGGGATTATTTTAATAAATATTCCGAATCTCTCTTGGCCAAGTTTATGAGAGAAAGCAATAATTTTCCATCCAGTGCATTGCTCTCACATTTTCATGAATTTTCCATATGATGAGAGAATGAAGGAAGAAATGTCCCATTTCAGCGTTACTAAGTATATGAGTAAAATGAAAAGCATTTATGAAATTAAATGCATTTCCATATAATAAGATGAAAGAGATTAAAACTTCAAGAGTTTCAGATGGGTAAATATTTCAAGCTATTACTAAATCCTCTAACTGCTGTGTCATTCTTTTGAATGAATTAATTTTGTCACTCTTATGTTTTCCAGAGAAATATCATCAACATATAAGATGTGCTCTATGAACTAGTATTTCTAACCTAAATATTTTATTTTTTCCGAACTATGAAATTAACTTCCATCACTGTATATATGAAAAAAATCACAAAGCAAAACAGCCCATATGACAACTGCAGATGCAAAAGACTTTTTAAGCTATCTAGACTTCCATTTTTTTTTTTTTTTGTGCTTTGGTAATGCTCACATACTTAAGTAAGAAATACACATGAGCATTACTCAAGAGAGGTCAGCAAAAGAATGCTGGAAAAAAAAAGAAAGTTTGTTGTTACCCTAATAGCCTTTTCATGCCCTGAAATATTACATCAGAATTAAAAATGCAGAATATAAACAACAGCTATTGAAAACACCCAAATGAATTGAATAGAATCAGAGGTTAGTAATGCAATGTGAAAAATTTATATGGATTTTGAATAATTTTTTTTATATATCTAGATTCTATGTATTTATTTCCATGTTTATTTTAAGACCCCAGTTATTAGATAACTGTAGTAATTCTTGAGCATTTTCTTCCCATGTTCCCGAGTGAAAAGATGTCTTAATCCGCATCCTTTCCCTATCTTTGTCACTGACTGAAAACTTAAGAGCCTTGGTGACTTGTACCAAATACTGTGGATAACTCTAGAGAGCCCTTTTTAACTCTAGAAAATTAAGATACTTCTAGAGACTTTTCAGATGTCACCACCAAAGGATTTGTGATACCCTAGTATGTCCCTTCAGAGTCTGCTAGTCTGACGGATAAATCAAACCATGTGGGTTTATAAAAGCATACTACTCTTTTCTCTTGTACTGTATATACAAAAAAATTCAGCTGTCTTTTTAGTATAAGTACTACCATGTTTCTAACATATTTCAGTTTACATAATTAGTATAGATTGGGAGGTAATTTACAAGGACCAAAACTAATGCTCCACATTACTCTGTATAAGAAAACATTTTTAACTAAATATATATATACTTTTCATTTATAGTTGGTGAAAATACTCACAGTTTACTTTTCTTAATTTTCCAACATTTCCCAGAAATTATTCTCATTGTTTCTCTTTTCTTCCAGCTCTAAATTTATGAATGTTTGCAGATTTGGGGGCAAGGTTATTATTATTTTTTTAAAAATCACGCTACTTCTATTTATTAGCCATATTAACTCTTCTGCTATGCAGAAGCGTACGTCTCTCAACACCTGGGAACTAAAAGGCTACTTAGCAACAGCATGACTTTCTAGACTGCTCATCTATATACCTCAAAAACTTAAATTTCAAAAAATTTGAAATATAAAAGAACACACATAATTTTTGTGTTCTTCTAGCACAGACATTTGTTCTAGTTTCTCTAGAGAAACCTTGTCTCCCTTTTCTGAATACTGAACAGGTAGCTCAAAAGGTGGGACATTTTCTATGTTCTCCCTTCTGATCTCTGAAACTTCTGTCTTGGATTTCACTTGAGAAATACGAAGACCAGGAAGCGAAACGAAGATGCCTACAAACCTTGCAAGCATTTTCTTATAAGGATTTTTTTTTTTTTACTTTTTAATAACTAGTCTGTATCTCTTCAGAAATGTACACAGTTTATGAACAGCTGTTATAATGCAAAACTTGGAGTTGGAAATCTGTTTCATTAAAGGCTGATACAACCTGACACATACCCTAAATGCTATCAATAGCTTCATAATGGCCGTACTAAAGTGGGTTTTAGTGAAAAATCACTATCAATAGCATTTGGAAAGTCTCAACAGAAAAATACAGCCATCTTTGACGTTTTGGGCATGAACACAAATGACTTGGTGTCTGCCACAGTATTTGCTATGATAGATAAAATATAGTTGAGTGGAATGGATTTTCAAGAGAACTTCAGAAAGAATTTGCAATGTATCTAAGAAACTTCAGTAACAAAAAAGTCTTTCTATGAGAAAATACTGCGAAGACATGAAGAACCTAATCTACCTGTTGAGTTTAGAAACAAGAAGAAACACATGGCAAGATGAAGCAGTGAGCAGTAGGGTGTTAACTGACATATACACAGGCAATCCCAGCAATGGCAATGCCCTTCATGATTAAGCAAAAATGAAGCTGTTAAACTGCAGAAAAGAAGGTTTAGAATTCCTCAGTTTTGTGTAGATTACACTACCTGTCAGAAATCTGCGAGAATCAATGAATGCTGCTGAAAAGAAGAGCTTACAAAAAAGGTGAAGTATCATTATGGGAGGGCCAATTGTGTTACCAAAGGGGTTCGCTTCCTATTTCTTGTTTATTTTCTCTACTAGGATACAACAGTAGCATATCACAGAGACTGTCCCTGCTTCAGGTGAGAACTTCAACTCATGATAATGTCACTTTCCTACAAAAACCTACACTCAGTAATAGCCACCTCTTTCACTGGGTTTACCTGAAGTAGAAACTTTCTAACGTTATGCTTTGGTTTTCATCTGCACTGATAGAAATTAATCTTGTATTTTATTATTTCAGCATTTTATCTTGGATTTTCTTTTTCCTTCTCATTTGTTTTAAAAGGGTATGACAGAACAGCAGTGAGAAAGGTTGCCTCTGCTTTTCCAGGCCGTGTCAGTCTGTGTCAGGTGGGCAGGGGGAGGGAAAGGCGGAGATTACAAGCTCTGCATGCAGACTGAAAGACTCCTGACAAAGCACATGTCTTGCTTGTTGCAAAGGACACAATCTACAGCCAAGTCTCAGAGGTCAAGGAGAGGCTACATTCCTAGAGACCCAGAGGGAGACTGTGTGAAGGTTGCAGCAACCCAGGAAGGCAGTGCAAATTGCTGGACTCCAGAGCATCTGGAAGGAGAGGCTAATTCTGAAAGGAAATAGAAAACAGGGGGAAGATTGTTTTCAAAACTTTTATTCATCTGCATCATGCAGAAGATCTGCATTTGCTCTATTTTAAGGGGTTGTCTGTTCTCTAAGAAAACACAGAGATTATAATTACTTTGGTGTTTTTGGGTATGCTCGTTCTACAGATAAGATTGGTTAGTACTACCTCAAGGCTCAGACCTCCTCAGAGTCACATCAAAACCCCATAAAGGCAAATGTTTACATATAAGCTTTCTGGGATGGAGGGCCTCCCTTCCATATTTGGAAATGACTACAGAAATATTAGTAAATTATCCCTGGTGTAATTTATTTGGCCAGAGAGGAGAAAGAGATAAATAGTTACTATAATGGACTAGAAACCATCGAAAAATAAGCTTGCTGTTTAAACTCCTGAAGTTGATCTAATTAGTGGTGACAACTAGTCTCTAGTTAGCACAAAAGATTTAAGAGCATGCTCTAATACTAGTTTATGTTTCCCTCAATTTTTGCCTGCTTTTCTATCTCTAGATGACAAAATCAACAATTTAAGTTTTCCGGGAAAGCACCTATCTTATAATAGGCACTGCAAACAAAGTCTTCTTGCTACTCTATTTAGGACATCATTTATGTATAAAATCCGTGGTTCAACATTACAAATTCATAGGCGTGTGGGCCCCCATACAGTGAGCCAAGTTCTCTGCTGTCCTATATCCTCAAGCAATCCTGATACAATCCAGGAAAATAAGTGCATAAGCTATAGGACTGAATGATCAACAAAAGACATTGATCCCTCTGTAAACTGAGCATAAAGTGTTATGTATTTTTGAACCTCCTTCCCTTCCTGTTTTGGAATAATTGACAGTGTGCACAGGAACAGCAATCCCGATGCCACGTGCTTCGCAGAACATTGTAATGTACATCCAGCCTGCAGGATCCACTGAGCAAAGCTGCACCACGCTTTGCTTTGTTAATACCTGTTGAATTACACCAGGTAGCTGAGATGCCAAAGGATTGGTGTAAGAGAGTAATGGCTGGCAATAAGTATAATTCTGATTGTCTGATTTGCTGTATTTGATAGGACTTTGTTGAGGTGTTTGACAAAGAAAGCGTGTAAATATTTTGATGCTGTGAAATTATGGGATTCCTGTGATAATGTTTTGGGTCTGTGATACAGCATGTCCAGAGTTACCTTAAAAAAATATTATGCAGTTCACAGTAGATCTTACAAACAGTTGTTTTCAGAAATATACTATTTTATTTTATTATGGTGGGAAAAAGGCAGGTCAGACACTACCATCAAGAATCTGTAAAAGTAGATTCTCATGCTAAGAATCTGGAAAGATCTACTTACCTGCAACTGCAGAGACATGACTATTTATATAAGTTTTTATAACACAGAGATAATTATTAAAGGACTTTGTTGCTAGGGATGATCCAAAATTTGGCAGATCAATGCTTCTGAGAATTCTTTCATTGTCAGCATCACAGTATCTAATTTGCCAAAAGTTACTTAGCCAAGGGAAGTGTCAAAATCACTATTAAGATAAAGACATCTGCATCTGCATTAGAAAAGCAGGGAAAACAAATGCTGATGTAACTTTCAAAATAGTGAACATGAAAACTAGGAGATGCAGCAGAAAAGAAGTAAAGAGTGTTGGTAACTATCAAAAGCTCGTTAATAGGAGAAGTCCCAGAGAAAAAGGCAGAGTATCCCCACTTGAAAAAAGGTAAAAACCTTCATATCATACTACAGTGTGCTATAAACATGTAACAGTTGATGAAACAGGGTACCCTTGACAAATTACTAAAAATATATATATAAAGTATATAATATTTATAAATATGATTACTAATAAAATACTAAATCAGCAGAGTGGTCAACAAGGCACAATGAATCTTCTCTCCAGGTTGACCTTCACAATCTTGAAGAGGCAGCCAACATCAAAAACTTCAACAAGGAGTCCATGTTCTCCCCCTGGGGCAAAATAGCCCCATACATCAATTCAGGACAGGAACTGACTGGCTGAATAGCAGCAGCAGTGAAAAGAACCTGGGGATTACTGCAGATGCCAAGCTGAATGAGAGCAAGCAGTGAGCTCTCATTGTGAAAAAAGCAAAATGTGTAGCAGGCTACATCAGGGGTTTCAAGGACCGCAGACTGGGGGAAGTTGTTATACCCTGTACCCACCACTGGTGAGGCCACACTGAATACTGTATTAAGTTCTGAGATTCTTAAATCAAGAGGGATATTGAGAGATTGGAAAGGATCCAGTGGAGGGCTTTCGAGACAAGCTAAACTAAAGCACATGACATATGAAGAGATGTGGAGGGATCTGAGCTTGTTTATTCTAGTGAAGAAGAGGTCAAGGGCAATCCTCATAGCAGCTTGCAATCACTTGAAGCATCCTTTCTGTCAAAGACAGCAAAGCCAAAACTATTCTTGGTAATGGCAGATGAGGTGGTAAGGGTCAACAGCCACAGATTGCACCTTGGGAGGTTCAACTGGAGGAGGAAAAACTTTTCCAGGAATGTGGTGCAGCACTACAACTGGTTACTCGTGGAGGTGGTGGCAATCTCCATGCTTGGTGCTTTTCATGAGTCAGGCAGACAAAGGCAGAGTCATCCTGACAGGGTGACAGCCCTGTTTTAAATAAGAGGATGGACAAGTGATGTCCAGAGGTTCCTCCCAACTGGTGTTTCTATGATTCTAAAAAATAAATTAAATATTATTCACAAAACATTTAGGAATGAATGTCTGTGCTTAGTATGTAGATTTACTGAGCCAAAATTATCACTAAAGAACATAATTTTACATTCTGTATACATCCAGTATTAGTGTTTAGTTTCTATTGATTTTTTTTATTATTATTTATTTCATTACAGAATATTGGGCCCATCATTTGGATGAGTAAATCAATGCTTTTAAATTTCTGATACTGACTCTACTGTCTTTTTCTCATAGTGATTTTATGGACTGTTAGAAATATGTCATATCATGATGATCATATACCAAATATAAATGTGGGTACTGAGGAGGAGAAGAATGTAAATGATCACTGAAATCTTTCCCCAGTTCTGAGCTTATTTACCTTTAGTTTTAAGGGTGATTGTAATACTTCGATGCAATTTTTTTCCCTTTTAATAATGCATTTTATTCATAATTATAAAGCGTTGTCCAAACAACTACTAGAATATTTTCTCAGAACCCATAACTGATAATGTATTCAGTAAACTGCATTGTAACTTTGAAGAACAGGTTAGGACAAGAAGTGAAGAATAATATCTTCTATTAATTGAATCTGCAAACAGAATTCAGGGTTGTTAATTAAAATGTGGTCTGGGTAATGGCTTTTCTATTGACAAAAGATATTACAATATGAGCTTTACATCTTTTAAAAGAATAGGTCAGATTCTGATTAGGTTCTCATTGGCATAATCGTAGAGTGTTTCTATTGATGCTAATTCATATTTATACCAGTGTTTCAGAATTAAAAATCCATTCAAGCATTTCTAGCAGTGCTGTGCCTCTTAGCAAGATACTTAACATAGATTTAGTTTTAGAAGTAAAAAAAGTAAACGAGCAGTACAGCTTCCTGAAATATAAATGGCTATCAATTTGTACTTAATTTGTAGTAAATGCGGGAAATAATGGAAAAAACTTAAATTTGTCATTTTGTAGTTGAGTTCACTTTTTCACTGTAATAATTAATAAATAAAATTAACACTCAGGAACTTCTGATTATTAATAATACAGGGATCTGAAAGAACAGTAACAATTTCAAGAAATGATGTAACCTATTATTTTGGGAGAAGAGTAAGCTTTTTGTTGAAGACGAGAGATACTGGCCTGTGGTCAGAAACAATGATGTCTTATATATAATAGTCTTGTTTCTTCTTCTCTGAACTACTTTTAAGACCTTTTGTGCTCTTGGGCACAAAGCTACTTCTTTTTCTGCTCTCAGACCTGGTAATTTGGTTGAAAGTTTCTTGCTGTGCACTGAGTCATATTTATAGCCAAGTTATAAAACAATTATTTATGTGCAGCACAATGTCTCTGTGATAAACTTAGAATTCAAAATGTCTTAAATGTGGATGGCTGGCTATTTGATTCCTTCAGCAAAATGACAGGAGTATTGTTAATTAAGAGTATCCTTTTTTACTCCTTTAATGGCTTAACATTTATAAAATGTTGTAAAAGTGCCTTTTAATATTATGTATTGTGAGGAGGGTCACAAAAGACTTTATGTTTCCCATAGTAAACTCTATGGGCATGCACTTAGTTCTCTATTGTAATATTTGTGTTTCATCCGGAGATGCTCCTCAAGCGCATGAACACTGTGGAAACTGCTGTCATTGATCAATGTACAGACACAGCTGCTTGGAGTTTTTTCTCACAGCTCAAAAGCAACATAACTGTGTTTGCATGACACTGTTCCTGAATGATTGATCTCATCTCTCAGCCAAGTAATTAACTCCATATTCACTACGTTCACTTAAGTTTAGTATCTCTAATTCTGGAGAGATACTGGTTGGTGCTAACTGAGGATTTCTGCACTGAATTCCATTGTGTGGCATAGATGTATTCATGTCATCCACAGAAATCAGCCCTGCACCTCCCTCCTTAATTTTGCATTTACATTTCAGGTATTATTTACGAAAGAGAAATCTCAAATGTGAGATTATTAGACGTGAATGTTTTTTGCTGATACCTGAAGCATTGGAATAAGATCAGAAAAAAATTTTCTTCATAACATCATAAGATCATAGGATAGTTCAGGGTTAAAGGGACATCAGGAGGTCTCTAGTCCAATCTCCTACTCAAATCGGGGTCAGCTCTGAGATCAGATTGGGATGCTCAGATCTCTATGCAGTTCTTCTTAAAGCCTCCAAGGACAGAGAATGCATGGCATCTTCAGGCCAATTCCTCCACTGCTTGACTGTTACGAGACTGACAATGTTTTTCCTTATATCCAGCTTGAACCTCTCTTGCTTCAGTTTATACCCACTGTCACTTGTCCTCCCAACATTCAGCACCATGAAGAGCCTTACTCCATCTTCTTGATGATCTTGATGATAGGCACTGGAAGGTTGCTGTCAGGTTCCCTTGAAACCTTTCCCTTCTCCAGGCTGAACAAATCTTGGTGGCTATCCGCTGACTGACTCAAGTTTATTAATGTCTTTCTTGTATGGAGGTTGGGGGCAGGGGCGCAATGCTGGATACAGCATTCTAGATGAGGTCTAACAAATACTGAATGCAATGCTGCGAGTGCCTGATGTCTTACTATATCTAAGTTCTTCTCATGCTCTCAAATGACATAACCTTTTATTATCAGCTGTCATTAAATTGGAATTTCCTAGTTTCTCTTAACGTGACTGGATCACATTTATAACCAAGCCAAGGAATGATGACAGAATTATGTATGTGAACAGGAAAGTTGCACTGATTTTCCCATATAATTTCCATTGGGGAAGACAAAAAATACATCTTGGTCCCCCAAATGTGGTTCCATTCTGCCGGTGAACCACAACTCCTGATTCAAATGTTACCCTTAAGACTGCATTGTCTCCTCACCAGTGCTGGCGTGGGAAGAATATGCTGTGCTATGATGGCAGATAATGGATCTTTTATTGAATTAGAGCTACGTGCAGACTATGATATATAGATGACTTCCCAGAAAAAGATAAATTCATTTTTTACAGTATTTCATTATTCAAATGAATTAAAATTGTAACTCTAATAACTCCATAGCTATTTTTTAATGTATTTGAGACCTTTGAAAAAAGTACAAGAGAAATCAACAAAACTGACTGTGAAGCGGGAAATCATATGAGCAAAGACTGGCCTTGATAGTCAATACTTTAGAAATGTGATTTGGTGGTCTTCTACACTGTTGCTAGAGAGATAAAGAACTGACATTTCAACAAGGCAAAGAAAGCATCAAATTCATCTTAGAATGTCAACACTTTGAAAAGTAATCTTTGTAGTGGTATGAGTAGAATTATTTACTGTTTAAATGTTTCTCCACTGGAAATTCTTGTTTCTTGTGTCAAACAGTGAGTCAAATGAAGGAACTAATTTGACTGAAAGCAAGCTTAGAAAGATTTGCTATTAACTGGGTCAGTTCTTCAGTTTGTCTCACTATGTAGCCATCTTTTACTAGTATAAAGGAGATGAAAAGGTAGGATGCAGAAAAGGGTGGGATTCTAGTATCTTCTTGCAAATACTTTTGGAAAACAGAAAAGATGATATGTTTGTTATTGCTGCATAGTTTGTGGGAACCTAAGCTGTGGGCAAGGGAAGAAGTCCATATAGAAGTATAATCTCTGGTCACGGCCCCAGGGGACCTTGATTTGGTTATCCAGTACTGCCCTGCATACTGAATTGTTGAGTACTAGAATTGACTTAAGTAAAGATAACAGAAGAGCTTTTTGTTGCTGATCGGTGTCATTGTAATCAATAAAAATGGGACTTTTCCTTATCTTTTTCCTTACCTTGGCTTGAATTGTCAGTGAGTCCTGAATTAAAAAAAACCACAAGTTACTCCCCCTCCCTGACACCAAAGCCAACACCCTTAGAAATGGAATTCTAAACTCAAAATATAGAATGAATTTGCAATTTCCTACTGCCAGGAATATATATATTGACTATAGTCATCAGTGAAAACATCTAATGAAGTCCACCTGGCTTCAGATTCTGCAAAAGAGAGAGATTCTCAAATAAGTTACTTATGTGTAGATGGTGCTTACGTAAGAGCTAGATGTCTGGTCAATGGAGAGCTTATCAATACAGTTAGTGGAAGCCAGAGAGCTACTCATCAGCTATTAATTTGGTCAAATATAGGTATGGAATAAAGGGTGAGCTGAACAATTCTCTATATTCTATCAACTACAACAACTAGACCTCTGTTAAGTGGTAGTTTACTTATCTAGTTCATAAGTATATACTCATTTTAGGTACCTTAATCTGCAAACTAAATTTTTAGCTCGAAAGATAAGTAGAAATTCAAGCTGCCTTCACTACAGTTGTACCATCCAATATTTGGAATGCTTTATTCTCCTATGCAAATGCTTTATTTTATAAAAGCTTCCAAACCAACACCACAGTTTCTTCACGATAAAATATTCTGCTGCTTACCACTCTGGTACTGAGATTTTGCAACTTAGAGCTCAGAGGGTTTTGACTGAATGCAAACCGTTTGGCATTGCTGAGTGTCCATAATCGTATGTGTATCCATGGTAACTACGGGAGAGAAAGTATGGGTGTATAATCCTTCTTAAGTAATACAATGTTATGTTTTTCTAAGTAGACAAAGGGATGCTAGTCAGTCATAAGCATATTAAACAGCCTGTTAATATCAAAGTTGCACATATACTCCTTACCAGCAAAATGGAAATTGTTTTGGGAAAAATTTAACGTGTGGTAATAGTTCAGAAATACAGATACAAAATTTCTGGAGCTTCTGTTTGGAATGAAGGTGGGCACACTAACTTCAGATCAAACATTTTAGTTAAATCTCCTTTCTCTTAATCTTACGGTTTAATAGAAAAGTAATAATGCCAGTATTGTTGCTTACCAGAGGAAGGGCTAAATTATTCTCTGACTAATCATGATGGAATTTACACCCTTTTAATGTGCTATATTCCTGTGTGATAGCATAAACATGTTCATATAACCATTTTTGTATGGTGTAAATGATGTAAGTAGGGCTTTTCCCCTCTTTTTCTTGTTTTATTAATTATTTTAGGTTAGTTAAAACACAGAATATTTTAGACACAGTTATGACTGTTGTTTAAAACCCCAAATATCGGGATACCATTTCTGTTTTCTACTTTCCAGCTTTCATCCTGTGAGTCTTGGTAAAGCCTACAGGAACTGTAAGATTCTTGTCTAATTGACAAGAAACAGCAAGAATTTGCACAGTTCTGCACACTCCTAAATGAGCGCACCTGAAGAGACACAAACTTGAAAAACAAAAGCTATTTTGCTGTAAAAAAAAGAAATAAAAAGTGTTCAATTGTATACACAGGTAAAATGGTTTCTAAATGGAAGAGTTTTTTCCAGTTTTCCATGAGTTTTCAGCTGCTTTCTAATGGGACATACAAACTGAAGAAGGAATGCAAGCATAGGTTCTGATCCCACAGCAATTTTTTTCTCCAGCTGCTGGCCCACAGACATTTGGCATCTCTGGCTTTTCAACCATGAAAGTAAACTATTGAGTGGAAATCTAGTTTTTTTTTTCTGGTTTCTTTCCCCCCCTCCCTCTCTTTTTTCTTTCTTTTTTTATTCCCATGTATGACATACTAAATTTTCTGATGTCCTTCACTATGTCAGAGACTTACAATGCTTAACGCAGTTTCTATTTTAAGAAATAAGACTGAGAGTACTCAATTAGTATTTTCTGACAATGTTACTAGGTGTGTTTTTCTCAGTTTTCCCCCTTCTTCAGCTATAGGAGTGGGAAGTGGGGGGAGGAAAGAAGATAATTAAATAAAACTTACTGCTGCTGCATTTTGCCAATAATTTAATTATGAATCTAGCAAAGATAAGAATGAGGCTGTAGGTGCTGAAGATTTTAATCCTTCCTGCGAAATCTGTCACAGTAGAGCCTTCATTGAAAAAAGGGAAAAGTCCAGAGTAGGAATCATAAGGAAGAAATGTCCATTCTAGACCAGGATCAGAGAACAAGGACTACAATCCAGTTTCCCTGTAAGTATCTGCAGCCTTTGAGGAAAGAATCCATTTTCATGGATGAGACTTCAAAGTCTCTCATTCCCATACTGGTAAGGTAGGAAAGTAAAGATCTAGTCTCAGCTGTGTGCCATTAAATGTATATCTGATATTAAAGAGCATGATAATCTCAAGAAATTGGAATAATGGAGCACAGGAAAAAGGATAAACTGATTACACAGAATTGCAGAACTGGAAAGCCTCTTGGATGCTCACTGCAAAGCCTCACACACTCTTATTCCAAGGGAGAATCAGTTATAACTTTTGTGATTTTTGATGATTGTTTGTCTACCATGTACTTAGAAACCTCAAGTGACTTCCCAAGTTAACGACTTTCAATGATTCCAATTCTTTTATAATTTAGTAAGTTTTTCTTATAATATCTGTGCCAAATTATGCAGCCTGAAAGTACTGTCCTGTTCCTGGATATGTTCATTACATGTCGTCATGGAACCAGAATGGTCTAGTCCGCTGATGTGCCTTTTGGCAGTAATTTCTCTTTGAAAGGAAAAGGCTAGGCTGATATAATACATAATTCTGTGATAGATCCACAACTAATTGTTTTGTTCTCATTTTAAATGTTGCCCTGGAAGTGTCACAATATGTTTCAATGTGTGAAGTTAGATGGTTCAGTAATTGTGATGATAAATAACAAAATCTACTGAAGGTTAAATCTACTTGGTATTAAATAAATAAGGCTTAAGTAATTTTAAGTGCTCTGCATAATATACTTTAAAACTTGTGGGATTTTTGTGTAGTTCTTCTAGAAGGCTGCATGGCTTGGAGAGATCATCCACTCCTGATTAAGTAGACTCAGTTCTCTAAGGAGACTATGGATCTGGAATTCTGCACATAGGAGGCAGTAACTTGGATGCAATTCAAATATCACCCTTCAACAAACACTCAAAGAACTGGTATAAATGTATCCATGAAATTTCTTGCTCTTTTTCTAAGTGGAGTCTGGCTGCTGGAATAGAAATAAATTACAGAAAACATCACATTAAGATAGAATGGAGGAAGGAGCCTTGAAAATAAAGGGCATGTGCATGTCTAGAAGGCTTAACCAGCTCCATAATTCCCATAACCTGTCCAGATATACAGGAATTGTGATTATGGGTGCTGAATGTTGAAACTGGTGATAGATTCCATTTTGCCAGGAGAATAATAGATGGAAATTCCATTCAGACATCCCAGTTTATTAATCTCTTGGCTTTTCTTGTTGATTTACCATGGGGTGCCAGGCAGAAGGGAAGAGTAAGTTTTCAGTTAAAGTGGCACGAAGCTCAAACTGATTGTTTGGTAACTCCCTCCTGGAGGACAACAGTGTGTCACTTAAACTATATACACCTGTGATGGCCTATGAGCTTCATCTGAAAAATAACTGGTTTGCGTGTTTTTTTTTTTTTTTTTTTTTTTTTCCTCCATTACAGTATNTTTTCCCTCCATATGTTGTACCATCATACTAGAGATCTGTGGAAGTACTTTAGTGACATTCCTCACAATTTCAAAAGAACACTCAATGAAACACTTGCTTCATAGTTCACTGTAAACTTTTGAACTTAACTTCCTTTGCTGATCAACCACAGTAGCATTTGTTAACACATGGCACAAAGCCCTTGTTTTCGCCTCTTTGAAAGAAGGTAGAGAGGATAATTTAAAACACATATTAAACATTATTTCTTAATTGGGTTGCTGTATTATGCACAATTTTTCATAGATAATTTGAATAATTTTAGTGATGGAAGTATATGTACTGTGCTTCAGAGCATGTGTAATTTAATTATAATAATAAGATTTTTATTTGGGGTTTTTACTCTGAAGACAGCTTAGAAAAGTCTCAGAGCTTCCCAAAACCACTCTTTCCAAAGAAACCACAACGTTACAGAGCCCTTTCATCATCCAGCATACGGTACTGTAGAATACAAAAATATACACTGTACTACTTTAAATTAATTCATATTTGCAGGAGACAGTCTGAGTATGTGCAATTATGAAATGTAACTTTTTTTTCCTCTTGACTTTTTTTAGCTGCCTCACCCCTTTTATTTGAACACATACATATGGTGTGTGAGAGTGAGCAAGCTTTCTGTAAATGTTTGGAAGGAGCATCTGTCAGACAATAAAACTTACAAGAAAACATGCTTCTCATTTAAAGTGTATTCACTAGAACTATTTCAGTGTTGGAATCAGTTCATTTGTATAGCTTGGAGGCATTAATAAGAGCAGGGAACTGTAAAGGCAGCAGAAAACTGGAACTGTTACTGAGAATCCAAGGTATTTTTTAAAAGCATTTCGTCTATTCGGCATCACAGTCTTCTGATAGGAAACTGAATCAGTTGACAGATAGGAAACCTCTGATATTCCACCCAAAAAGACTGCAAACAAGAAGATGGCATGCTTTTTGCAAACCTGGAAAGTCTAAAGATTACAATAATTGTTGGACCAAAGGGACCCTCTTCAGGCATAAATAGCAAGACTCCTACTGTCTTCTCTTGCAGACCAACTCAGCTGCCAGCAAAAGCAGGTGCTCTCCCCCTACCAGTACTCCAGAGGAAATATTTAGTGAGTATGCACAGCCGTTTTTTCAAATTAATATATTAATATCATTTTAGTTATATTTGTATAGTTTTCTAAAAGGACAAAAGCATTTTAAAATAAGTTTGTAAGGCTGTTATTTTAAATAATTGCTGGAGTTGAACAGTCTGATGCAATTACCATATTAATTTAAAACCAAAATTTGCACAACCTATGACAGTAACTTTAAAAAATATTATTTTTAACAACTGTGTAGCTTAAACAATCTGAAGCAATTACAATGTATTTTTAATGCACAAGTTATGACAGAAAATTAATGTATATAATATGAAATGTATTTGACTTTAAATGTTATGCCATAAACCAGCCTTTGTAGAACACAAATTTAAAATAAATCATTTCTTTTGGCAAAGTAACCTGCAATTTAATCTTTAGAAGAATAAATATGCCACTAATGTTTTCCACAGAAACAGTTGCTACTCTAATTAATTCAAGATGTGACTCTAATAAGATTTCAAAAGAAAATCAGAAACAGATTTTTCTCAGAGGTAGTACTATGGACAAGGTTAAGATATTTTCATTTTCATTAGAAACACTTGTCCCAGGTAGAGTTACAGATTTGCAGTATATAGCACGGAAATATCAAATCTGAAAGCATTATAATAATGTTTTTAGAAGCATAACAATTTTTAGTGTTTCAGATATATGCTTTCTTTTTGGGTATAACTTATGGTACATTACATCTTATTATGTAACTGTTATTCAATTTGGAGTTTAGAGTGACTAATAAGGTTAACATATTTTTTTTCTTTCTGTGTGGAAGGGAATGGAAAAACTGATGGCTGTCTACCGCTCTTGTAAAGTTATCTGGACATTACTTGTAACAATACTAGGTTATGCCAGCACCTTGCCTGTGGGTGATGATTCTATTTGCACAGCAGAGGAACTTGCTAAATACAGCATAATCTTCACAGGGAAATGGAGTCAGACTGCTTTCCCTAAGCAGTATCCACTTTATAGGCCCCCAGCACAGTGGTCATCAATGCTAGGTAAGTGAAGTACATGCAGTTTTAAGAACAGATAAACCTTTTGGTGGCTGTGATCTTTTCTTCTTAATAGTCGGTTTTAAGAAACCTCATAAAAAAGTAAAAAAATAGCCAAAGTTACTAAAATTGAAATGCAGAAATTGAAGTATCCACAACGCTTTCAAAAACCTGCAACTGTTTTCAATTGAATTCTGTTTTCAATTGGCTGCAGCTGAAATAAGCAGTGATAAGCCAAATGTTTTAGTGTTCGCTCATTTTTATACACATTTTTCTTAACCTCAGAAATGAAACAGAGAAATTAAAGAAATAGGGAGAATCTAAACCAGACTTTTATGTCATGCCATGTATTCACTCAAATAGGTGTTACTCATAGTTCTGACTACAGCATGTGGAAAAAAAATGAATATGCCAGCAATGGTGTACGTGATTTTGCTGAAAAGGGTGAAGCATGGGTATTAATGAAAGAAATAGAAGAAGCTGGAGAGAAAATTCAGAGTGTACATGGAATCTTCTCTGCTCCTGCCATTTCCAGTGGTACAGGACAAACCTCCACTGAATTAGAAGTGCATTCAAGACATCCCTTAGTAAGTAAATGTACATATTAATTTTAAAAGTTTATTTTATGTCACTAGCACTCAAAAGTAAATATTTGGGTTCTCACTTGTAGGAACAATATAATGTAGAGTTACTAAAAAGCATGTCACATTTCAGGGAGCAATGTGCAGGTTCTATAAAGTAGAAGAACATCATACTTATTTCAAAAATGTTAAATTAAAATTACTATGAGCAGAACCGGAGTATTTCAAAATAAGTGATGCAATCCTTACGGATCATTTTGTCTCTTTAGGTTTCATTTGTTGTACGAATTGTTCCAAGCCCTGATTGGTTTGTGGGTGTTGACAGCCTAAATCTCTGTGAAGGAGACCACTGGATGGAAGAAGTATCAGTAGATTTATTTCCATATGATGCTGGAACCGATAGTGGTTTCACATTTTCCTCCCCAAACTTTGCCACTATTCCACAGGACACAGTTACAGAGGTAGGTGTATATTCCTAGTTTAGCTCTTCATACCTACATATTTTGAGTCCTCCCTTTGAAAGATAACTATCCTATGACTACACAAGAGACTTTTGTGAAACTGTTTTCAGTATTTGAGATTGTTGGTGCTTTCTCCATATGTATTTATTGCACAGCTGATAACCCTACTGCTTTTGTTTATTTTCTGTATCTTTCAAATTTACTAGGTAAATGCACATGGTTCACAAAAATTTGGCTCTACACTTAAGTCTCTTCTGTAAAGGCTGACTATTTTTAGATTATTTTTAACTGATACCTGAAACTTGTTACGTTTGAGGAAAAAGACCTAAGGGAAAGCAGAGAACTTCTCCATCGGTACTGCAGTGATCCCATTTTCAATCTCTTATGCTTGCTTAGTACTCTATATGCCTCAGCCATTGCTTTTGTCATTTAAGGGTGGTGGGGAACAGAGCCTTTTGATTCAAATATTTTGAATACTATAAGCATTTTGAATACTATAAGCATTCAGACAGTCCTTGCTTTAAATTAGTTTTTCTAGAGCCAAATCTGTGTAATGAGTAATGAGAAAAGGAATAGGGAAGCTGGAGAACAATACATTTGGCCTCCTATACCCGCATGTCAGCTGCTATAGCATACCTATTTAATATTCTTGTATTCTTGTAGTAACTTGTAGAGAACAGTTACTTGTTACTTGTTACTTGTAGTAACATCCACTTCATCCCATCAAACCATTCCATACATTACTCTGTTTTTGGTCCCTCCCACTGCAGGCCTCTATGCAAAGGTTGGCACAATTCTGCATAAAAATCCTGGGGTTGCCAGCAGTAGTTGTGTGAACTGAGATTCATAGAAACTGGTTATAGACATTTCACTTGCCAAAAAGTATTAGCATGATGTGTAAATGTGACTTTGCAGTTATCTTCTTACTAATATGATGTAGTTTCTTTAAGGTTCCCCTTTTTATTTCACAGATCACTTGTTCATCTCCAAGTCACCCAGCAAACTCATTTTATTATCCCAAACTCAAAATTTTGCCACCTATTGCTCAAGTAACAATGGTGAAATTAAGGAAAAACCATCTGGGTCTTCCTGCACCTTATTTTAATCTTCCAGCCAAAAGCAATGAAATAATAGATTCTATCTCAGGTAAGTGATTAGTACTTTGATTTGATCAGTGCTGCTATTTCCATTTATTCAGAAAATATGTGGAAATCTGGCAGGTGATGTGGATGAAACAGGTGATTAGGCAGAATATTCTCCTATCTGCTTAGGAATAGTTTCCAGACTCTCACATGGCAAATAAGACAAGCCAGTTGACATAAAAGGGAATCCCTGAAAGAATAAGGAAGAGATTTCATATTGGAGCTGTGGTTCAAAGGTCTGGGTTATATCCACAGTGAGGGTCACCAAGCATTAGCGTAGCATAGATCAGTGAATTTTATACGAAATAATCAACATTTGACTAGAATCAGTTCGCAATTTCTTGGCAACTTTGACGTAAATAGTCATCCTTAAACTTTTACATGTCAATGGAGCAAAAGAGCTATTGTTGCTGTCTCTTTCTGTGTCAGAGGGCTTGATATTTGTGTGCAATAAGAACTGATATAATTAAATTCATTTGGACATATTTAAACACAAACATACACCCTGACAAGAACAAAAATAATGCCCTCTCTCATTTTTCTATTGTTAAAAATGTTAGTTAATAATCTTGTTTAGGTAGAAAGACATACAAACTACTGACTCTAGTCAGTCTTAAGGGTAATTTTCAAATCTACAAACTAAAAAATCCTTCATTTTCTCTAAGTAAAAAAGATAGCAGTAGGACAGTGTCCACTGAGATTTTATCTTTATACTTATTCAGTGGATTTTGACAAATTTTAAGAGGAAGGGTTAAGAAACTGGCATCCTAAATACTATTTTAGAGATAGCAATAGGCTAAATCCCCAGTTTATTCCTGGGATAGCTGACATGTTCCAAGAAGGGCTTCTCCAGAACAAGTCTGAAGATTGTATGCCACTAACTGTGTACTAAGGTCACCTCACTCTGCAGGATTTATACTTTAATAAATGCATTTCTTTAGCAATTCCTAGTGTTTTAATGTATTTCTCAGTAAACAAGACACATATGTAGTGAATGCTACTTATCTTATTTTCAGTCATATGCCTGTCCCACAACATTTGAAAGGAATATTTGGGCCTCTTTCGGATATAGACTTAAAACAATGCATTTAAAGTATAACATTTCAAAACTACTTTTTTTATCATGTGTCCCCATGTTATTGTATATTAACCAGTAAATCAGTCTGTTCAAAACATATTCCAGAATCAAAAGGACAGATTTAATTACCAGACTGTGTCCATCATTCCTACTAGAAACATGGGAATGAGTGATCACAATGGAAGTGGTGAGTTCCACTGTAATACCAGAAATTTATACCAGAGGTCACAAATTTAGTACAGCATATAAAGCTGGTTTTCTGCACACTTTTTACTCTCAAATGCTGTAATACACAATTTTGATGCAGTTTCCTGTGACAAGCAATATTTTTATTTAACCTGCTATGGAATAGTCATCTATATTTTTATGAAAGATATTTTCAGTGGAAGTATACATTATGAAAAGTACTTTAGAGTTGCTGATTGCTTTTCTTGCAATAAATTAAAACTATATTGAAAATCCTTTTAGTATTTAAAAGTTTCTAGAAGCAGAGTATCTTCATTGGCAAAGGGAATTGCAATGTACATACCAAACAACGGCGAAATAATTTAATGATTTAAAAAATGGAACTTTTCTTTATTTCTGAATTTAACTTTTGTTCCAATTTGAAAACAAAAGTTAAATGGAATTCGATATGAACAGCTACAGGAATAATATCTGTCTGCAAAGCAATATAAATATACCTAAATAAACCAGAGAAGAGCTTAAATCCCAGTGTTTTTAGTAAGCAATGAAAAAGCGACCGAGTTACAAAATTGACAGTAAATGTTTTTTATTGCAATCTTTTGAATGCAATCTTTTTAGGCGTAGTTTTCTTTGATAGGAATTCTATATTTTCAATTCAATAAAAACCATTCTGCACTACTGATATAGTACCTCAAACAGTCTACAGATTGCAATAATAATGAAAATAATATCAGTGTTGATGAGCTTAGGAGCTGAAAACAGACATTTTTATTTATGAGATAACATATGGATTTTATTAATATCACATGTATTTTTGTATAAGAAAGGACACTATTTGATCATCATTCCTTAATGCTTTGCCAACTATGTATTCGCCTGAAGTTATGTGAATTTATGTGAAGTTACCTTTCTTTTTGTTGTATATTGCAGAAACACCACTGGACTGTGAGGTTTCACAATGGTCTTCCTGGGGTCTCTGTAGAGGTCTTTGCAGAAAAACAGGGACCAAGATCAGAACTCGTTTTGTACTTCTTCAGCCTGCCAATAATGGAATGCCTTGTCCAAATCTGGATGAAGAAACAGGATGTGAACCAGAGAATTGTGTCTGAAATAAAGAAAACATAATAATTTAGATAATTTAAAAGTAGGATTAGTTTAACTAAATCTAAACTACATATCAGTTGATGTTCCTTATAATTCAGGTATGCTGCATTATTGTGCTGAAAAGGTATATTAGACTGGTTTTGAAAGCTGTCATTTAATGTCAAAATTTTGGGGCAATTAAATTCCTATTGTTTAGTATGACAACAGTACACGACTATTTACAGACCAAAAAACCCCAAATAAATCTTTGCTATAAATACACTGTAAGTTCTTGGAGTACCCTCTAGTGGTAGAAAATATGATATTTGGAAAGATTATATTTCATGCATGTAAAAATCTTTCAATTACAAAACCTAAACTAGTAACATTCTTAAATACTGTAATTTGTTGATCCACAGCTATTTATACCTAGCAATTAATTTTTTTCTCTAAATTATGTTTTTATAATTTATTGGCAGTTTTGTTGTCTTTCTAAAGATGTTTCACATGCATTTCTTCAGAAACTACTTACATAAATCAGAGTTTGCAGTGTGGTTAAGAAAAAAAATATAACTGAGTAAACTTGTCTTGAGATTTAAGAATACATGAAAATGTCTTTTTCTTTTTTCTCAAAAGTGAGAAGAATATCTGTCATGAGGACACACAGTCAACAAAATTATTAGAAAAAATCAGAAATGTGGATACTAGTAGAAAACTTCTGTACTTAATTAAAAATATTAGCTGAGATTTAAAAACTGACTGATTGTTGGCGTGTGTCCCTCATGAGACAATTCTCTCAAAGTTAACACTGTTGACCATGAAATAAATGATATCATTGTCTTTATGTAGACAATAAATGTGTCCATGTTTCTTTAAATGTATTTGCTGCTGCTTGTGTCATCATAACCTTTTTACAGACAAAACTTACTAATGTTTTAATATACACAAAATTGAGGTATACACAGATATAACAAAACACAGTATGTCAGAAATTGTTCTGAACTGCTTTTTAATGCTCAAATAACTATTATAAAATGAAGATTACGTGGCTTTCAATGACTTATGGCTACCAACTAGGAGAAGGATTTTGGAACAACACTATTCGATAGAATATGTTAACAGTCGGCCCAGAAAACTTTTACAGCACACTGCAATTATACAAATATACAGCACAGACATTGAATAGGAGACACTGACTTGAGTAGTTTCTTTTTGGAATATATTATGTACTTTAAGGAGCACACTGTACTCTCTGTAGAGTTCAAACATTTAAAATGTTTCTTTTTATCTCTAACAATTCTATGATTCTATAATTCTAAGTGACTTCAGGAGACCTTGGTAAATATGGCAAATATGCTTTAAGGATGCCCTTGTGGGAATATAATATTTTGCCATAAATATAGATCCAGGTATTCATTTTGCAAACACCAGAGATGCAGACATTTTTTGACAAGACTGTGAATACAGTGAGTTCTAATGAAGCACATTCTAATGACGGAACACATTTCTCATAACACATCTTTATTAAACTGATCAGTGAGTTATATGATCCCTCTGTGGATATGACTGGGCCTTTATAGCTTCTACTTTCAGCACAGTATTGGATTTGCCTTAAAAATTTTGGGACAGCAAAGAAACTCGGAGAAGCTCTTTCTTCCTTTTCCCTTACACCTAGTGACTGTCAGTCACCATGCTATGGTCCTAAATACATGAGATTTATGTAAGGAAACAGATAAATTAATTTCTAGATTAAACTAATCTTAGAAAACACTTTGGGAGGAAACTTGAAATGGATTTTTTAAACCAAATTTTTAAACAAGAATGTTTTGTATGAAGAATCATCTTTGATGTCTTGATTCTTGCAGAATGGAAGACACTATTAAAGGTAAGTGTAGAAGAAAAAAAAGTAACCATTGTCTTGAACTGTGGTCCTAAAAACCCCAGGAACACAAAGTTCATTTCCCATAGTGGAATAGGGTACCTCGTTACTGAGAACAACTTGTCTAGTACCTTGAGGAATTTGAGGACCATTAGCTATAAACACATGAAATCTTGAAAGCTCTTGCTATTATCTCTTAGTAGGTAGGAATGCCAGCTGAAGATGTGTATATATTTATGCGTTTCTATGGGCTGTGGCTTCTCTGCAGACATCCAGTACAGCACCTTGGTGGTTAAGGACTAGGAAAAAAACAGGGTACTTTCACAGATGTCAGGATACAGAAAGGACTGACGTAATCTGTGAACTGAACTGAACTGAACTTTCCCTGGTACCATAGCATAAAAGTCGGCTGTGAGAGCCTTAGGTGGACTGAAGAAGAGGGCAGACATTTCATTCCACCAAATACTCTGAAATTACTCAGATGGATATCCAGGGTGTGTATGAGACAAACTTACTAAATGCAGTTTGAGGCCTTGTTCCATTTTGCTAAGTAAATATGCTTTCCCACAACTGAGGACAAGCTGTATCAGAGGGCCAACTCTATAAGTGCATTGTATGAGGGGGCCAGCTGTAACCAACCAAATCTCCTCCACCAAACTTGCTATGAAATGTCGCTGGCAATTGTCAAAATAGTACAGGTCTGCTGCTAAAGATAATTTTGGGGACAAGCAGTCTTGAATTAATTGAAAAACAGTTCTAAATGGGTGTCATCAAGTAACAGTAAATGCAAAGGGCATGTTCTATGAGGAAACTGAAAGAAGACTTCAGAGGAGGTGTTTAAAAATAAAGGAAAAGGGCTAGTCATGATGCTTTGGCGTGTGTACAGGGCTCAGTATATAACTTTTGCAGCTGAACATTTGACAACTATATAAAAACAGAATAGAAAGTAAAATCCAACTACTACCTTTTCAAGCAAAATAAATGCTGGCAAAATTCTGGCAAGGAATTTTTCAATCCAACAATTTAGGTTGGAAATGACAGGATTTCTTTATGAAAGAGGAGTGAAGTCCCGGAATAATCACCCAGAATAAATGTGAAATATAAGATAACAAATTCATTTAAGTTGGAAATTGAGCAGTTTATGGAAAGAGATGGCCAATGTGGTTGCTTATAGTAGTCTAGGGAGCTGATTTCAAGTACCTGAGAGATCTTTTCCAGTTTCATATCCTTCTATGTGTATAAAATAAAATTTTAATCTAGATTCTGGGAAAGAAGAAAGCTTTTTACAAGTTATCATTTTCATGTTATCTCATTCTGCAGAACATACTGCAGTTATTTATAAACGTGTAACCACCAGCTGCCTTTTCTCACAGGTTTTATTTTTTCTGCCTCAAAAATACACTGATAAGCAGCAAACAAGGACCACAGGACTACATACATTTGTAAATAGTTATTTTCAAAAGCAGTGCGACTGGGATATGCACAAACCATGAACATCCAATCAATAGGATTTCTTACGAACTTTTGGATTTCTTTTTCATTTGCTTTATATTTTCACAGTGGAGAAAGAGAAGAAAAATGCATAATCGAAGACATTCCCACAGACACGCTGGTAATTGGTAGGTACTTACCAATGCTATATGATGATCTAACCCATGCAATAATTAAGATAGCTTGCAGAAAACAGGAAAATCTGTGATTGATAAATACGGTAAATCTTGGTGATAAGTAAGAGGGCACACTGAAAATCAATAAAAAAATGTCCTCACACATTGTGTGTATCCATCACACAAACAAACATGTTTCCAGAGTACTTAACTGGCTAGACAAAGAGAAAGTATGTCTTCCACTTCTACAACAGTGGAATTGCTGCTTCAATGTACACTTCTATACATTCTGACTGATTTACTTATTCATACCAATATTTCAATAACATTATTTTCTTCATATGAATGGGAAAGTTGTTTTTTTGATTAACGCTGGTCTGAAAAGAATCAATTTGAGAGGTACCAAAGTTGCATTTCACCCGGGATATCACAAGCACATTTACAAGACTGTAAATGTAAGATCAAAATAGGATTAAAAAATTAATATATATAAAAAAATATATTTTTATGAATAATGTGATAAACATAAAAGACAATCCTAAGAATGTAGTTTGAATACAGCACACATGCTTTTGGAGATCTCAGCATGTCTTCCATGGGAGGTAAAATGCCAATACTAAACTTGCCAGAGCATTAGGAGTAATCAGAAAGTATTACTTCTTAATCAACTATTTTTGTAGTATTCTAGAACATTTTCTTGTATAATAAAAATTTATTGTATTTGACACTGTTATAAAGTGCCCCCTGAGCAATTTTAATCGTAAGCAGGAAATACATATATTTTTTTTGTTGTTAATAATTTATCTCTATATTTTTTCTTGGAAAAGCAACAAGGATGCTTAACATTAAGCTGTGTTTTATTTAGAAAAATTTTATCTGTTTCTATTCAGGAAATTACAAAGTACAACGTTGGGATACATATAAACAAGAATTTCTTGAATCTGCTCCTGGTTTGGGAATGTTTGTGACTGTCTCATCTCCTTCTGCTGAGGTGAATATGCTTTACAAATGTTTCTTTAGGATTTATGAGTTTACTTTTGGCACTGGTAGGCAGCACTACCTGAAAAGTAATAAACACTAGCCTACTGGGTAGTTCAGTATTTTGAAGCCGCAAGGTATAAGTACCTTGTGATTTCTGTCAAAGTAAAAATAAATGACAATGTTTGATAATGACATGTGTGGACAGCTTTTGCATTACTACTGGATTTGGGAAACTGAGTGATTAAGAATAGTGATAACTGAGAAAGAAGGTTAGATTTAAAAAAAATGTTAATGCATTAATTAAATAAAATCATGGAATTATCAGAGTTGGAAGGAACCTCTAGAGATCATCTAGTCCAATTCCTCTGCCAAAGCAGGATTGCCTAGAGCACATTACGCAGGACTGCATCAAGGCAGGTCTTGATGGTCTCCAGAGAAGGGGACTCCACAAAGCTCCTTGGGCAGCCTGTTCCAGTGATCTGTCACTCTCACCGGAAAGAAGCTTTTCCTCATATTTGAATTTGAAGATGGAACTTCCTTCGTTCCATCTTGTAGCCATTGCCCCTCATCTTGTCACTGGGAACCACTGAAAGGAGTCTGGTTCCATCCTCTTTCAACGCACCCTTCAGATACTAATAAGCGTTAATAAGGTGTCCCCTCAGCCTTCTCTTCTCTAGGCCAGAGTTCTAGTTCTCTCTGCATTTCCTCATAAGGATGATGTTCCAATCTGTTAATCATCTTTATGGCCTCACCAGTGCAGAGTACAGGGGGAGAATGACATCCCTTGATCTACTTATCTTTCTACATTGCAGAAATCTATAGCATTTCAATATTCACTGTGAGTTAAAATTGTTTATTTTTCTTTAAGTCTACTCTGAAACTGAGATAAATTTATTGATATCAGGAAGTTAATTGATTACTTTTTACATCCAGTTCACAGTACTGTTTTTTGATTGTTTTATTGATATTGATAGTGTACATACATAATATCTACATTACAGGTACTGTTATCAAAACTGTATGGGCCACAAGGAACATTTTCTTTTACATCCTATCTGTCTGGGGAGCATATTATCTGTTTACAGTCTAACTCCACAAGATTTATAGCATTTGCAGGAAGTAAACTGGTAAGTGTATTTCTTTAATATTCTTTCTTGTAATAGTATTAATTGTTTATAATATGTAGAGGTTACAAATTAGATTAGAAGTTGGTCTAACTTCAAGTAGATAATTCATAATTTCCTAGTGATTAAGGAAGACTAGAGTTATGCTGAAGAGATAAGAAGAGCCTGTTCTGATATTTAAGAAGTCAAGATTAAAGAATCAAGACTAATAACTATAGAGTGATTTCATGTTTGAATGTGAAAGGACACTGTAATTTTTGAATGTGAAAGAATCTGATCAATCAGAACAAGTATTTGGTTCAAAAAGGAATATGTAAGACTGATTAACACAAGCATTTGTCATAAAGATATTTCATGTCTTCATGAACTTAGATTGAATTCCTGAAGAAAATTTGACATGTTAATTTTTGAACAATATTCAGTTTAAGAATATATTAGCAAATTTGATACTGTGTACTAGCAACAAATGCGGTCTTAACACAGATTTTGAAAAAAACCCAAGAGGCCATCAGAGGTGATGTCATGGCTCTAATCTACTTTAGCAAACAATTTCATAAACACTATTCTGAAAATTTTATCTATATACCTCCTCTCAAAACATAGTTGGACAGGTAAGAATTACTCTCTAGAGGTGTTTTTCTCCCCAGTTGGTTACAAAGGAGTTATATAACCAGCCAGACCTAAACATCTTGTAAGAGTGTTAAGTGAGGTAGGCCAGATTTCATCCTAGATGTATGCTTTGGGAAGATGTAGATGACAAAGAACCAAGGAGACTTGACAGTACTGAAGTGAGACTATGACACTAGTAGCTGTTCTCATGGACTGATTTATGGAAATGAGTAGAAAATTAATCATATACATTGCAAAAGCACTTTGGTTCTAATGATAAAAAAAATTGTGGAGCTCATAAACTATAGAGAGCAAGTGGAATAAAGTACTGGTTCATCATAGTTACCTACACATGTGATTCTGAGGTTACACCAGGAGATTTTTATCTAGTGTAGATGAAAGCATATTAATATGATTTTACATGCTGCATGCATGATGTACAGTTCTGGTCATCTGATTTAAAAGAAGTGAACAGATGCAGGGAAGGATAACATTAATAGAACACATTAAACAAGGCGGTTTGCTTGGCTTAAGAAGAGAGAAGTAAAAAAAAGGAAATATTGCTCTTTATATCTACAGAAATAAAGATCACAAAAGGAAAAAAATTCTTTAGGTAAGTTAAATCTTTAAGAAGTATTCTATCAGAACCAGATGCAGTAGTAGTTATTTGAACTGTTTCAAACCAAAGTTTAACAAATTAAAAGTCAAAAGCTACTATAAGGTTGGGAGATGGATGTCTGGATGTTCAGTTAGCTAACTCCAAGAGAGCCGAAAGGAGACATGCTCTTCATTCATGGCTGATGTCTGAGGAGACCAAATTTCTATTGTGGTAATAACAAGCTCTAGGATTTCTACAGATTACCTGTTTGGTCAAAACTTTTTTTTTTTTTCTCAAGTACAAATTGGCTTCTAGGAGAACTTTCTCCTGTTAGTAAAATTTTTCATTTATGCCAAAATAAGTTGCATAATATTCCCTTTTCTTTCTAAGGGTCTACTGCTTGGCAGGTTTAGGGCAGTTTTGCTATAGATCATACAATAGTTTATAGGATATTGGCAGGTATTTTATACCAGTTAAACCATGTGTGGGAAAGAAAACAGACACCTTATGGGTGGTTCTGCTTTAATAACTATGATGGACTACAAATAATGACGTAGGTTTTCTCCTTCCAGTCTTATATTCCTAACTGTTAGTGGAGGAAACCTAGAAGTGCATCCATAAAAAGCTTCCTTCAGTACTACTGAAGATTGTGATTTCTGCAATATTAGGATGGAATGTGAGATAAAATGAGCAGTCCTAATAGTGCTCATTTTTTTAAATTAATTTGGACAAAAGCAAGAAAATATTTACATGGTGGTTGAATCAATACAAGCATAATACGATGTCCTGACAGTAGTGAAGATTTTTAATTTGTATAATAAATTTGAAAATAAAATTAAGAAACGTTTTGAATATCCCACCTGATTCTCATTTTAGGAAGGATTTCTATAAGCAACTAAAACTTTTTTCCTGTAATGAGCTTAATGGGATATTATCTGTTGTTTATTTTTTTGTAATGAACTTTGAAAACACAGAAGACACAGTAATGATAATATTTTTTTTTCTGTTTGCAGCGTATCCATTTGGACATTAGAGTTGGGGAACATTTTTTGGATGAATCTGTTGTTCAAGCCAAAGACAAAGTGAATGCAGTTAATTTTAGACTAGAACATCTAATTGAGCAAATTCATCACATATCCAAAGAACAAAACTATGAAAGAGTATGTATGTTCCCTAATAGAACTGTTAAAAATACTGTACATAGTGTTATTGATTTACAAAGTATTATGAGGTTCATTTTTCAATTGCAGTGTTATTTTTAACTAACGCATAAAAATCTATGGGTATTTAACCATTATAACCTACATTACGTTGCAAATATTTTTAAACTGCAACATAAAAACTGTTTAATCACTGTGAACTCATGCTTGCAGCAACAAGTGTTACTTTAAAGCAGGAATTTCCAATTATAGTTTTCTTGATCAGAGTCAGTAACAGCAGCTGAGCAGGTGGCAGGTACCATTACCAGTGGTGTTGCCAGCTGTTTCCATGCTGGTCTGTGCACACAAACATTACTGGAGTGGGTAAGGAAATGACTCAGTGTATATTTATATATCTCCATGCAGTTAGAAATAAAGCCTTCCTTGACACTTGTATAGCCAATGTCTTCACTTTTCTATATGCATGCAGGCAGTCAGACTGCATTCGAAATATATCAACCAGTTAGTTAGTTACCTAAAAAAAGAAATTTGGCTGCAAAAAGATTCTTGACTGAAATGTGGAAGAGACTTTAAAACTAAAAATGCTTAAGCCTGTACTAATACTTAGTACAATGCATATATTGTGAATAAAGGAAAACTCTGTTCATCTTTCCGTTCCAGGGTACAGTGTGCCTGCTTGTCAGTTTTGATTTGCAAGGATACCCAACTTAAGGATAAGAACAAACTTTAATTTTTATTAACATGAAAAAAATGTTTGTTTGTTCACTGTTACGCAGAAGAGGGATATCTGTCCAGTTACCTGAATAGCAGCATGAAACTTACAGATGCTGCAAGGTACTAATTATGTTTTTCCTTTTTGTTTCAGGAGCGTGAAGAAAAATTTCGGAAGACAAGTGAAGAAACCAACAGCAATATTTTGTGGTGGGCTGTTGTACAAACACTAATCCTCATCTCCATTGGAGTCTGGCAAATGAAATCTCTCCGAGATTTCTTTATATCTAAGAAGCTTGTTTAAATCTTACAAAGTAAATGCACACATTCAAAAATCACACACCATGTAACACTGAACATCTAAACAAACCCTGCATCTATGAGAATATTGGTTGTATGTAATTCTCAAGATATTCTCATCTTCTACTATGATTCCTACTGTAATTCTGGTTTCTCCATCTATACCACAACCTCTGGCATCCTCTTACATTTTACTTCTTGAATCCCATCTTTTATTGTCTTTTTCTCTCTACAGCTGTAAAGCTAAATCTAGAAGAAAGAGTTGGTGACTAAGGCAGCATTTAAGTTCAACTCAGGATTGTTGAATCTAAAATAGAAACCTAAAAAAAGTTTCCTAATATTTTAAATTTCTATACTTATTCAGTGATTATATTCAGCACTACCATGAACAGTTCAGCCTTTCAGACTGACTAGGATTCAGATAGTAGGCAGATAAACATCTATATTCTCTGCAGTGCTTAATTTGGTGAAAGTGTCTTGAACTCAACCTGTGTATATGTAATAATACCTAGCTTTTCCTCAAATAGAATGTGATTGTTTGCTTTTTAAAATGTTCAAAGTTTTAAGTGGCAGAGGAGCCCACCCTTAAGATTATGATAAGTGGTGGCAGCAATTACCATGGAAGACAGAGACCCAGAAAAACAATTTGGAATTTACTTCCAGATAAGCCCTAAACATTAGGCAATAGAGTTGACATCAGACCTCTGCCACAGTTGTTTATATAAATTGTAGTCTTTATGAAGTATGCCAAAGTAAACCAAACTGGAGATAGATATATATTTTAAGTTATTCCTACACTAAATTCCTCAATCCATTTCTGTGTTGGATAATTATTTTTATTTTAATTATTCAACAACTGTAACATGACTGTCTAAGGAAATTAACAATTTTTTTACTTAATTGTTTATTTCTATTTCACTTATTGAAGCTCAGTAAAATATATCTTTATGCCTTCATTTATCTAGTTTATGTACAACTAGCAGAGTAGCCATAGTATCATGCAATTACCAGTCAAAAGCAGTGGTTAGAAATTCAGATAATTAGCTTGATAAAGCAGCAGTAGTGTAAGAAGGAGCTGCCATCTCGATACTTGGTAACATGTAAATGTATGAAGCCTGAAAAAGTTCATAGAGAGCACTGTGACAGCAGAATATTTTGGTTTGGCTTCCTACTTGTCTTTCCAGACTCTTTACTAGTATAAAAGCTAGTGAAAGTTAAAATATCTGTAGACCTATTATTGGTTTAAAAGCACTGCTTTCTTTCTTTTCTTTCTTTTTTCTGTCTTCTCACCTTTTGTTTACATTGCCCTTTAAGTTCACTTTACATTTACAGTATGGGAATGAAAATACAGTTGTGAGAATCCATAAAGTTGATATGAAGTAGAGACAAAAGGTAATGCTCTATAGCCAAATCAATCAAAATAAAATCTCATAAAGCTACTCACTGCGGTGTGTCTTATATTCCGAAATTCTGAGACTTCAGAATTGTTACTTGAAATGCACAGTAAAGAAGTGCTATTAAATTCGCTTTTATATAGCACTCACAACATGTCCTGCAATAACGTC
This sequence comes from Thinocorus orbignyianus, assembly GCA_013400375.1. Classification (NCBI taxonomy): domain Eukaryota; kingdom Metazoa; phylum Chordata; class Aves; order Ciconiiformes; family Thinocoridae; genus Thinocorus; species Thinocorus orbignyianus. The sequence goes on along the minus strand of VXBW01007735.1, from coordinate 492,942 downwards.
TTTGGTGGTGGAAAAGAAGGAAAGATATGTTACAACCATATAATATATGAAGTCTAAGAAGGAAGTTTAATAAAGGGTTGCTACAAGGTTGTGGTTCAGACTTTACTTGATATTTAGTGTAAACCTCCTAAATATATCCCAATGACAAACTTAACTCATCTTGCTTAAAATACACTTAAGCTTTCAAACCAAAAGGGTTTCTGACTGTGTCAGAAATTATAAAGGAGCAGATTATGTTCCTCGGTATTAATTAGGTCTATAGTCAAACCAGCAGTGAGACTCAGAGTCTTCACTATAGCTTGAGAGTGCTTCATTCTTTATCTGTAATAATAATAATTAAATATCTTTGCTTTGATGAAATGTTTTCAGTCTCCTTCAAGATTTTTAATTAACTCTATAAAGCAGAATATGAATCATAGCTCTTTTGGGAAGCGCTTTTGGGGGCAGTAGTCTTTATGAATTGAAAAGCCAGACATTCCTCCTATGCAGTCTGTGGCGCAGTCATACTCAGAGCTACAGCCTGCACAGCAAGGAGGTCTATAAGGGAATTTTCCCCTAAAATTTTCATCAAGGGAAACTAGGAAGCCCTAGGGTTTTTTTTCAACATAAAGAGTGAAAGTCACAACTCCTTATTTTACACTTTTTTTCCACACCGAAAGAAGCAACAATAAGCCTGTGACAGTAAATTAATAACCTTTCCAGATTCCTGCATTTGGAAGAGTGAAAAGTCACTACTGTTTTCCACACACCTGCCGTCCCAGTGGGGGCCCTTGCTGCATGGCCACCTCTGAGAGGAGAACAGGGCTCCTGGTGAAGCACCTATTGCGGCCCTGGTGGCTTATGCAGCTCAGTTGCCCACCTGTGGGGAAAGGAGGGAAAAATCTCCCGAAAAGTATCCCCTGTGTGTGTGCCCTCTCCAGTTTGGTTGCGAGAGACCAAAAAACCCCCATTTTTGGGAGTGTGTGAGGGTCGAGCTCTGCTGCCCTCCAGCCCCCTGGATGGGGGAGGGGGAGCTGCCACCCCTCACTTCAGGGCCCAGCGCTGCCTCAGGGCCCAGGGACATGGCGGAGGGAGGCCTGTAGGCCTCACCCTGTGGGCAGCGAGGAGGGTTGGCATCTGCCTCAGCCTCCTGCTTCCTGCTGGGCCCTCGTGCCCTTCCACCCGATGGCCGTCTCTGTCTTTTGCAACGTCTGCTTCTGTGAGCCTCACAAGCCCACCCCACGGTTCAGCCTCACAAGCTGTGGCCATGTTATCTGTGAGATCTGCCTCCAGAAAGGTAATGGCTGCTGCAGGCACGGGCGGCTTGGGCCCATGCATCAGTGAGACAGGTGGTGCCGTTGTGCACACATTTACCTTAACTGCTAGCATTTCTATCTCACTGAGCGAAACAAAGTAAGACCAACCTAATGTTATTGATAAGCCATTTCAGTTCTTGCTATTGATTTCCTTTAAATAGTAAAACCACTTGTGTCTGCCTCCAGATGAATCTGTCTGGGGCAACGTGACGTGAGAACAAGTCTTGGATACAGAAAACTGGAGGCCTTAATGAAAGTTGAGTCTGGATGCTTATGATCCATGATTGCATGGTAAACAAAATTAAGATGGCATGCTTTTTCTGTAGTGCTAGGGCAATTTGGAAAACATGGGATTTGTTTAGGGTGGATTTTGCTAATGGCCTTAAGACATTTTAAATCTCAATATTGTCACTAAAACACTACAACATTTCCAGCAGCATTAGGAGCATTGGTGTTGATGTTTTAAAGCTCTTGTATGTTGTATGCAGTTCCTGAGTCATATTCTGGGACTCCTGTCATGTGCTTAGCTGAAGGTCTGTGGAAAAGAAGCTGGTTTTCAAAACTAAACAATAGAAAACGAATACCAATGTTTTTCCATTTGAGATCATGATAAATGACTTCTTTTTTGTAAGGCCGCACGGAATAAATGATCAATCTGAATTTCAGAATGAAAAACTTCTGACTAAAAGATTTCACAGGAATGCTGTTGATGAAAGAGGATCATAAAATTCAGCCTAAAATTGCAATTTACAGGCTCCTAGAGCCTGAACAACACCTTTTCTTTCTGCTCTTAATATTCTTTGTCAGATAAAAAACTGAGACTTCCTTTTTTTTTTTTCTGTGAATTCAACAATAATGGTAATATTGGGTTTAAAATATATTTATTCTTTAAAGATATTTATAAACATTGATCCTTAGAATCCTTATAAAGGAAGCAAGTAGTAAAATAATAAATTACAAATATTGTTGTCATGCATTTACTAGAAATATTCACTAATATGGTTGCCAATGAGCAAAGATACATTTTTTAAAATGATGGTTTTAAAAAGTGTTGTGATGAATTTTTCACTGGAAAAATACACAAGGTAAAATTATTAATTCTTTGAAGTTAGTTTCATATGTTTTATCAAGAGCCAGGCTGGGTCCCAATCAAAAAAGTCATATATCTACTTGACTCTAACTCATTAGTGCACTTAAGCATACATTTAATTAAACCAGGCAAGTAGTCCTATTTAAATCAAAGGAACTAAAAGTCACCTGCATTCAATGACACTAATGATATTCATAAAATCATTAACATGAATGCTTATTTGCAGGAGCTAAACTTGATGACAGTCACATGCATTTTCCCCTGTACAACTGTGTGTAATGATTATAGAATCAAATCCTTTATTCATGTTTATTTGCATTTCTTGTATAACCTTCAGATTCCTTCCACAAGCTCCAAACAAAGGTGTAGGCATCAAGTTCTATTAAAAATGTATTTGATAGCTGTTGCATTTGATGTATATTTTAAACGTGTCTTTACCTTACAGGCAAAAAAGATGAATGTTTGATCTGTAGAACTCCTTGTCGTACACTGTTCCTTTCAAAGCAGGTAAATGAAGCGTTAGTATTGTTGTATTACATTAATCTGTAGTTTGTTTAACAGCTAAATTATTTACATTGCAGAATACTTCCCTTTAGTTTGCCAACTGTGACATGAAAGGTTGATAGACTTAGATACTGATGCACTATGCAGCTTTTATTTTTATTGGTTTCTTCAAATAAAAGCCTAGAGATTTTATTTATTCAGATTCTGCTGTACTGTAAATCACTCCAACCTTTTCAAGAAACATGACTGGCTACTGTTTAACATCAGTGACTGCTTTCAAAATGTAGAAAAATGTTTATTGACTTTGGCATTGTACATCAGAAAAAGTGGACTGTGATGAATTATTTTATATAATGAGCTGAATCTAAAATCTACATAGTGGTGCATCAATGTTTTCAAGGGTGTTTGGTATATTTCCCCATTTTCTCTTAAACTTAACTGTTTTCCTCATGGCCATATGATTAAGAGAGGATCTGAAATACTGTTGGGAATTCTTGGTATTCACTAGAGAATGAACAGTTTTTAGTTTTCTTTCTTGAGAAACCATCAGAAAGATTTAATTTTCCCATTTCTCTGAGGAACCATCTTTTCCTTAGCTGATTTTATAAATCGGTTGTGAAAACAATTACAGTTTCCTAGACTGATGCCTACCTACAAGATAAGCCTGCCTTAAGATGATAGAAGAAAAATACTAAGAGTATTACATACTCTTACAGAAGGCTATAAAGCAATCATGTGTATGAAATAGAGGACAATTTGGACTGAGTCCGAAGCTGTGACCTTGAAGGAGGGCATGATTTCTCTAGGTATTTTTAAAACTGAGCTGATGTTTCTCTAAATTCAGAAATCTCTACCTCTACAGACTGTATATAAGGAAAGGCACAAAAATGTTACAAATGTTTCATACTTGTAAGCATGGAATCTTGCAGCACTGAAACAGAGTGAAGAAAACAAAGCTACCAAACATAAAAAATTACAACAAAACAACAGAATGCAAATGATACAAAGGAACAATGCACACAGTAGTCAAAATAAAAATCCAAAAGCTTCTAAAGGATATATTTTAATAAGCTTTTAGTATCACCCTACCCTGGCTGCAAGCTTTGTTATTAATTTCAGTAACAGAATAATTTAGATTGTCAGGGACCTCTGGAGGTCATCTTGTCCAACAGCTTGCTGTAAACAAAGTTAATTTTGAAGTTAGATCAATCTTAAATTGCAGCATTTCAACAGAATTTTATAATTTGCTTCAAAAATACTGGAGGACTTTAGCAATACAATGACTGGGATAGCTAACAAAAATATTAGTTGTTTCATTAGAACCTGTCACTGTTCTGGAGGACTGGAAGGAAGCAAATTACCATATTCTTTAAAAAATACATTAATGTTGATTGCTTAGCCTTGATTAAGAACAGATAAAATGATTGGAATGATAATTAAAGATGCATATAAAAAAGTCAAGGCTCTATAATTCAGGAATTTGAGTGGAAATATACCTGGTAACCTTTATGAGCTTGCTGCTACAGAAGAATTCCCAATGAGTAGGAGGTCCTATAAATGTGTTAAAACTCCTCATTAAATTGTATATTGGGATAATCAACTTCTACACATTTAACATTCTCATCTTTACAGTAATGCAGGCTTGTCACCTTTGTATCTTCCTTCTATGTCTCACAATCCCCACTTGCTTTTTCCCAGAGGATGGTTAAATGTTATGATAAATCAGAATCTCGCTGTTCACTATTTCAGAATATCATGTTAACATCTGCTACTCCTCTGTGCAACAGATAAAATACAGCATTCTACAAGCCTTTATTTTAAAGAGTTTTTAAATCAGCAGCAAAGCTAGTTGGTTTTTATTTTTCTCAGATCTGATAGGTACTTAAACCCTTGTTTGGGCCCTAAATAGAGTTTGCCTCCAATGAACATATTTTAAAGATGTCAAATGTATTTTTATGAATACATTATTTTTTTCTAGATGAAATTTTATTGTCTGGTTTGTACTTTCTTTACTTAAATACCATGGGTTAGACTGTGTCTATCTACCTTTCTCTTTCTTGGTCTATCAATTCATCCTGTGGAAATTTTTGAATGCTTTGGCTAATGCCACCCAAATTCAAAGGAGCAGGCAAAGTTTCAAATGTAATTAATTTCCTCCTGTGAGTTCTACACATATTAGTAGCTGGGAAAGGAAGGAAAAGCAGTTTAGTTCCCCTGGTGAGAGAAGTGCGAGTACAGCTCATCAATAACCAGAAGTGCGTTTGCCAGCCACGTGAGCAGTTCTAACCACACAGTGCATGCTGCCTTTGCTCAGATGAATTGCTATACAGGACATCAAAGAAGCTGCTGTCAAAATACGGGAAACAAAAGTACAAACCTCTTGCAAATCCAAGTTATTAATTTAGCTCCTCAATTAATTAATTTTCATACAGATGAGACAATTTCCTCTTGCTACTACAATACATATAATGTAAGCACACACTGAAAATAGGTTTGGTAAATGCAACTGTTTTTTAGGCTTGGATATTTGACTTTATATAGTCTTATGCTATTTTTGGAGTAGGGAAAATTACTGTCTATTTGTGTTTGGGCATTTCTAAATGGAGTAAAGCCTAATTCTTCTTTTATTTCAATGCAATATTTTTAATTTAAGTGATAGCACGTACCTTTTTATTTTCCTAGTAGCCTAGAAAACTGTTACTTCATTCATAGGTGGCCTACTTCTTATTTCCTTCAATAATTCACCTTTCTTTAATTTTTAAATTTTTAAAACTGTTTGAGATTTTTTAGTACTTCTGGGATTAATTGGGTTTTGGAAGCTGGTTCCTTTTCTGAAGGATAACTTTTTTCTGGGACAACCTTCTTTTAACATCTAAATATGTTTGGATTGTTTTTGCTTTTTAATTCAACTTTTGTCTAGTCATAAAGCTACCTTCTATTATACAATCACAATATACGAAGGAGAACCTTGTGGTTTATATTATACAGGTAGATTTTTTTTTTCTTAAAATTGAAATGTGGTCTCTGTCAGTTCTTAGTAATATGACTCTTTTAATCTAGTATTCTAGCTAATGTAAGTATTTTGGGATTGTATTTTTATTCCTTATGAATAAATTAGGAATATACGTGTTCTGGGTTAAAGTAACACTCAGCTAAGTTATCTACATTGCTTTGTGGATGTAGATAGATGTCCCGATGTTACCATAATTTTGAAATTCACTCCATATTTTGTAACATTTCTTTCTTACTATAAAAAATAAGTATATTCCTGAATTAAAATGATACCCGAGGTACAGAGTAGTTACTTGGCATTTTCTAAAAACGCAGGTGACCATTTTTGAGGCCATGTCATGATCTCTGATTAAAAGTGTCAGTCGTAAGATACCTGAAAAATTCAACTGTCATTTTAGGGGTTTTTTCTTATGTTAGGATAGCGTTCTGCTGCCCAACAGGCAGGAGAGAGAAAGTTATCCCAGTCAGCATTGGAACCATTCTGAAAAAGACTTTGAAACACAGGTGTTTATATGATGTATTCATGTGGCTGGGGATGCTGAGAAGCAAAAATCACAGAAAGGGACTGCCAGGAACCTGACTGTTGGTCTGAGGTTAATGCCTCTTCCAGGGGACCACAACATCTTCCTTGAATGTCCTCTGGAAATTGTTATTGTCTTAGTTGCAGTAAGTATATAAGCGTGCAATATGTTTAAACAAAAGCACACATTCTTCCAGGTAGTTAATAAGGGTGTTAAATAAAACTGGGCTTGTTTCAATTTCTGCATCATCCTACTCTTGATCTGTCCATTTTTATTTGTATACATCAATTTAAGGAACATTTGACAAAATGCTATATTTAATATAACTTGTAAATAAAAATGCTAACTTTAGTATACTTTCTTTTTTTGGTAGACAAATCCTGATATTCAATCACTGTTCATGGGAATAGATACATTATGCAAGAAATATTCAAAAGAAATAACACAGGTGAATCTACCTTGTAACTTCTTAACTCTATAAAATAAGCAGCAACTTCTACTGATGGCAAAAATGTGTGAGTGAATGCTTGAAAATGAGTGTATGCCTGTTATCGTCTTTACTTTCTTAATTCTACAGTTTAAAAGTTTTAAAGAATGCATAAATTATTCATCATAGTCACTGTGCATGTTTTCAAACTCTCTCTCAGGACCACTAGTTTGGTTATTTTAATGATGTAAAATCACTTTCAATGACATGTAATGAAAATTTAGATCTGTCAGAACCTTAAACCTGCTCAGGCAGTGTGCCCTAATTATAGCGATAAAACTACACGGTGAAAACCTCAGCTGGCTAAAGCCCTGAGCTGAAGGGACCTTCTCTGTCTCTCTCTCTCTCTCTCTTTTTTTTTTTTTTTTTTTTTTTCCCCCTAAAATGAAAGTGAACAAGTTAACAAACATCCCTAATCTCAAAGGCTATGCTTTATTAAAAATAGTAAGAATCTAATTCCTGAGAAGCAAAAAACCCATCCACAAAACAGGTCTGCTTTTTTTCAGAGATGCAATATGAGATTTCAAGGTAAATTTCCTCTCTGCCTTCTGTAAACTCCAGGCAGGATGCCTTCCTTCAGGCTTATTACTTTCCAGTCCAGAGCTTTAGTAGCTGCGTGGTTAAATGCATACATATAGATACCCATCACCTCCTCACTTTCTGCATCGTGGCTTTGGGACTTGTCTTTTTCCCTCTTACTGAGCATTTCAGTGGCAGTTTCAACCACTCCAGGTTGAACTGTACTGGTACATTCTCCCTGAACCCACCTGCAACCTTCATTGTGTATTCTCATCTTTCTTGGGCTGCTGCTTGTGGGATCTTGTGATAAGCTTGCTGATCCAGCAGAAAAGCAAGTAGGGAAGATCATATGCTTTCTTCCATGGTAATTATAGATTCACATTTCCTCTACTCTATGCTTCACAAACTTCCCCAAAGCTGAGTGTGGTCTCTTTCCTCACCACCCCTCCTCCTAAGATGCATAGGTGATGCAAAGTAAACGAGAAGCCTTCCTTCCATAGACACTTTTTAACAGCATGTGTGATGATCAGCAGTTATTCTGTAAGCTGAACAAATCCGGAGAGCTATAACACTGGTCATGCATCAATACAAACATCTGTAATGTGTCAAAGAAAGGAAAAAGAGGACGTGAACTCAAAAGACTAAGGTGGGTTTTCTGTAGCCTGAGGTAGCTTGTGAGAAATATATTGAAGTGCAAATAAGACATTAAAGTATGGTCAGAACTTCTGCTGTTGTAAAAAGGCATAAGAGCAGCTTGTGCTCTGTTAGGGCAAAGATTTATCTACTCTACTATCCTGTCACAACAGTGGGTGCTTTCCTAAGCAAGGCTGGCATGTAGTGATACAGTGCTCTTCAGAACAGCCTCCTATCTTTCAACACTTAGTGACACATGGATTTCTCAAGGTGGGATCGGTGCCTTTGCATTCAAAAGCTTTTGGTGGATATTTTGTCCCATTTAATTGTCAAATTGTTTTCTGAATATTTAGCATCTATCACATACTATGGAAAGAAAATCTTCAGGTTATAACAATGTGTGACGATGATTTTCTTTCTCGTGTTTTAACATGCTACCCATGCTATCTGCTAGTTTCATTTGTCATTCTTGAATCCCATGCACTCCATTTGTGCTAATCATTAGTTTTAGACTGCTAGCACATCCCTTTTTAATTTTTTTTTTATTTTTATTTTTTTTCAGCCAGGAAGACTCATAGTCTATGTGGTCATTCTTTTACTGAAGCTCTTATATACCTCTGATTAATCTGAACAATTTTTCAGACATACTGTATCCTTTCTGAGATGTTAAGCAGACTCAGCAACATATAATTTTAAACTGGAATGAAGATGTTCTCTATTCTATTCCTTTTTTAATCACTTCTAAAATTTGATTTGCTTTCTTTGACTGATACTGAGCACTGAACTGACATTTTCACAGATTTCTTCTTTATAGACCCCAAAACTCATTTCTGATAACTCATTGCTGTCACTAAACCAGTGACACGTTTAGTGATGGCTTCTTGTTTTTTATCAGAGCTAGGTTGATGGTCGGACTAGATGATCTCAAAGGTGCCTTCCAACCTAGACAGTTCTATGATTCTATGATTCTATGATTGGTGGGAGACAGCTCAGAGCCATTACTTTCTGAGTGGCTGTTTTTGAAGACACTTTTGATCCTTAGATGTGTATCCAATGAGAACCTCCCAAGCTCTTCTACAGTGAACAAAAAGTAACCATTTCAATCAGATACTCCCCTACAGATTTATCTTCTCTTGACGGTTTCTTCTTGGGTGTCTCTATCCCTCCACATCTTCTGCCAGTTTTCTTACACGTAGGAAGAAAGATTTATTACTAAGTTATTGACAATTGTAATTTGTTCCTCAAGCTCTTGTCTTGCTTACCTTGTATGTTTTTACTTTTAACCTATCATGATTTATGATCCTCATTTGGGCACAAGAAGTGCTTACACACCACCAGACAGCGTGTCTAACAATTATTTTTTAATTAACGGGATATTTTTACAAGGCAAGTTATAATTGCCAGAAAGACACATTAGTTTTTATGTTGCCATTAATTTTATGTGTTTGCTTAGCACTAATGAATAAGAAACACTGCAGCTAAACTGGCTTTCCAATATCTTTACCTTGTTATTGAATAGAGTGTTAAAATATAAATTCAGCAAAATAAATCTACCAACTTTAGGGTAGGTCATACTAGATTAAATAAACTTTGTAAGACTTTCTTTATCAGTGATAATGACTTAAAATGTTTTGTTGTAGAGGATTTAAAGAAGATAAGTTAAATACTTATTAAAATACAAAAAAAATTGAATACTGTGAAGTAGATCTCCATCATTTTTTAACTGAGGTTGCATAAATTATAATTTTATTCAGCTTAATATAACTGTATTTATTTTTAGGTTTCAGAATTTCAAGAAAAACATCGTAAACATTTATTAGCATACCACAGACAAAAGGTAACTAACTTGGATTTTCTAATTGTTGTTGCTTATGTTTGCCCTGTTACTTTGGTTTATTTTTGAGCAATATATTCACCTTTTATTGGAATACTTAGAATAATTTATGAGGATTGCCTCATTTCTGTCATTATAAATATCACGTTCAAATTGTTTAAAATTTGTGAGGAATTTAATTATGGTTACTATTATTTAATAAAATGGGTTTTAGTTGTGTGGTGACCAAGACTAAATGGAGAATCAAAGGACAGAAAGAGGAGAAACCAACTCACTGTATGGAGGAGAAAGTGGAAGAGGTGGGAAGAGATTGGTACTTAGAGATAAGCCTAGAGGAAAAGAAGACTAGGGCTGACAAACTGAATGAGAAGCTTGAGCAAGGGAGAACAAAGCTAAGAGCTAGTACCCTGAATTCAGGAAAGCTCAGTGGGTAGAGGAATAGAATTAACTATTGTTGTGGAGAACAGGTACTGAATTTGTGACTATGCCTCTGTAGGCTGGTGAGAAAACTTGCTTTTTATTTCTCAGCTACTTCTAAATCTTTGATAAAATAGTTGGTTCTTTCATTCATTTCTAAGGATGTATCCAGGTATATTACTTAAAGCTACTTGGCAATACTGGTGAACCAACCCATCAGTAGGTGCCCTGCGTATGAAATGACAGAGGGAAACTCATACAGCTGGCCAATTGGCCATTTTGTGTGTGAGGAGAGCATCTGATATAGTTCTCATGGACGGAATGCCTTGGAAACTTAAGTGCTTTGTGGTCCGTTCTCCTCTCATTTCCATTACTGCGTTTTGGGATCAGTCCTAGAGTACTGTGGAGCAGGCAGTTCTTTCAAGGTCCTGTCCTTCTACTTTCAAAGCCAGGCCATGTAGGAATCCTGGTTTTATGCCCTCTTCTCATCTATTGCACTGACTCCTGGTGGTAAAACTGAAAGTACAATAAGGCTCTTAATAGAATTTTGCATAAATAGAAATGCTATCTCCAAGGAATCTGTTCAAAGCTTTGATACTTTTTGATGGTAAGTTTCTAAGTTATTTACTGTTGAGATTCATTTAACAGTGGTTGTAAAATGCTCATGAATGCTGCTTGGCCTAAGAAAGGTATTTAGGTGGCAGTACAGAAACAACTGAAGGTTTAGTTGGTTGCGATATCAATGGTGCACTGTTTTGGATATATGAATACTATGAAGTAGTAAGGTACTAAGGTCACAAAATGGAAATTAAGTAGGAAATACAGATGCGATGTGGAGTCTATTGGGTGCGTTTTTACATCCTCCACAAAATATAATGTATGATCATTTCATGAAAGACTGTAAAAAATAAACATAATAGGGAGCTGACCTAATGTTCTTGACCTGAGTGTTCAATTTTGCAATGTCATAACATTCTTTAGTGGAAATATTCTTGATTGTGTCTATAACATAATAGGAAATACTCTTCACATAAGTTTATTACGAATAGACATTGCAAAGAACTGAATAAATTTTGAATTGGAAATGAGAAATATGGAAACATGGTATTTGGTAGTTTGTAAATTTATTGGTATCTTTTCCAGATGATTCCTTATTAAATGCACCACAACTTTTAAATCAGATATGGAAACGAGGAAGAAAAATAAAAGCATACTATTACAAAGCACTTTTCTTAGTATTTATTTTAATTTATCCAATATTACCAGCACAGTTTTTAACAAAAGGTAATCAAAGTAGATCTGCAGCTGCCAAAAGGAAGCATAGCTTTTTCAGCCAGTTAAATGGATCTGTGTAACAGCTATAGTCTTGCCCCAGTAAATCTGGAATACAATGATAGTTGAGATTACAACCAATAGAAACAGTCTTTCAACACTTTAGAATACCAGCTGAATGAGAACGAAGTTGCATATCACACACATAGATTTTGTTGAAATCTTTGATTGTCTCACAGACAGCAAAGCTGGAAGAATCTCTCAAGAAAGTAACAGAACAAATTCGTCAGATACAACGGTAAGAGGTTTAATGCGGCAAAAGTAAATGAGAAATAGTCTTTGTAATCAGATAACAGTAAGTTCAATTGATAAAACAATACAGAAATCTTGCTTTGTCCATCTTTCTCATACATTGTGTGTTAGAAATAGAATAAGCATATTGTTTAGAAATAAGTGAACAGTAATTTATGCCATCAGGACCATTTTCTTCACATTAAATAAGCCTGTCAGGAAGGAATCCTTATATTTTTAAATTCAATTCAGCTACTCTAAAAAATATCTTTTAGCAATGGATTTTTTTTGATGAATTAAACACCACATAAATTTTGGTTTTAAAATGTGTATTTACATTTACATGAACACGTTTTTTTTTAAAAATGGGGTTTCCAGCATCAGCCTGATTATTACTATGGTATCTTTCCTAAGAATATAGTTCATTTGTAAAGTTACCAGAGTTTTGTAAAATGATGCTCATCTCTGTATCTAGTAAAAATCAGCTTCTTGACTCAAATCAGCCTTTTTTCACAAAGGTTTCAAAGAGATAGGCAAGAGGCAGCGCATCATTATTAACTGATTATTAACTGATACATCTTAACCTCTTCATTTTATGTATTTTCAACAATGCCAAAGTTGTTATTGATCCATAAATGCACTTTGTGCTATTCCTTTTCATTTCATTAAATTTAGTTTCAATTATTTGTTTAAAAAGATCACATTTTTTTAAATCCTCATGTAGATCTCCTCAATATTGATTTAACTTTTCTATCTTGAGAACTTTCTGTCTTCGGGTTTCACAAACTGTGGGCTACCCCTGAGTCATTAGAGAATACATTAAACAGGATCATTTGCAAGACTAAATTGAAGAGAACATCACTAATAACATTTCTGCACTCTCTTCAGGCTTTTTTGTTGTTATTTCCCTTTTAATGTTATTTATGGTATACTTATCTGAATGAATTACTCTTACCTCTGCTTTAAAGTCCATGTGGGCTATACAGCACTCTAATGTTTAAATCATAGAATCATAGAATCAAATTAACACAGAAAATTGTATTATCTTCCTACTGTTTAAAAACATCTGCTTACCAGAACATAAAATAAAATACAATAAAATAAAATTAAAAGGTATCAGATTGATCTACTGTGATCCACCTATAATGAAATTATTACATTTTCGTATAACCTTTGTTTCCATGCCCTGTTTTATCCTTCCCTTTTTCTAAGACTTCAAAAACTACTGGAGAAAAAAACCTAACAGGCTTGGTTTGCTATTTCCTCCTAGTGAATATGAGTATTGAGTATTTAGTGTGTAGGTACAATGTATTACTCTCTATAGATCCATCTTCTTGAGAGAAGCTCTTAATGAATGCTGCTTTTTGAATACCAGTGATCAGGAATACTGAAATTTCTGTAATAAGACAGTTCACAAAGCTGGCAATTTAACTGCAAAATATTGTTGATCCTTGTTCCTCTTCTGTGTTTTTTCAGTATAGACTTTCTTTTGACTCTGATGTGCACATAATACAGTATTGTGTGCTCTTATAGTTCTTAGTGTAATATAGCTGAAAGATAAACAGTATGTAGGGAATTAGGTATGCAGTGGATTATCATAGTATATATATATTTTTATCCACTGCCTCCTTTTTCTTGTCTTCCTCTCAAATAAATAACATCTTGTCGATACCAAATACAGAATTCTTACTGAATTTCAGATTTTTCAGTGTTCTACCAAGAGAGTATGATCTAGGGCTTCTCCTTGCATGCCCAGTAGACATAGTCCTCCTATTTATGATCATTGGCAAAGGTATCAGTTTTACATAGCTGTGGTAAAATAGTTTAAATACAACAACATTTCTTTTGATAAGTATTTTTTTTTTAAAGTTTGGGAAATGTATACATCAGAATTAAGATTTTTGGCTCAACTGTAATTAATAGTTGCATTTTAACATCTGCTGTTCCATAAAGTAGTTTACCATAATGTTATCCTAAATTGATATTGTTGAGCCTGCAATGACTGATACAGACATCAGGGTATAGATAAGTTAATAGCTTATCAAATAGATTATTGTTTTCCTTCATGGCAAATAGTATCATATTAAAACCAGCTATTCATGGCTAAAGTGTTTTGATGTTATGCTTTATTGGCCAGCTAGAAAAATGAACAAACCAAACCAACTTTCAATTTATATCTGTTATTTTTTCTGTTTCCCCTTTAGTATGAATACTCCTGAACAAACTACACAACTACCACTTTCCAGTACAAGTAGAAATCCACTTTCCAGTAAGAAATGTTAGTTTAAGATACTAACTGTAAAATAAATATCCCTGGATATAGCTATGTTCTAATATTAAATTTATTAATGGTTTTAGTTCCTTCAAGAAGACAGAATGGTTATTCTTCATATTCTCTTCATCCTGGTCGTCCTTCTACTTCTGAAATGTAGGTACAAATCTATTTCTTAACAGTGACAACGAACTGATATTTTATACTCAAAAGCATTTTTATTTTTTTGTTGGTAGCAAGTTTAAAATAAGTATATTTTCTGGTTTTGTGGGGTTTTTGGTATGTTTTGTTTCTGCAAACTATGTACGTATGAAACTAAATTATTTGCACAGACATGTATATGCACATCATAGTTGCCTAAAGTTAGATGGGATGAACTCCATTAAGTCTCATTAAGTTTTAAATAAATTGAACATACAGCTTGCTCAAGATAAAAGATTTCTACACCTGTGACTGTGACTTTTTTTTTAAAATAAAATTTCAAAATTCCCTTGTTTTGGAGACAATTGATAAATATGTAGATATGCATATCTATTCAGATTCAATATAAGACTGACAATGCTAATCATAAAATAACTTTCTCTGTAAATGTCAAAACCAAAGATCAGAATCAATTAATAGATTTTTCTTATTGCCAGTAGGTTTTGGAGCAAGTCCTCAATATTTATGTCCTATTCATGACATATTATGCCTTTCCATTATTAGTTAAATTTAACATGAGAATATATTGTACTTTTAGTCATTAAAGTGAGTGTGCTATTTTTATTACAATGCCATACTTATTTCAACTTTTATTGTAAGAATGGAGCCAATGGAGGTTGATCCTGCACCTTCACCAATGAGAAAAGTAAGCTTTTTTTGGTTTTCTTTTTTGTGTAAAAGTGTATGTGTATATGTATAGACACACATATATGCTTTTGATTTCTCTTACTATGTAAATACTGCAAAAGGTAGGATCCCTCTACCTATTCAAAACAATTCTAACCTACGTACTTATCACAGCTATGCTTGATGCTTAGTAGAAGTCAGATGCTCAGAAGGAAATAAATCATAACATTTATTTCTGGAATTATACTCTCCATGTGCCATATCAAGGCTTTTAAAATTCCGATGATAAATTAAATGGTGAATTCTTGAAATCTCAGCATGTTATAAATATGTTGTTACTGTTTCAAAACTAAGTGTTGCTAATGCATGAAACAGAGAGAAGCAATTAAATTTAAGTTCTAATATGTTAAGGAATGGAAATATATGTAAGATTTCCACCTTCACCAGATCTCATGTAGATTTCTGCAGTGCAGATCTATGCTAGCATCTTAGGTTTCCTTTATAACCTATGGATTGGTTATATCATAGATGTATGATAGACCTATATTTATATCTCTAACCTATGGATTAGTATATGTGATTCAACATTTCCAAGTGAAGGACACTTACTGATCTCGCTCCTGTTTCTGTTCCCTGACCATGAAGGAAATTTGGGGGGATCAGGCTATATGTAAATTCTGTCCATTGCAGAGCTATAAGAAGTGAATCACTTGGCACTCTTAACTACTCATCATACTGATTTTTCCAAACATACCTGAAATTTCATTTATGATAGATGAAAGATATTTTTAAGCCACAAATGAAGCCAGTTATTATCTTTCACCTTTCAAAAACAATCTTGTTTGCTGCTTCATCAAGTGGTCTTGCTTTTGTCTATGCTCATGGACAGAGATGTACATATAGTAACTTCAAATGTTAAGAAAAAGCTAGGGTAGATGTCAATGGTCAGAAAGTAGCATTAGAACATGATATTTCAGTAGGGAATTGCAAACTTTGAGTGACATCTCTAAGATGAAAATGAAGTCAGGAACTCTTCACTGTATTAGTATTGTGATTAGGAGAGGTAACATCCAGGAACAGGTGGTAGCTTAACAATGGAATCTCAGCACAGAAAATGATGTAAGAGTCCGGTATTTTTATTATCTGAATGTGAGACAGGACTTCATGGAATAAAGCTGAAATATATGTTCTTCCCTCACACTGTAGGTCTCTAAAAAATAGTAACTTAATTCTAAAGTTTTGCATTTCAGTGCTATGAACAAAATTGGCAGTGGAGGGCACCAGCAATCTGCAGGCTTTATAGACCACAAAGATGTAACACTGTTGCTTAAAATACCTTAATAATTAGAATACTTATTACGCTATAATATAACACCTTGCCATTCATTTAGCCTGACACACCGACTGGTCCAACAAGATTATCATTAATAACTCCACCACAAGATGGACGTATGGGTGAGTAAAAATAAAGGTTGTAACTAGATAACATTTAGATTACGTTAAGAGGATAAATAAATAAAAATCCATACATTATGGAATTACTAAGCAAAGTTGAATTGTGTTGAGGTATAAGGAACTTAAAATATAGACATCAATCCAGCAGATGGGAAATTAAGAATTAAATTAGTCTCCCTAGTGTTGACCTACTCTATTCTGTGAATAATCACTTATAACCAAAATGATTTCTGCTGAACAATCATAGTCCACAGTTGCAAAGAAAATACTGTAATGAGATATATAGCTGAACAGAACAGTCATACTTGCAACATATATTGTGCAATCTCTGTTAACCTTCATAATCTTCATTTGTTCATAGTTACTGGAGATTAACATTCTCCATAATGTCATGTTAAAAATCAAGTGAGGAAATGAGGGAAGTTGCAAAAGTAGTTATAACAGAAGTTAGGTAAATAAGTTATGATCAAGAATTGAGAATCAGACAGGGGATTTTGTTTTTTTCAACATAGCACTATAATAGGGTATAAGACATTTTACCTGTCTGTACTTCCTTTCCTTCCTGGGATGTTGCAGAGCTTGGTTAGTACTCTGATGTAAATAAGACACGAATAACAAACTAGAAAAATTAGTGAAGTCTCCTTGAATACTGTTTATGTGTGAGGAGTTTCGCAGAATTCCTAACGCTCTGCAGGCCTACCACTTGGTTTTACATTCAGAATGTTTCTGTAAGGGCCCGGGCAGTCTTTCATTTAGCTTCAGCAGTTAATAGTATACATCTCCAGCCACATAAGAAGTGTTTCTTGTATTTTTATATGGTGTAAACATCCCAAAACAAAGACAAATTGAATTGTAATACCATTGTAATGAAGGGGCAAAAATTGTTTCTTTTGTGTTTGATTTATGTGTTCAGATCCTTCCTATATGTATGCTTGCCTATAAATTTACGGGTAACAAGATAATGAGAATTGAAGTTAACTGTTTTTATTGTGTCTAAATATAAATACATATTTAATTAGATAGTAAAATTATATGTAGAAGAGTTATGTATTCAGCACATTTCAGAATCAACCCATAAAGTTTTGCAGAGGACAAAGTTGAATGAATCAAAGTGTGCTTAGAAAAGTAAGGGCAAGCAGACACAATGATTTAATGGTGCACTAAAAAGTTTTTCCTTCTTTGAGATGGACGAGGCAAAAAAGAATAGCTGAAAGACTGGAGCACCTCAGCAGAGCTATCTTGATAATCTAATTATAGTCAAATAAATGAGAGAAGGTGAAATAAAGAAACATATGTGTTTAACTTGAAAAAGATTTGCATTAGTAGTGCAATATGATGTTTTTGTGGCAGCTAGGCTCTGTGTAGGATTAATCTATTAAGACAACTTTTCACATTTACCCTCTGCTGGAATACTGCTGAAGACCTTTATAACTAATTTTTCCTGAATCTTCTTTAACCAAGAGGTACTGGAAGACAACTCATGCCTCAGCAAATATCTTGTCTGTGCTACATTATCAAAACACATTATTAATTTTTAGGGCTATTTTAATCCTTTCTCAAGTGATGTGGTGACTTTATTTTATTAGCCAATTCTTATTTTTCACTATCTGTTGTAATTGTGCACAATTTTTAATTCCTGAATAAATTGGTGATGGGTTTGTCCCAAATAATGCAATTAAAGTGCTAGGGTTTTTTTTCAAAAATTGTCTCTCAAGTAAAACAGGTGATTAATGGTTTGGTGTTTTTTTTTTTTTTAAATTCAATTCTTACAGGTAGTGTTTCCTACAGAAATTCTCAATCATCTGGAATGATGTCAAGTCAAAATAGTAGAGCAGGATCTACAAGGTAATTAAAAATAGTTGTACTATACAGCTGAAGAAATGTTGTGCAGGCTTGCTATCACCTGTATGAATGTGTATATTATTGTTGGAAGTTTTTATTTTGAACTAACTTTCTTCAAAAATATGCGGAGATAATCTGAGCTTCTGACATATACAGTCATGATACTTTTATAGAAAGGATAGTAATTTTATAGTAAGAAAGTGCAACAACGTGTCTGCCTTACAAATTCTTTCATAAATCAGAGATGACAACACAATATCTACATAAGAGCCATTCTCTGAATAACCTGAACATCTTCATACAGCATGTAGCAGGTGTTTCAGATTTTTCATTTAAACACTGAGAAATTCTCAAACTGAGAGTTATTAATGTCAAGAAAAAACTTGAAATGGTTCCAGAAAAAGTAAACTCTTTTTCTCTCTAATCATTAAGTCAAATATGTCTTCCTAGCACAAATTTAAAATATATATAACAAAATATTATTTTTTTCCATCTCTGATTCTCCTATCACTTCTTTTGTTCTTCTGCTTTTTAAAATATGTGAAAATCCTAAAGAAGTTAAAGTCTGCTAAGGATTATGTAGAACACAATAATTTATAGCATTTTCTGTTAAAATATTAGCATGGTGAATTTAAGTAGTTTTGAAATTTCTTGTGCTATGAAAGTAGCCTCAAATCACATCCATGAATTAATTTCATTAACAGATCCACACCTATAACACTGCCACATAGTGGATGTTCACTTACATCATCATCTGGATCACAAAGTAGTAGAAGGGCATCATGGGCTACTTTTGATTTCAGGACCCCTCAGTTGTATCCATTTACATCACCTTCCCCACAGCCCTCTGCAACAAGACCACCAATCACTATCTCTGGACTTCTGCAAAGACAACATATAGGTAAGTATATTTTATAAAATAACAACATTTAACGCTGAAAAATTTTCAGCCTAATATATGATTTTTACTTATTTACTGGACAACAGTAAATAAAAAATAAATTAAGTAACACAAATGTGATATTTCAAAATTGAAAGGGGGCTATCAGCAAAATACAAAAAATATTGATGTTTATGATCAGTATTTTGCCTTAGTCTTTTGTGCGATAGAATATCTGCTGTGAAAACATGTTCTTACTTCACCTCAGAGTGATATTTAAATCTGATATTGTCCATAATTGTTTCTAGAAAAAAATACCAGTTCTAAACAATGCAAAGCATGTAATAGTTTGGCAAAAACTAATCTTGCAACAAATCTCAAGTTAAGATTAGAGAAAAGACAAAAATGAGTGGAATAAGTGCAGTAGAACTCGGAGGGCATCATAACAATACTGACAGGTTTCTGTTAATAAAACAGAATAGTTGAGTTGACACATGAGAAAGAAGGAAAAAAAATACCTATAATGGAAACAAAGAATGGAGAC
Organism: Thinocorus orbignyianus; assembly: GCA_013400375.1. Lineage (NCBI taxonomy): Eukaryota > Metazoa > Chordata > Aves > Ciconiiformes > Thinocoridae > Thinocorus > Thinocorus orbignyianus. The sequence continues at coordinate 473,246 of VXBW01007735.1, read as the reverse complement.
AATTCCTGTATGGCTGAATGGTGTGTTGCCGAAAGTGAGTGACAGCTGACATGTCACTACGTCCAGCAGAGAAAAAATAAATGTAAAAGGAAACCACAGAATCTGAGAGTAAGAAGTGAAGTATCAGTCACCTGGTTATTAGGAACTGCGGAATTTTAGTGGAAATTAACATATGAGTGAACTCATTCTGAAAATGATAAGGAATGAGCAGATGATGAGACAGAGAAGAGGAATGAAAATGTGTTAAGTAACAGAAAACAGGTTGATGATATTAAAAGTATTAGGAGTAGAAAAGGAGACCAGAACAGTGCATGGGACAGAACAAAGGCTATAGAGGAAGCAGATTAAAGAACTTCTGAAGAATGGAGACAAGAATGCAGAATGTTAGTGTAAAAGAGGAAGGAGGATGGGCCAAAGGAAAAAAAAAATTAGAGGACAGTAAAGGCTATTTTTCCTGTGAAGCATGAAGAGATGCTCTGGATAAGTATGACAGACCAAACACAAAAGCAAAGAATAAGGAAACAATGGGAAAAAAATTAAAGGAGGCAAAAGCATTATCTAGGCTTTTATATTTAAGTTTTATAAATATTATTATTTAGTTGTTCTTTTCTGACACATCTTTCCATTTTGGGAGGAAAGGCGTACGAGATCATTTTATGATCATTTGTTGCTGGTGATTTTCCACACTTTCTGGATGATATTAATTTTAATTCTTTTATAATTACATATTATGCCATCACAGACTTAATAGTAATCTTCTCAATCCCATGATTTTTTTCAGTCCTAGCACTGTTCTGTCATTTGCCAAATTTTCTGTCTCAACTTCACATTTCTTACAGATCTACCTATCAAGACACCCACATGAATGTCCACAAGTGACAACAAAAAGGGAGATTGTATAGGGTGTTATTTGTTGAGTGCAGCATAAAACTAGCAGAAGCAGCTGCATAGAGACCAGCCCAAGAGTAGGTAGAAATTGTACTGGGACATTTTTAATTAATAAAATAATGAAATTGTGGAGTCATGGAGTCCTAAAATCATAGAACAGCTCAGGTTGGAAGGCACCCTGGAAGACCATCTTGTCCAACCTTTTGTGGGAAAGGAAGCCTACATGAGATTATCTTGCACCCTGACCAGTCACATCTTGGAAACCTAATTCTTCATATTGCAGAGTTTACATCACAAGTGAAATCTTTGTTATTTACATTGAAAAGATAATTGAGCTCTAAAGCATTTTTCAATCTGTATTAGTAAATATGACCTTTCTATTCCAAGAGTAACACATCCCAAGCAGTTTTGAGTTCATGAAACTAAAATAAAGGTATTTTAGGAAATTCATCTGTACACGAGTTATGACTGCTTAAAGGTTATGGAAGCTTATGTCATAGCATGTGAAATTATGCATGAACCTGATAGAATCTGTATAAACAATGTAGTAGAAATAAAAATAATAATAAAAAAGAGCACCTCTATTGAACTGAAGTATTAGCTGTCTTTGAGCTATATCATTACAAGCTCACCTGCAGAACAATGCTTTGGACATTCACTTCACCAGCTGAAATTGGAATATGGCAAAATGCTTTTACAGAAAGAGAGACCTAATTCTTTTATCTAAATACAAAGAAGCATATTTAGATTCATAAAAACAACTCTACACAAGTTCTCATAAGAAGGTATGGATTTAAAATTTTTTAAAATAATTTTCTTTTTATGTCTTCCTTGAGCAAGTTCCCAAAATAATTTACATAAATAAAGTTTTCCTTTAGTCTTACTAAATTCTTTTCCATTTGTAATTGTATTCTTTTTCTAGGATCCACTAATTTTGGAGGACATTCAGCAGAAAGATAAGAAAACACCTGTGAATTGTTTTGGTCAATAAGCATCTGGAGAAGCCCTACACACTATTTGGACATAAAAGTATTCGTAATTTGTATAAAATATCAAATTGGCATAAACCAGCTAACTATTCAGCATGAATAATGAATTTAAAACATCACTGATCTTGCTGATTAACATGTACAGTAGTTTTCAACAAGAGTATGAAATCCTCTTGCTGGTTTTAGAAATTTTAGAATTTTTTTTTAGAATTTTTTGGCTTACAATATATTGTATAAATAAACTATTAACTAAATGTTAAGACAAAACATGATTGTATATTCAATGACTATTTATTGCTGTGAATACACTGAGCTGCAACAGAACTCCATTTTTGGAGTACAGTATTAGAGGTGAGCCCCCATCCTAAAATTTTTAAGAGTCACCTTACGTTTGCATTGTTGAAAGGGGTAAGGTTTGAGGGACGTTACATTCTAGGAGGTTCTCCCAAGCTCATAATACAGTATCTATTCCACACTCCAATGTGTTTACCATTTGATTTGGGTAGCAAGGATTTCTTCCCAAAATGGAATGAAAAGGGTGAACTGGAAGGAAAAGACAAAACACAGTGGAGACTGCTATCACGCAGGAATAGCAATGGGAGACTGTGTATGAAGAGTACCAGAATGCAACCTTTTTCTTTCAAGAATAGCTTTAAGTTAAAATTCCCACCATTACTCTGTATGTCTGGCAAATTTTGGTATGACTGAGTCATAAAAATACGCACCTTTGTTTTGTTTGGGCTCTAACTTTCTCTGGACTATTTAAAAAAAAAACAATAAAACTAAAAACTAGAAGTTTTTTGAGATTAAGTCCCCTGAGTACATGATAAGTTTCTTTTGGGTTGAAATATTTTGCTTGACCTAAAAGAGAAGTTAGAACGGAAAAGGAGGATAAAGGAGGGGTTTCTTCGTGAATCTGAAACAAATTGCTAGTTCACCCAGAAAACAGAATATGGAATAGACTCTGAATTTGATTTCATTCTCCCTATATTGCATCCCTAACTGGCTACCGCAAGGAGTTTTAACTGGCAAGTGTGCCCCTTGAATGAGAGTAAAATAGATGGAGAAACACCTGTTTTGTGAACATCTCTGGACAAATTTTAAGCTTCATATTTCCCTTATTTCAGTGTAAAACTGCTTTTACTTTTTAGCATGGAAAAGTTTGTTTTCTCCTCCTCAATATTATTATACTTCAATTTTAGATGGGATTTCTAAGTAACATCCCTTTCAATCAAGCTTTCATTTGAAAGACTTAGTTTTACAGTACCACAGACATATACAAGTAAAGGAGTGTGGTGTAACTTTTAAAAATAGCTACTCTCCTTTAGTTCCAGGTTAGACAGACACAATAGTTTGAAAAATGAGGCTAGTAAACTATGATTGCTGGCTTCCACATTAATTGTGCCCCTATGGTTCTCTGTTTGCTGGGATCACAAGGCAGTATTCTCTCTAATTCTAATTCTTCTCTAATCTTCTGATCACACTACAGAGTCACCATCCAAGTCTGCAAAGTCATAATATAGCTTTTATAATTGCTGAAAGTGGCATTCTACAATCAGATTAAATATCTGGGCTTCATTAGTTTTGTTCCCCCCACCTTGTCGATTGTACAAAGGCAGAATTTGAGGTTGACAAAGCTGCAAAGTTATGTCTATTAATGGGACTTGCCTGAAGGCTCCTTGGAAGAAATCCTATAGGAAGGAGACATATATATGCTAATTCTACAGAACTAACAATAACAAAAACATCACATTCAGGGTTATGAATATGTTTATCTAGAGAGCTGAATGATTTTTGTATTGCTGCTTACTACAGTCGTTTCCACACAAGTTCAGTAACAATCTGATAATCTTCATAGTTCATCTTCTCTGTGGTAAAAAGCTCAACAGAGGCAAAGCATGTTTTATGCCTGCAGGTTGAGAAAAGAACTTGAAACATCACATCAATAAAGAAAAAAGTATAGTATAAAATGGGTACTTACATGCTTTCACTTCTGCTTTGAACTACTTAGTACCTAGTAGCGTCTTTTAACAGATACTACCTAATTTATTTGAGCATACAGTCCAATCCCGAAGGAAAACCACCTGCTCATCTTTGGAGATGTTACAGCTTTGAAATGCATTTTGAATAGAAAACGGAATGTATTTGAGTTAAAAAAAAAAAAAAGGCACAGGAGCTATACCTTCTGAGTAGAAATACTTTTGAATACTGACACCCTCTTGCTTCCCAATTCAGACAAAATGAAAATTTTGAAAACGTGAGTTCATGAACAGACTATAATGTGAAATTTTTCAAAGCTTACATGTAAGTGGTTCTCATAGAATGCAAAATAATTGCTAGAAAATAATAATTGAAAGGAAAACAAGCCATTTGAGGAATGTTATTTGCCAGGTTCAATACTTTTCTTGCTTGTTTAGAAAAACGTATTTAATTCAGTGTTTCCCGTTATAAAAAGAGGAGAAATAAAAGAAGCAAAGTTTCCTCTGTCTGCTAATAGGCATGAAAGTTTCTATTTTAATTTCTTATGTGTCCATCTTCACCGCATTTTTTTTGCTTTTGCGAGGAATTGATGTCCTTTAATCTTTACAGAAGTTTGCAGTACACTAATGATACACCAGAGGGTGCTAACTTACCTCGAAACAAATCTAGTCCTACCACTCCTGGGAAAGTGGAGTAAAATTCTGGCCTTTTCGTTTTGGAATTCACATAGAAAAGCTACAGATAATAATAAGAAGGGCAACAAAGCGATGTAGAGTCTGCAAATAAACACCAGAGAAGCAACTGAAGATGAACAACAAAGGCGAGGGGCCAGATAGAATGAGCTAAACTTGAAGTTGAAAGAGTAATTCATATCCAGTAGTCCACAAATGCATGAGAGGTGAAAATAGAAGTGGAGATCAGTTATATTGCTGGGGTAAGCAGTGGTGCTTTGAAGGAAGAAATTGTTTAGGCTTGATATTGGGATAGGGTCAGTGCACCATCACACTGAGTATTCAAGGCTTCAGACTTAGTGTTCTGGTGCTAAAGCTGTGCTATAGAGCTTTGAGAAACAGACTGAGCTGGCCTCAGGTTCTTTTCAGTGTTTCTGTCTGCGGTTTTCTGGCTTTAAGTCATAGATGGCACTAATTTATCCTTTGCAGTTTTCTGGGAGAGAACACGGGAGTATACATTTCACTGCAAGGCTGTCTTACGCACGTACAAACAATAGAATAGATTTTATTACAGTCAGAATCCTTCTAGTCATGCAATCGGGTCATTGCTAATGCTGAAGGTATCCTCTTGTTTGCATTATCATTGCCAACTTCAGCTTCATTTCACAGTCATCACTTATCTTATTCACAAGGTGACTCTTACACCATATAAGGTAGCATCATGTCTATTTATTGCTTTGTAATACAAAGGAAGTCTGTTGCAGACAAATGCTTAGTCTGTTAGACATAATACCTGATACTTGCCAAGTAGCATTTTCTACAATTGTGCCAATTAAAATGTGAAATTGCTACCACTTGTTTTTGAATTCTCATGTTCTGGCAGTCGGGAAAGAATGGCATAGCTCATCATGATGCAGCACTGTCAGGTTATCTATGAAAGTTCTAATTTTCCTCTAGAATTTAATCTGCCCCTGACCTGAGGAAATGCAATTTGATAATTCTCTCCTTCTATGGTCTCTTGTGTCAGAAATGCCAACATGCTTCAGTCTGTAGATCAGCTTTGTGTGCCCCTGGACACAAACACACTGTTTCTGATGGTCAGACATGTGCCGCTGTTCCAGATACTCCCTACAGATCTCTTCAGAAACACCTGTGTGGATAGGAGGACACCACTCATGTCCATGCTGTGAGCATTTGGGGTTCTTTTCTATTACACCTTTAGGATTGCTAGGAGTCCTGTCAGCTCCAGCAAGCTTTAGCACTATGCAATCACTAAACCATCTGCTTCATGAGAACCCCTGACTGCTACAACACTTTGCGGGGAAAACTGCCTAATTTCTACTTATATGCAGCAGTGCCCCTTGTAACAAAAGGACTGGCTTGCTGAATGTCTTCATGGAGAAGGCTAGTGGTGTCCTACCCCAAGGATTCTTTAGTGGTGTGCCTTATGAGCTCTGGTCAGCTTTTCCCTCAATTATGTTTAAAGCCCTGGTATTTTCTCCCTTGGAAAGATACTAAACATTTTTCTTGGACTCATGAGAGTTCAGTAGCACCAGGAACCAGTGTTTTCGCTGTCTGGAGGGGATAGGGAAAGAAATTTCTTGGGATAAAGTGACGTTTGTGTGGTGATGAGGTGAGGAAGGACATGATTGTGTGTGTGCTGATGGCTTTTCTGTTTTAGGAGTCAGTGAATAAGATGTGTTAAAAAGTTGCTCAGAATTTACCACCAGCAAAAGAGGAAAACACTTTCTATTCTGCAAATGAAAACCATTTCTTTCCTTTCCTACACAGGACATGGGAAAGGTCCCTCACAGCCCTGCCCGTAGCAACCAGTAGTCCTCCGACCTTGCTGCCCAAGAACTATTCAGAAGCTGTCAAATCTTGAAAAGAGACTCTTCTACATCCTGGCCTACCTTGCAATACTCTGAAACCAAGCACTTACCCCAGCTGTGCTGCCAAGGCCCACAGGCAAAAAAGGCTCTGCAGAAGATCAAGGAGGCTGAAAGAACCCACTTAAATACTGGCACTCCAGAGAATCGCGGCACACAGGTGGTATTCTTTCCTAACCAACAACACTTCCTATCAGGGCAGCCTCCGTAACAAGATCAAGGTCTGTCTATCCCTGTGTGAATGCATCTGGAAGAAACAACACAAAAGAGAAGAGGAAATCAGTCCCACTAGACATTCTTGAAGGCTTTTTCTGGCCCCTGCCTTAGCCGAGCACACATTTCAACCATGTTTGACTTCCTTGCCCAGCTCAGCATTGAGCCAAACAGAAGCTGACTTTGGAGATGGTCTAAGTACATCTGCGTCTTTATACTTTTGGCTGTGCAGAATATGATGAAAAAATGTTTTAGGCATCTCCGGCTCCTCTGAACTTGACTGATTTGAAACAGGCAGGACAGAGGTCTGAGAGTCAGAGTGGGTGACAATGGACAAGGCATTGTACAATGGGAGTAAGGAACAGATTGGCTATTTGGGATCACCCAGGCCAGTCTCAACCTGACCCAGCCTGGGCAAGGGACAGGTCTCTGTGGGTTAGGTGCAATGTTAGCAGTGGTCTGCAACATGGGAGCATTATAGATCAGGGACTGTGCAGGGGAGGGGCAAGAAAGACTGTTTAGGAGACAGAGGGAGGGATAAAAGGAGGAAGAACAAAAGCAGCCAGGAGCATCAAGAAATGTCTTAGATGTAAATAACCTCATTCCAGTCTTGTTCTGCTTTTCTCCTTGTGGGTACTCAGATGTTCGTGCATGTTCTCCTTTCTGCTGCTGCCCATGCAACATCAGCAGTGGATTGATCCTGGAAGGTGTTTAAAGCAAGGAGAGAGAGGCTGTGGAATACCCAAAGGAGAGATGGCTAAATGCCACTGGTCAAGACTTTTGCTATTTTGTGCTTCCATATCATTCTTCTTAGAACAGATACACCGACCTCTATTGCCTTATTTCTTTCTTTCATTTTAAGCTCTGGCTTTTCCAGCTTTCTATGTATTTGTCTCCCCTTCTATTAGACTCTTTAGTTTCTAGTAATGGCTAGTAGGTCTTTTACAAATTATGCAGGTTTTCTAAGGACTAAATAGATTCAGGGATAATAATCAAGGTCAATAACCATAATGTAGAGGACTTGCTCTTCTTCACAAGCATAGTACAGTTACGCAGCTTACCAATAGTCTATAGTGCGGGTAAAAGTACTACAGCCTAGTAATGTAACAGCACCATACATTAAATCTTTGCTGAAACATAAAAAGTGAGCTGTAGTTTGTGTGTGTGAAATTACCAAGTTTGCAGATTATTAGCGTGAACGTAAAAAGCTTCTAGCACAGCATACGGTAAATGCATTAATGCTATATTCCAGAAAGCATCATTTTCCCAAGCTATAGGTCTTGCTGACATATGTGGTAGAAAGGCTAGTTCTGCCAATTGTTTGCTTCCTTCGTATCCTCTGATTTTGGTGTGAGTTTAAAGCAATATGCCTAATAGCCTTGGTCTAGTATTTTCAAAAATTGCAATACTATCTATATGTGTGGAAAGTCACATATCAATGACATTTGGTTGGCACAGTGGGTTTTGAGAAAAATGGCAAGGGAAAGAGTTGGCACCGGGTTGTGAGAAAAAAATATATCAGCAAGTGGTGAGTCTGTATGCAGTAAACTCAAATTTTATTTGCTCATATATCACTTTGTCAGGGTTTTCAATAGTTCTTGTGGAAAATGTGTAAATGAAATATAAGGCAGCTTTTACATATAGAGAGCATTTTTGCTTTAACCTAACTGGTGTTCTTGCAGGCTATGCCATATACAATGTACCGGGTAGTACAACACTGTCCTCCTAAAAGAATTACATGAGCCCCCAAAGTAATTTCTTGCTAAAGAACAGTCATTCACACTTTGTAGGACATGTATGGGGAAAGGGTGGGTGTGCGTATGCATAGTCTGAATGGTTGCTACCTTGTGCATGGACATGGTTGATCTGTATCTTCACTTGCTCATGTAAACATTGATGCTGTGATTGAGGATTTAGAGGAAAGCTGCTGTATATTTCCAGTTCAACCGGAAACAAGGAAGCCACACCCCAGCCACAGTCCCTCTCCTTCACACCATAAATCACAGCCAACCAATAATAATGATGATGATGATGATGATGATGATAACGCTAAGGCATCAGGCCACTGAAGCCTTTTTGCACACTGTATGAGACAGAAGCCTTTTGGGGTTCAGGAATAAGGAGTTCAGAGTCTCACTGGTGGGCTGAAATTGGCAGCTTTCGTAGGAATGTGAGGTTGGGGCAGAAAGTCGCCTTCACGCTGGCTTAAGGAAATCTCTTTGGAGTCCTTGCATGGTGGTGCCCCTGTGCTTCTCCTCCCATAACACTCACAGCGGCTTTCCTGTGGCCTCTGGTTAACCGTTGCAATGCTTTGGCAACAAAATCTACTCCATGCATCCTGGCTCTCTAACTCAGGCCAGTGGGTGACTTCTTAAATATTTCTCACACGTGCAAACATTTTAATGCATCACAACTCAAGCTCTCTTTCTTTGGGGCAATCTTTGTTTCAAACTACCATTCCTTAAAACTCTTTCCTCAGATATTGTTGTTGATGGAGCTAGAAATATTACCACTAAAGATACAGACTGCGAAATACGTATCACAAATATATGTACACCATGTATGAAGTACATGGACATTGAAAGCCTACCCATTGTTTGCAATGGATAATTTATACACTATTCCTTCAGAATCAATGGAGAAAGATACAAATCAGAAAATTGATTCCCCACAGTGTGCTGTTGAGGTAATCGCAAATTTTCTACATTGATTGTTAATGTGGCGACAGAGTGTTTAAGGAGACAAAAACAAACAAAAAAAAGGATTGGAGAGAAGGGACTAGCTCTTGTAAGACTCAGCTGTGGCTGTCAGAACTGTTAAAAGATTAATAGTTTTTGTTAGGTAATAAACCGGAATCCCTGCTGTGCTCCATTTAGTTTCCAAAATTCATAACGCAGCCTGATTCCAAAAAAATTAATTAGCTTGTGAGTGAACTAAAAAGCATGGAAGTTTATGTAGGGTGCTTTGGAGCTTCCTTGTGATATGCTAATCGATGTTTTATTTTACCTGAATTACCATTCGACAGTGTTGAACTGTTTGAATACACCACAAGTAATATCATATTACTGCATAGATCATGTTTAATGAGATACTGCTAAACTAATACTGCAATGTATTTTGCCCAACTTTACATAGTGTTCAATCCACATTCTTTATACCCCAAGACAGTGAAAATGGCAACTATTCAGGGAATACAACCTTTTAAGCAGTAGAAGGCAGATCCTGAAGGGGTGTACTTACACAGTTAGAGCCAAGTTGGTGGGCACAGGCTGGATTTTACCATCGAAGAGCCCGGCACCCAGCCCTGAATTTAATCCAGCAGAGACTGTCAGCGAACGGTTCGGGAGCCAGTGGCCTCGCGCTCATGCACCGAAAATACAACCAAGCCGGGCAGAAGTGATGCCTGAGCCCAACCATCTGAGCAACACAGGAGTTTTATTCTTTGTGAAGCTTTTTGGGCTGAGATGCCTGGAATATAACTATTGGCTGCCAACAATTACTTTCAAAATAGAGCAACAAGTCTCTTTTATACTGAAGGGAGAGAAACCCTTCTATGAAACTCAAGCAGGCGTGGAACACCACCGGCCGTGCTCACCATTCTTACCCACATCCTGGGTTTTGGTGGTTTAAAACAAGATATGTGCATGTGTTTTGCCACGTAATTTCATAAATAATCAAATTTCTGGCAACCAGATTGTTATAACTGGGAAGGTAACAACTACATCAATTAGAAGGGGCTATGTTTGAATTCTTTTCCATAAACCTGATATTGTTTTGGCAGTACTGAATATATCTTCGACGTCTGATTGTTTAGCCTAAAAATACTATTTCTTAAAAAAAAGAATAAAAATATGCAACTCACTTTAACTTTACGATTTATTTAGAGAAGTGAGACAAAAAATTATACTAAATGGCAGTAGCTACATAGATCCTCTCTTAGGTCGTGGTTATGCCTCGTTATGCTTTTCTGTCATAGATATTTATGTGACATATAACTCTAATATTTTTAACAGAGTTCTCAGTGATTTTCTAGCAAACATTACGTGCAAACTGAGAGGGAAGAGACAGTACTTATTTTTTCACCATTGAGGGAAACCCACCAGCTGGATGCAGTGGTTTTCAGGCACCAAAGAGGCCCCATGGGCTGGTGACAGTAAAAATCCAGGCATGGGCAGCTCAGCTATATCAGACACACAAAAATCGACGCCTCCACCATCAAGGTTGCTTTGCCATGAGGAGCCTGGGCTGTCTAATTAGCTGTGAACTCTCTCTGAACTTTTCCTTGAGCTTAGTGCTACATTGTGTAGCCTTCCTAGTGTCTAATAAGGGTGAAATCGCACAGCAGCACTAATCTAGTTCAGGTAAAAACAAACAAAGCATGAGATAGGCGTCTGCTGGAGTCCAGCCTTTTATTAGTTCCTGTATTCAAAGAAGGGCTTGTTCATTTAACCCAGAATTGCCCTTTTTGTCTAGTACTTAGTTGAAAAGCAATCAACAAATCATTTGTGGTATTGATCTGCGAAACAGCCTAGGGAAGTTAGATGTGCAGGCCCTGTGTCTGGAACTAGCACTGTGATTTTCAGGAACAGAACTGGTTTTTGGTGAAAAGAAGTGAATTTTCCAAAATAGCTGATTTTAAAAAAAATCATGTTTGTTGACAAAAATACGAGTTTCTCATATTTTTCCTACTTGCTGACCAAAAAAAGGAAGATCATAAACAATGTTTTGCCTTAAATAGTATATTGTTATTTGAAGGATAGTAAAACTGGTATCCCAGCTGTCTCCTCTCCCATCTTTTTCTTCCTGAGAGGGCAAGTGGAACTAAGCCAGGAACTCACCTTGCAACGCGTGGCCAAAGAGCTACTCACCCCGCCTGCTGCACCTACGCAGGTTCACTAGAAGAACAGCTCTTCACCTAGTTTCCGGGGGACTGAGGTGGATTCTTTTCATTTGATAGCGCTGGGTTTCACTTCCAAGGATGTCCATCTAACATAAACAGGGAAATGAATTCAATCATCTGTTTTCAGAAGCAAAGAAAAGCTTTCTCCTGTTGCTTCTACATCCATGAAAACATGGTGGGATCAAGTTAAAGCAACATATAAGAAAAATAAAAATACACAAAAAATAATACACTTTTTAATTAACATAAATAGCATTTCTGGACTAATTTTCATATCTAATCAGATTTTTCATAGAATCGTAGAATAGTTAGAGTTGGAAGGGACCTCAGAGATCATCAAGTTCAACCCCCCTGCCATGGGCAGGGACACCTCCCGCCAGACCAGGTTGCTCAAAGCCCCATCCAGCCTGGTCTTGAACACTTCCAGGGATGGGGCATCAACAACTTCCCTGGGCAACCTGTTCCAGTGCCTCACCACCCTCACCTTCTAGTTTAAATACAGCTTGCACATCCTGCAATAAATGGGAACAGCATTTCCTTGTGGCCATGGCAGAGATAACAGGGTTGGGTCGATGTAAAAGCAAAAGACACTCTAAATAATGAACTGCTGAGTAAGAGGGAAGTCAGGATTACAGTACATACCTTATGGCTATCAGCAAGCAATACAGTGAATGGAAATGGTCTCTGAAAAATGCATTCAATCAGGGAAATTGCCCCACCTGTAGCTCATTAACAGGATTAGGTCCTGATACAAAGTGACAGTCAGTAATATTTGTTTAGGCAAAAAGCTCGCTCTCTTTGTAGTTTTTGGCATATCCAGCTGGCTTTAACAATATGGATCTGAGACAGCCAGTGTAGCTTTAATGTTAAATTAGCCAGGGTTAAGAGCTTGCCAAGGCCAGGCAAAAACAAAGTGTTCTTTTTTTGCAGAGTTGGCACATGGGGCTGGTTTCATTTCAGTAGCACCCATGTGGTAGGTACTTCCCTTCCGGCATCCACGGCAGCATTGTTCCAGGTATCAGGCATCATTTTGTCTCCAGGACCCCACGCTATTGCAAGTGTGAGGGCGATCATGCTTCCCCTGGGGCTGAGCAAACCCTGTAAACACCCCATTGCCTGCTGGGGTTCGGTCCTCTGCGCTTACTGGCTCTCAGGGCGGCCGAGCAAAAGGGGAAACCCAAAGATCAGCCCTTTGTTTAGAAGAAACTCACGCTGCAGAAATCTGAGGTCTGCTCTGAAGTCTAAACAAGAGATAAAGGCTCAAGCCCTCAGCTGGTAAAAATTAGTGCCGCTACTGTGAACTTCTGGAGCTGCTGCTGCAGTTTAGTTTATTGTAGGACAGCTGGAGTGTGGTCTGCAGCGTGTAACTGATTCATTGCTGCATCGTTCCAGCCCTGTGCAGAGGAACCAGCGCTTGAGAGGCGGCTCATGCTCCAGTGCTTGCTAAATACGGCTGGTGGTCTGGATTTCGCTTTGGAAAATAAATATCAGAGTCTATTCTAACAGTTGTCACATTGCTATTTTAAAATGAGGCAGATCGTAGTTTATCTCCTGGTTTGTGTTTGGAGGTTAATGTCTGTATTTATGGATGTTAGATGGCAGTTTGGGTCAGTGTGTATAGGGGAATTTTTTGTATGTCCCTGTACGATAGCATAGCATCCAAAGTTCAGAAATATTTTTGTTGTTAGTAATGAGTATCTTCTTTTCTAAGCGCAACTACAGCATGGTATGGTACTCCCTTTCTCTCAGTGTTGCCATCACACTGCCATGCTGCCCAAGGCCAGCAGAAACCTCTGCTTGCACTGACAAAATAATATGGAACTAAACCATTAAAAAAAAAGCATTTCTTGTTCTTCATAATTATTTGCTATGCATCTTCTTCAGAGCTTAATCTAATGCCTCGGCCTGGTGGGTTAGGATGAAATTTTCTTTGGAGGCTACCCTAAACCTGCTCATTTGCACCTTTTTTTCCACAGCAGCTGGTGTCAGGGCTATGAGTCGGAGAAGACACAGCGATCACCGTACTTCTCTCCGAGAGTGCTGCAGTGCTTATGCCTTTGGTGTCATCCAGTCCAGTGATGTTTAAGGCAATCTGAGTTTGAGAACTGTGATTTATTGTGTTTAAGAGAAATCAAGATTAAACCTTGTAACATACTGCAAAGTCAGAAACAGATATACTAATATATATACACTGATAAAACGTGAAGTAAACATGGTAATATAAAATCTATGAACCAGTAAGAAATTTGGCATTAAAGAGAAAGAAAATGCTGGAAAAGTTTGCTCATGTCACAGCTCAGTGAAATCCTAATGAACAAGAATCAGGCATGCAAGGCAAAAGGAGCGTGGATTAAAAAAGAGAAGACTGACACGTTCAAACAGTTTGATCAAAAAGCAGAATATAGTATTTGCCAGAGAGAAGGCTGAGGTAGATATGTGAATCAAGCTGTACCAAATCTTTACAAAACAGATTTGTTTATGCCTATTGTTCTAGCATTGAAAGTAAATGGGCAATATAACTAGATCAGGCACCAGGGTCTGCCATCACTTATAGCCAGAACAAGGCCATGGATAATGGAGTATAATGCAATCTCAGTAGCACTGCTATGAAACCAGAGTAATTTCATTTAGATCAGAGGATTTGGTTTGTGTGCTATAGATTTATGAATATAATAATTCTTTGTCATGACAGATTAGCCTGCCGATGTACTGTAGCACTCTCAGCTTTTACAGAAACGCCATCCACAGTTACACGTTTTGTTTTAGTCTGTGTCCTGTGGTACATGTTAGATCTGAGATATATATGAGCAAATAAAGATTGAACTGAAATCCCTAAATCCAGTATAGTCTCAGAGATCATAACACGAGCTGCCTGAAACAACAAAAATAATTGCACCATTAACTCACAAGATATAGGTGATCATAAGTAGTTTTTTGAACAAGTAGGAAATAGTCAGGAAAGGCTCAAGGATCTGGGAAGAATTATCCCTATTTGCAGGAGAATGACTATAGTCAGCCAATGAAACCAGCATCTTTCTTGTAGTGAACCCTTTTAGAGTGCTGGGGAATAGTAATTCCATGCACATTCATTCTTAGATGCGGGAAGCAAGTAGAAACCCTGGAAAAGTTCCTTCCCTACCCACTAGAAATGTCCTATTCCAGATCCTACAGGAGTTAAAAAGATTACAGATTCGCTTCCTTTGATTACCTCTCTTTTGTACCAGCAATTGTCAAACAACATCTAGACATTTTGAATCTCCTTTTGTGTTTGTACAGTCTCATACTGTCAAATATTAAATAAATAAATTCTGCTTTCTAGGCTTAAATATTCCATCAGGAATGATAGCTATTGCCTACCAAGAAAAATAATGCTCTCTGTTCCTCACAAGCTCACGTCATCCCTATTTGAAAACCTTCATCTTTTTTTTTCAGACAGACCATCACTCAGAATGAACTTTCCTCTTTCAGCTGTCTCCTCATTTGGAAGGTGACACTTAGAAATACTGTTGTGAATGGGACCATGTTGTTAAAATATCTAGACTAATCTTCACAAGCATGACATAGGCTGGCACAGATGTTGGTTCTTCAAGATGTTTTGAAGCACTTTAAATCACCTTAGACAGCAGGACAGCTGTGCTTGCTCCCCAAGCACAAGTGTACTTGCTCCACAATCCTGGTCCTGACCAGAGCAGGGATCTTTGTGGATCTTGTTTTGGCTTTCTTTCAATCTGTATCCTAGAGGCTAGAAAATGAGGCCAAGCTGGTGGCATAAAGAGGTGGGGAGTGGAGTGTTATACTTATCAAACTCCTGGTATGGGAGCTGAGACATAACTAGAGCTCAAACTCAGAATCAAAGAATTTCTCCAGGTGCCTGCAGTTCATGCTCAACCCTGGTTACTCCATTCTTAATGTGTAGACAGAGACATCATGAAATGCAAGCTGACACTTCTCAGCAGTGTCTTTCTTTGGACTGTCAAATCAATTCATGGTTTTAAGTTTTGCACTGATGTATAAGGAAACCACTAATGCTCATATTCATGTTTTATCATTGCAATTGCATTGCAATTGTCCAAAGTTTTATAACTGCGGAAAACATACAAGGGGGGGGGAAAGTCTTGAGGGACCTAGGGCTAGCATAGAAAAGAAGCCTGATCGATTTATTTAGTTACTGCATGTTGAATCATTGAATAGAAACTCGATAGTAGCTCAGGAACGTAGTAGCTTCTTTTTAACTTGTTTTTGTTCCATGTGTTTTAATTCCACAGAGATTCAGGATATAGTCACTGTGACCCATAAGTGTAGTTAGTTCTCAGCTTGTAATGTGTATGTGAACAAAAGCGTTTGCCTCCTTAGACAAGGTTCACTTGTATTCATGGCATACGGAGCTGAACTTTTCCTGTTTTCTTTTCTGGCCAAAAAAGCATTGGATCAAGCTTATACCTGGTGTAACAGTGCTGATTTCAGTTACTTCAGCAATGAATAAGACCCATAGCTTATTTTTAGGCCAGATAATGATACCAGTAAATCAATACTGCTGACTGTAAGTTTTGCTCACATTAATAGATTAAATGTGGGTAGATGCAAACAGATGGCATTGGTTGCTTTGTCACTTCCTGGCAGAGCTGGCCTCATTAAAACAGCAGTTTTGCTGAAGCTTTTGTGCCTGTGATTAAAGTTGCCAAAACTTTTAAATAGGCAGAGTTTCAAAGTGATAGTTGGGATGGTTTCCACATGTATCTGGCATAGTACAGCACTCCACATTAGAGTTGTAAAGCTGGATGTTTTTGAGAATAAGGGAGATCTTTCATTTACCCAATAGGCACTTTTATCATTTCACATGTCGTCTGTTGCATTTGTAAGAATGTTTGTTTCCCTCCAAAGAAAACATTTGGTGTAATGTAAGGAAGAGTTATTTAGTAAACAGTGTGCTAGATGGCTGTAGTATCACTGCCACTTCTTCTCTGAGCTTTGACAGAAACAGAAAAGGATAAAAATATTCTTACAAATGAAAATTCACAAAATAATGTGGAAGAGAAGGAAAGATGAATATTTGGAATACTAGATGCAACTTTTGCTGCTGTGCAGTAATGCAGAGAGATGACAACTACTGGCCTTTATTCCATCTGCAACTCACTTCTTTTGCAGTGAGAGGTGGTGCCGTTGACAGGAAGAGCAACACTTTTTTCAGGTTGAATTCATGAGCATTTGCAAGAGCACTAGTATATATTGCCCGAAGGAAGGGTGGCTTTCAGCACCGCACCAGCATTGCACTGGCATTCCTGCAAGATGCCTCAAGCACAAAGCTTCAGTGCAGCAATGAGCAAATTATTTAAGATTTTTTTTTTCATTATCAAGCTGGTTTTACTTTTATATGAGGTAGGCAAATCTATTCTGGAGCTAGAGGATATAAAACTGCCTGAAGACTAATTGCTGCAGGATGCTAAGAAAATAAAACTACCTGCTAGTGGCTGTAAAATGGATGGATATAAGGGTAGAGGAGAATCGAAGAGAACTTCCATTTGTGAGTTGGGGCTGAATGTTATATTAGCAGAAAATATTTTGTCTACCTGTAATTTTGAGTGACTTAAAAATGGAGGGGTTGCTTTTTGCTGCTCATTAGCAGATAAAGGCTTGGATCTGATGGCAGTAAGTACTGAATGAAAACTCAGATAAATCTCTTGAGTGGAAAACTTATTTGACATTTGGAGAGAAGAACCCAATCTTTTATAGGCCTCAAATATATAGCAAATATATATAGCCTCGGTTCAAAAAATATTACAAACAGGCCACGTAGAAAACCCTGAAGTTTGATACACAGTATCTGGCTTTAGGAAGGAGATTATGCTTGCACATGTGCTCGGTCTATTGTAGTTAATGACATATGAGAAACACAGTTTTAATGGGTTCACAGATTATTTATTACAGGAGCAGAACATCATAAATTTGACAACCAGCTCCTACTAATTTGACAAAATATGTAAGAAACACATTGATGTAATTGTGCTGTATTCACTTGTGTGGAATATTCTAATTTGTATTTATGGGAAATTTCCACTCAGATGCAAATCATGCAACAGTATGTGCTTTGTGCATACATGTACAAGATCTCACACAGACATGCAAAATTCTGCTATAAAATACTGATATCTCCAGTATACCCAGGGAAAAAAAGGACTAGTTTATAATCATGTATTACAAGCTGTTCATAAATTGGCAAATCTCTGAAAGAAGACTTTTGAACATGGCTGTGTTTCTGCAACTTTATATAAAATTATTGTCTCAATAACAAAAGTAGAAACTAACAAAATAGCTAATAAGAATCTATTTTGGTGATTCATTAACACTGGTCCAGGAGACATGACGACCAGTCTGTCAGATGTAATTCTGTCCCATCATACCTTTGACCTATCTTCTAAGCAAGAAGTCAAGAGCAGATCAGCTTAAGGGAGCTTCTAAGTACTCTGTGAAACTTTCCAATGTTTTAAAATAAAACCAGAGTGATTCTAACTATAATATAAAAGGGACCAACAGTGTTGGTGAAAGGTAGCTTGTTACTGAAATGACACATTCCCATAGCACTGTACAAATATGAAATCATTCCTGAATGGCAAAACCACCTCCAATTTTAAACTGAAAGGAAGAATCTCATTCAAATTAGTGTAATGAGCTGTCAGTAATATATAGTCTCATGAGATTATTATTTTAGCTCTTTTCAGGACGATCTGGAGAAGGTGATGGAGGAAGGAACTCAACTATGCTGTGCAAAAACTCTTATTTCCATGGAGTAAGTGATTCTTACATCTGATTTCTTCCTGCTTTTGAAATGGAAGTTGCAAATTATCTGATTTGGACAAGCAGTTTAAGGAAAAACGATGGTATCTTCAGGAAAGATCTCATGCTCTCCTCAGGTGGGATATTATTTCCTTTTACTCCCACAAGCAATTTAACTGGCTTACTGAATGTGTGTTGCACAAAATGATGGCGTGCAGGGTGTTTTCCCCAGGAGAGGAATGCATTCTAATGTGACAATATATAATCAGTCTTACTACTTGTGAATTTCCAACTCTTTTTCAAAAACTGATTTTCACAAGCAGCCATATTGGCTCCCCCTTACCTTCACATGAGGAATTTGCAGTATTTTATTTCTGATGAGAAAAGAGTGGGAACTCAACCAGAATTAGATGGTTCAGGGATCTCAGGTCTAGGTTTGATCAACTGGGACTTGGACCTACATTTCAAAGCTGTTTGACAGCTCACTCTGTTGTAATATACAACAGCTCACAAAATGCCCATGGCAAGAACTATGCTTAGATGTTGTCAGCAGTGCAGGCTGCTTCTGGCTTTCAAGAAGGAGATGGAAGTGTTGGTTTTGTTCATCAGAAGCCAAAAGCTCGACTCTAGTGGAGATGCAGCTCTGAATTGTGTGACTCCAGCTGTCACTTCATGGAGCCATGCACAGTCCTGGTCTTGGATCCCAGGCTTGCTCTTGTGTTGAGAAGGCGACAGGTTACAGGGTACAGGTGATCCACTCGTTTTTAAATTGAATTTTCTTGAAAATGGGTAGAGAGGTTAAAAGAACTGGGTAAAAGAAGTCATAGATGAGGTATTGTCTATGTACCCATACTATTTGGCTTCACAAAATGTGAAAGTACTAGCAGTTAGGGAGCTTACCTGTCATTTTTGAGAGCTGCAGAGGAAGAAGAACCAACAATATTGTGGCATTTCTCAAAGGTCACTGGATTTTTTTTAAATCCTTAGCCTGAAACTGCTACCAGAATAGTTAGCTACCATCCATGTACTTACATATCTGCACAAAGGTATGGATGTACATTTGCAGATTTTGGAGCACTAGTTTATATCATGTGTCTTGAACAAATGTTAAGCCTATTCCATGTCAAAATGCAAATTGAGAGTTAGGAGAAAAAACTATTTTGTTTTGCAAATAACTACCAATAACTATAGATGAAAAATAGACCAGAAAAGAGAGAAAGAGAAGCTGAAAGTCTATTTTCAGTTCACTTTCAGACCTTAAAGGCCCCTCAGTGTAGGAACACTATGCTTCCTTTGGTCTTTGACAGTAAGGAGAAGGACTTGGGAGTGCTCATGGATGAGAAGCTCAACATGAGCCGGCAGTGCGCGCTGGCAGCCCAGAAAGCCAACCATATCCTGGGTTGCATCAAGAGAAGCGTGAGCAGCAGGTCACAGGAGGTGATTCTCCCCCTCTGCTCTGTGCTTGTGAGACCCCACCTGGAGTACTGTGTCCAGTTCTGGAGTCCTCAACATAGAAAGGACATTGAACTGTTGGAACAGGTCCAGCGCAGGGCCACCAAGATGATTAGAGGGATGGAGCACCTCTCCTATGAGGACAGGCTGAGAGAGCTAGGGCTGTTCAGCCTGGAGAAGAGAAGGCTCCGGGGAGACCTGATAGTAGCCTTCCAGTATCTGAAGGGAGCCTACAGGAGAGCTGGGGAAGGACTCTTTGTCAGGAAGTCTAGTGACAGGACAAGGGGTAATGGTTTTAAATTGGAAGAGGGGAGATTTGGATTAGATATTAGGAAGAAGTTCTTTACTGTGAGGGTGGTGAGGCACTGGAACAGGCTGCCCAGGGAAGTTGTTGATGTCCCATCCCTGGAAGTGTTTAAGGCCAGGTTGGATGGGGCTTTGAGCAACCTGCTCTAGGGAGAGGTGTCCCTGCCCATGGCAGGGGGGTTGGAACTTGATGATCTTTAAGGTCCCTTCCAACTCTAACCATTCTCTGATTCTATGATTCTATGAAATGTCCCTTGATCTTTGTGGTGTTTTGTTAAGATGCTATTTTAGAGGTATAGTATTCCAGGAAAAAGAATGGTCCAGTAACCAGATTTTCTTACATCCTCTTTCCTAGAAAATATGGTGGCTCATTTGACACATGGTTGTGGTTACCAGCAGCTATTATACACTAGTTTTATTGACTGCATTTTGAAACGATCGACTGAGTTCAGAGTAAGCCCCTGTGTTGTTCCTCCTTACAAACAGAGAATTTATCAGTCTGTGCAAGTAGATTCCATATTTAAACTCTTTCCTATCTGATTTTGTCTCTCAAAAGCCATATGTCAGCTTATTCATTGAGTAGGTTATGTAGATTTATTTCAGTAATGGTCTGCCTGACGTACAGTGTGGGAGCAGAAGGGAGAGCTGCCCACCAGCAGCATTTCAGGGCTGTTAAAAGAGTCACGTAAGGGAAGGGTTGTGTCTCCACCTTCCTTTGGCCAGGCATAACCATGGCTTGCCAAACAAACACAAACAAAGCATTGTAGTCTGCCCGAAATAAAAACATTTGCTAATGGGGAAATAGAGCCCTTGGAGGAAAAATGAGACTGAGAAACAGTAGTCAACTGTATAAAAGCTTTAATCCATCACTATTCTGGTGTGACAGGGTTCCAGGTCAAAGGACAGGTGGGATATTGGTTGTTTGGAAATGCCATCCCCTCAGTGACTTGCTGGTTTCTGCTAAACAAGAAACAACCTTACTCCACCCAACCCCCCTCCGTGTTTTGTAATCATATCAGCCAGAGTGCTGCAGAATGGTTTTTTTACATTGTTGGGCCTTTGAAGACAAGTGTGCATTAAACAGAATTCCAATATTGGAGGGGTATAGTGGTGCAATTTCTCCTCACCCCAGCTTAAAAACGATACAAGAGGTGATCAATGTTAGGAAGCCACAGCTGGTCTAAATTAGCTTCCATGACAGTATAGCAAGTGCCAGATACACTGGTCGAGCCCAGCTGCTTTACACTGCTGTTCCAGTGATCCTAAATCCGGTATTTTTAAGTTAGTATAGGTGCTTTGCGTCACCGTAGCATTATAAAGCCGCTAGTGTAAACTAATGAATAGGAAATCCACCTCCTGAGCACCTAGACACTTACTTTATTCAGAGAAATCCCTGCCTCAAGCAGTATTTTTCTTTATGAGGATTCCTTTCTAGGTGGATTGACTTTCATAGGAAGTGAAACATTTTTTCCAGGTTCACTTCCATTTATTTTTATGCAGGAGAGAGGGCATCCAAAGCAACGTTGCAATAACTTGCATATTAAGTCCTTGTTCGTACAAAGGTCCTTATACATGCTGGGGAAGTCTAAGGAGCTAAAAATGGATGTAATCCCTCTCTAAATTGCCAGAACAGTGCAAAGGGCCTCAGTGCAAATAAAAATCAGAGGATAGCTGGCAAAGTTGTGTTTCAAGATGTTCTTTCCCAGAAAAAGCCCTTGCTTCATTGAAAGCACCAGAAGAGGGTATCTTGGAAGAAAATCAAGAGGGCAAAGAAGGGAAAAGAAAAGAAACATTTTATAGATCAATATCCCTGTCAAAGGCAAATATTTTCTCCTGTTTTGTCTGGCACCAACAGTTTTGGAGAGGATATTTTTAGAATATGTTACATGAATTTTTGATTACCTTAAGAGATTTATTTTCTGCCAAAACAAAGGCATCGTATTTCTCTCACCAGAATGTGGCACTTATTGTGAGGAAGGCCAAATCTTGCACATAATCATTGACGTCATATGCAAATAAAATGCACCATACTTTGTGTAAATTCCCATTTTAGCTATTCTTATATCTCATTTATAATATTGTAACTATTTTATGAAAAGCTCCCTGGGACTAGTCTATTAAACCATAACCAGCCTATTTTCCTTCAGCTCCTGCCGAGGAACTGCCTTCAAGGAATATTTCAAGATTCAAAAAATAAAAAAAAAAAATTTCAAATACTTTTTAGCACTTGAGTTTGAAGCCATCTTTTCAATGCAGTAGTATCAGTAATATCTTGATCTTCAGCCTCTGTTGTGGTCCAGTCTGCAGTGGTGTCTGCAGGGAGGGAGATGCAGGAAGAGGTTCCTGTGCTGGTTATTCTCATCCTTAAAGTGACCAAACATTAACATGTGCCACAAAAAAGGGGGTACCACAGCCCTGCTAATCCCTCTGTACAGCCAATGTTTTTCTGCACTCACCATTTTATTGCTCCCTGTTCCGTCTCCTTCCTCTTGTCTCCCCTGCCCCTGCCTTCATCGAATTTCCTTTTTTGTCTTTTCTCTGGAAAAAACATTTGTCTGGCATGTTGAAAGACTCGTGGGAAGTGTGTTGTCTCATGTATTTGTGCAGGAGGAGGCCAAGGCAGGGGCTGCTGCGTTATAACATTATTTCTTCTATGTAAATACTCTAATTAGGGTACTGCATGTAGCGTTTACTAAGGGTATATTCCAATTCCACTGTTAGACTAAAAGGAGTTAATACTGGGTCTAAAGACATTCAAATTAATGTTCATACTAACTCCTTTCTGCAGTTATACATTTCAAAGTTTCCTACTGTTCTGTGACGTTTTGTGCCGGTTACTTGCAGACACCAAGCAAAAGGTGTCAGGAAAATGAAAACCAGCTTTTTTGTGTAATTTCAAGCAAATTATTGCCTGTTTTAAAGCTGTACCCGAAATATCTCTCTTCCTTTTCTGTGCAATAATAGGGCTAGATGAGAGTGGTGGGAAGATTTTACTCACTTGGCCTTGTAGAATGAATTTTCTGTCTTCTCCTTTCTGCACAAAATCTTGTAAACATTTTTTTTAGTTACCTGCCATCTCTGTTTCATCTTTTGATGCTATTTCCACAACCTTCACTTCAGAAATATCTCCCCACCTGTACCCTTCTGCTGCCTTGGCTCTTGCTAAATTGTAGACCCTCATTTAAGCCACGCTCTTCCCCCAGAGCTGGACTTGGTCCTTTGTCCTTATCTGAATGACAGGTATCAGCAAGTTATTTTTCACTTCAGCCTGCACATGCTGCCAGCTCTTGCAGTCATCACTGGCCTCCTGTTTCAACAGAACTGACAACAAAGAAGTTCTGGCTATTCCACTGTAACAGATAAAAATCTTTATTTCATGAGAAACAGTAAGAAAACCAGCAGGTAATGTCAAACACTTCCAGGGAGTGAAAAGAAACCCTGTCTGAATGACTTGAATGACAGATCCACGTTCTTCATGAAGCAGATAAAGCATACTGTGCCGTTGCCATCTGGAAGCTGCTCAAAATCACCTGCCCTGGTGCAAGGCCACCCACCGACTTTTTCCCTTGCTCTCACCCCGTCTTGCAGTGATGGCAGAAATGCTTTTATATAGATATATAGGTAATTGCTACTGTCATCTTCTGTGAACAATTTGTGACTTGTTTTCCTGACATGATCTGAAGGCAAAGACAACTGATGCCACTTCTTGGAAGTGGCACCCTCTACACTTTATCAGAATAGAATAGAATAGAATAGAATAGAATCGAATAGAATAGAATAGAATAGAATAGAATAGAATAATTTTGGTTGGAAATGACCTACAAAAATAATTTTGTTTAACTGCCTGACCAATTCAGGGCTGACCAAAAGTTAAAGCATGCTATTAAAGGCATTATCCAAGTGCCTCTTAAACACTGACAGGCTTAGGGCATGCATTGCCATTTTCTGAGTCATACCATCTTTCTGTTTTCCTTGCTTTCCAGCCATAGGCAGTGAGGCAAAGAATTTAGGGCGCCCAAGAATATCCTTATTACCTTCCCCTAAGCGCAGCTTTTTTGGCTCAAGGGACTTGAATTAAAGGACAAAGGTTTTCCTTGTGTGATGTAGACAACTGCTTCCTACTGATGTGAGATTACAGACCCTTTCTACAATGGTAATAAATCTTCCAAGTCAGTTCGATGGAGATAGCACCTGAACATGATAGCAGCATGTGGTGCTACACAGAACCCTGGGAGCCTTGTGACATGCAGGATATGTCCAGTGTGTCTCCCGTCATCAGATCCTGTATTTGTGTCACTTACTTACTTTGTAAATGCTAATGACGAAAAAGAACCCTCTCACTGCGTGAGGTTCCCTTTCACTACTTCCCCACATTTACATACAGACACTGTCTGGCTTCAGTTTGTAATAGATACCAAATTGTCTAAATTAATCTTCATTACAAAGCCACCCTCTTACTTCTGTTTCTTAAACATCCCTTTCGTTTACTGACCACCATCAAAACTGCTCCTTCACCAAAAGGAAAGAAATAAGCAGTAATTTTATAGACGCCAGACACAAGTACTAACATTGCAGCAAAACATTATTTACTAACCCAAGCAATTTATGTTTTAACCAGCAGTTAAATCCTTCTGGGGAGTTTAGTACGGATTTACATTCTCAACGCAGAAATTCTAGCTTTCCTGTAGAAACTTTTTTGTTTGGCATTGTGTTGTTTTGCAGACTAACTTCTAATTCCTCATTTCTCTCTATTTTTTTTTAGTCCTATTCAGTTCTAAAAGGCTTTGCCATATTAGGACTCCTAAGTGACTCCAAGACTGCTGCTGGTCCTCTTTGAGGACCTGTTAATGTGAGTCTCTGAAGATGCAGGTTGTCACTGCTCTACGTCAAAGACAGAAGGATCATGGTTTGTATTCATCCGTGGCTGCTTCTGGGTTGTTTCTGAGCACCTGCACATAGCTTTTGTCTCCTATAGGTCTGCACAATATTACCACCAAAGAAAGATAGCTCTAAACATTAGACATGTACTTCAAGAAGGAAGATGATGTTTTTCCATTACCTTACTGTGATGTCTCAGTGCTGTTTCTTCCTTGAAGAGGATGGCGCAAGGGGCTTGTTGAAAGATACAATTTTCTTTTCCAAGTCCAGCTAAAACCCAGCTGAGCCTGAAAATAAACGCAAATGGTATTTGGGCTGTTGTCCCATTCAAAATGAGATGATTAGCCTCCATTCTGTCCTCAGTTACCAGGTGTTCACATTACATAGTTGTACTGCACTGGTCTCTGCAGAGTTATTAAAAACAGACAATCCCCTCTTCACTTATAAATGATCTGCAAGTCAATGGAGTGGCATGGGATCGGGGGGATGTGGGGACTGATGAAGCTTTCTCTCCAGTTGAGTAGTTCTGTCTCCTTTTCTTTACATCTCCAGCTGCCGTATACAGAGCTGGATTCCTGACTGCAAACAAGCTAAGACTTTGGCTGAGCAATTTCCAGTTTTCAGAACTACTAGCCACTCCGATATGTCTCTGGAGTATCAAACTCACACGAGCTGAAATAATTAAGCCTCCGCATTTTACCAGTCCTTCCTGAGGAGCACTGGGAGGAAGAGACTCACAGGAAGGTGCTAACTCCTCTGTCTCCTTTACAGTATCTGTGCTCATCTCCATTTTTCGTTGTTGATAGTGACTTTTCCAGCCTCATACAGCTGGCACAGGAACTTTCAATAACTGTGACTGACAACTTAATGAATTCCCTGAATTTTCTTCCTTGCAGCAGGTTTTCTCCTAGGTTCTGCCTAATCCAGCTTCAGGTGGGCTTTAAAAGGTCTCTTTGACTAGGCATTGCAGGCCCCATACTCTGTGTAGTAATCTCTGTAGGCGCTTGGGATTTTGAGGTGGTTGAATGGGTGTATATATATATATTATTTTTTTTTAGTTTGACACATAAAATGGCACCTGAACTCCAAAGAGTTCTTTTTATTTTATTTTTTTTTTTTTAAAATAAATGAATCCTTTACTCAGGAAAGTGTCTCTCCTTTTCTAATTATGAGGAGGCTGTTTCTTCCAGTCACAATCTCATTTTATTTCTGTTTTGGAACAGTTCTCTGTTTTAGAATTAATGTGTCTGACGTGTGCTATTTGCAACTCATTTATTATTCTATGAAAACTATTCCTCCAGTTTATTATTGTTGTTTCCCTCCCAGTTGCTCACAGACACCCCTTTGTAGAGCACATGTAATACGTTTTGGCAAAACTTTGACTTTTTTTCAAAACTTCATTCTGTTATTTAGCTTTTTCAAAGACACTCCAATATTCCGCTGCCATTTCAGCTGTATGAGGTGATGTTGATCAGCAGTGATAGCTGTAATGTTCATGCTAGTCAGTTATTCAGCTCTTCCATTTCTGCATATTTGGTGAGTGACATGACCTTTCCATCTAGTTGCATTGCAAAAGGTCTGTTGTTCTCAAACCTTCTTCCTTTGGGTGGGAAAACAGAACATTCCTTCCCATGAGCTTTTCAGCGGATACCATTTCATGGAGGATCTCATTTAAGGCAGGAAAAGTGTCTTTGTCACATCTCATTTTTGTGGTTTTACATCCACGTCTGGGTACTGATGTAGTTCTCATGATGTTAAGGAGCCCATGCTTTCTGCATACATAAAACCAACATGGGTTCTCTGAGGAGGGTCCAGTGTGCTGGTTGGTTGGTACCTGAAAGTCTACACACATTATGCACAGTTACAGTTCTTCAGGAGCTGTGATAAAACTTCCTAGTGAAGCAGATATTCAAGAATCCGTTTACAAAGAAACTTCTGAAAAGTTTGGGAAAATTCCCTTTCAAATATTTACTATTTCCCAAAAGATCTGGGTGATATTTTTTTTTAAGGAATCGTTCGTTCATTAAAAAATACAATCTATTTGGCCCAATATAATATAAATTAAAATAATATTTCAATTAAATTCACCAAAGAATTGCAAACAGTTGGTGTTTGGGAGGCTATTTTCAACATGCAGGTGTTCTGACGGAACAGTTAATTTAATCTCAAAGGTGAAGCCTACATGTGCTTAGGTGAATCTCAGCCTAAAACTGCCTATTGCTCCCCTGTTGACTATCTAGGAAACTTTAGCCAGTAGCTTAAATGTAAATATTCACGGTGTAAATGGAATAAGGAATACAGGGAATAAGTCCCAGATGAGCCAGCCAATGGGAAAATAGGGGCTTCTCGTTCAAGAGGCTTTAACAGCACATAACAAGATCCCAGGAACTTACAAGTTTTGTTGAAAAAAGCCACGGGATGAGACAGATTGGGACAGATGAGGTTAAAAAAGCTATTCAAGGTCATTTAGCAGCTTAATGGCAGGGCTGAAAGCAGAGAAAGGTCAGTGCCTCATTGTCCAAACCTAATTGCTTCCCCTAATCATTTATGAAGTTTCTTGGTGTTGGGCAGGACTGAAAGAGGGGGAAGGCAGTCCACACTGCGAAGGACTGAACACAGAGGAGACAGGATGCAGCGTCAAAGAGGTGAGTGACTTCATGATGATCTTTCAGCCCATTGTTAGTTTCTCTTTGTGGGCATTTTGAAAGGAATAACTTGTTAAATGGGTCTTGAACGAGTTGGAGATGTAAACAGAGTCACTGGCAGGATTCTTTACATACAGAGGCAACAGAGAAGAGAAACACAAAGAGGTGAAGGGATCAGAAAACTGGACGATGATGAAAGGAGTGAAAGGAGAGAATAGTGGTAAATTTGAAAGGGAACAGTACCAGGACTGTCCAAATAGGTATAGCAAAGACAGGGAGAGAAAACAAAAAGTGAATTGGTTGATTCTATGTTAACAACAATTAAGATCATGAAGATTAGAGGAAAGTAGTCTTTTGGATTGTCATCCAAAGGCCCAACCCCTGCAATTCCTGCAAGTTCATAACAGACCTTGCCACCTATGCAAGGATACAAAGCAAATATTGTTCTTCGAAAACAATTCGGATTCAGGCTGGCTAGTATTTTTGTATGATCTGACTACACCAGGCCTCTCTAAATTTTCAGATTGAGTACTTCATATATTTTACATATAATGCTGCATTGCAAGAATATTTTCTGCAGGATGGTTGGAAAAAAGTGCATCTGCAAAGGAGACAGAAGGAGGGTTCTGCACATTCCTGCTGTGAGAGTTCCATCTAAGAAGTTCCATAACAACGTGAATCCCTAAGTCCATCTAAACACGAGGAGGAACTTTGCTGCTTTGCAGGTGGCAGAACAGGGGAACAGGCTGCCCAGAGAGGTGGTGGAGTCTCTGTCTCTGGAGACATTCAAAATTTGCCTGGACATGTTCCAGCGCAACCTGCTGTAGGAGGACCTGCTTTGGTAGGGGGGTTAGACCAGATGATCTCGAGGTCCTTTCCAACCCCATGTCATTCTGTGATTCTGTGAGGAACACTGTCAGGGAAGGAGACTACAGACTAGGGACCCATAGCGTGATTTTGAAACTGAAATGTAGGAATCCAAAATAATCTCCAGTAGAATTTACTGGAGAATTCTGGATTTACACCCAGAAGCCACAATTATATGCATACAAAATTATTAATTCCTCCTCTGTCTCCATGAGGCCAGCACCAGGCTTTGTTGTGTGATTTCTGAGCACCTTCCCAACCGGTGACACAGGACTGGCCCACGTTTAGTGCTAGCGAAGTTCTCTATAGAGAAGCAAGGCTTTAAATAGGAAGAGAAAGAAAAGCCCTTTACATTAGTGAAATGGTTTTTTTAGATAATTTCATCAGCTTCAAGATACTTTTCCAACTTCTTCCTGGTTGCATTTTAGTAGTGGAAACTTATTTCTCTGTGCTTGGCGTCTTGTTTTGTTTGTTTTACTCACAATTACAGGGAGGAAAACGTGTCTTTGTATGTATTTTCCAATGGGAATATGTCTGCATGTAAATAGTGATCCAGTTTAAAAGATGAATAGAATAGAATAGAATAGAATAGAATAGAATAGAATAGAATAGAATAGAATAGAATAGAATAGAATGCCTGACCAATTCAGGACTGACTAGAAGTTAAAGCATGTTACTAACAGCATTGTCCAAATGCCTCTTAAACACAGACTTAGGGTATTAATCATCTTTCTAGGAAGCCTATTCCAGTGTTTCAGTACCCTTGGTAAAGAAATGCTTCCTCATGTCCGGTCTAAACCTCCCTAGAGCAGCTTTGAACAATTCCCATGTGTACTTTCACTGAATAGCAGGGGGAAGAGTTCAGCATCTCCCTCTCCACTTCCCCTGCTCAGGAAGCTGTAAAGAGCAATAAAGTTACCCCTCAGCATCCTTTCCTCTGAACTAGACAAACCCAAAGACCTCAGCCTCTCCTCGTAGGACAGTCCTTCCAGACTTTTCACCAAGTTTGTTGCCCTCCCCTGGACAAATTCAAGTATCTTAACACCCTTCTTAAATTTTGGAGAACACAGTGTTCAAGGTGAGGCCTCAACAATGCTAAAATACAGCAGGATAATCACCTCTTTTCAGCAGCTGGTAAGAATAAAGAGATAATTTCCTTGTCTGCAAGGAGATATGAGAAAGGCGAGAGACAGCCTGTCCTTTCTGCTCTAAGTTTGGTTATGTAGGTGAGCAGAAGGGAAGAGGAAAAGGTCTAACAGTACAGGGCAGCATCTGAGCAGCCCATCTACCTCTACCCTTGAGCTTTCCCCTTGTTCTGGAGAGCAGCAGCTATGACTGGGCCTCCATTCCTGCTCAAGCTATGAGATGGCTGGGATTCTTTATCAGGGAATGTAGTGATAGGACGAGGGATAATGATTTTAAACTGAAAGAGGAGATTTAGATTAGATGCTAGAAAGAAATTCTTTACTGTGAGAGTGGTGAGGCACTGGAACAGGTTGCCCAGTGAAGTTACGGATGCCTCATCCCTGGAAGTGCTCAAGACGGGGATTGGATGGGGCTTTGAGCAACCTGCTCTAGTGGGAGATGTCCCTGCCCACAGCAGGGGAATTGGAACTCGATGATCTTTAAGGTCCCTTCCAACTCTAACAATTCTATGATTCGAATTTCTGGAGAAGCACATTAAAGTCCTCCATATCTGTGCAGACAAAATTTCTGGGTGGAAAATGCAGACTTATGGGAAAATGCAGATGCTTAGTGGCCCTGTGGCTTCTTGCAATGCAGAGAATCATTCCTCACTGGTGCACAAATGAACTTCTGTTTAATAACTTCTGTCCATGACATCGTTTCTGAGCCTAGCATCCAAAGCAGGCTAACTGTTGTACACATACACTGGGGTGTTCCTTTCTTGTCCCTCAGGAGATACTTGAACAGCAAAGAGAAGGGGACAGGATTCAGATTAAGCATGGTGGGAGTTAGATAGTAGCAGCTGAAAAAACTCTACGAGGGCATGATATTAAGACTAAGGAATTGGCTGCCTGTGAGGACTATTCTGGCTGAGGGTGCTCCCAGTGATGATACCTTGCTTGGATCTCAGTTCTCACTGTACTTTACCCTGCATGAGCTGAAAGGGTAGATGAGAAGGGAGAAAGCAGTGCAGACCAAGATCTTGGCTAAGGGATGAACAGCTCCAAACTTTGAATCATCTCTGAACCATGAGTGCTGTCTTAATCCAAGGCTTTTTGAGAAAATTAAAGGAGGTCTTGGGAAATAATGTTGGAAGAGATTTCAAAGAAGTGTTTTATCCTACAGCCCATTCCTCTAAGGCAGGATCAGTTGTTCTTATGGACAGTTAAATCATTCCTGCCTCAGCTGTTTATGAGAGACTCCAGTGGTGGAGGTTTAACAGATTCTTGAACAAGATACTCTAGCACAAGTTTAATCACATCAGAAGAAAGTCTCCCCTGACAGCCAACCTGTAGCTGTCTTAGTGCTGTTGAAACCAATTACTCCTTGTCCTATCATCAGTGGACATGAAGAACTGTTTTCTTCTCCTCTGCAGCTACTTTGTGAGTAAACAAAATAAAAAAAAACCCCGTTTCTGCACTCTTTCCTCAGAAGTCTTATTTTCTACAGCTCTGACTGGGCTATTTGTTCTTCTCTGGACACCCATGGTTGGTCCCATTGATAAAGCTGGTTTAGGAAAGAGGAGAAAGCAGATGATATCTCGATATACACTTAAATCGATGATGGATTAAATATTAAGAAAAGAAAGTATATTAAAGAAGTTAGTACCAAAAACCCCTCCTGTCCATCTCTACTCCTGCCCAGACACGCCGTGTACATCTATGCAGTTCAGTTGATCCTTCTCCTTTTACTCCAGCAGCTGTGAAGTTTGTCAGACCTTTTGTGGCAATTACTTTAATTCCCTGGAATCAAAGCACCTGCCAGAGAAGTGGCTTGTTTTACAAAATCAAGGCCTATTGAAACATTCTAAGGAAAACAGTTGTTTCATTCTGTAAAGATACCGATCTTCTCTTGAGTCAAGGAGGGAAGATAAAGGGGGAAAGTTTGACATTTGACTTCAGTCTGGAATGCAGGTAAAGGCTTGAAATATAAACTCCAAGATGAACAGATTTGATTAAGATATCATTTTAAACTACTGTCTTTCTTTTCCTT
Organism: Thinocorus orbignyianus; assembly: GCA_013400375.1. NCBI lineage: Eukaryota > Metazoa > Chordata > Aves > Ciconiiformes > Thinocoridae > Thinocorus > Thinocorus orbignyianus. The sequence continues at coordinate 441,620 of VXBW01007735.1, read as the reverse complement.
ATTTATTTGTAATTGTGAAAGAAAGACAAATAGCCTTATCTTTTCCATTGGACAAAAAAAAATGCAAGCTGGCAGCTTTTGCTGAGAAAATCTGAGTGACTTTGATGGCTACCATGAAAGTGTGTTGGTCTGTTTGATCTTTTGTTGACTAACTGCAGGTTTGAGGATGTTACAATACATGTTTACATAATGTAGGCTAGCTGCAAAGCCTCACCTCGGGTGAAAAGACACAGATGGTTCTGAAAGCCAGCTAGGTCAGGATAAAAAGAAAAAGAAGCTATGAAACAAGTTATGAAGCTTCAAAGGTAATCCGTAGGTTATATGGCCAGCACACATAAGGCTGTATTCCATCAGAAAAGAGTGCAAATAAACTGGGATTTGATGGGATCCCTTGTAGTTCGAAGTGAACTGAATGTTCAGTATAGAGCCCCAAAACATTCCCTTTGAGAGTCATTTGTTAAAGAGGAAAGCTAGTACAAATATCATTACCTAAGTCCTAGACTAATCCTTCTCCTCCAGAAAATTTGCTTTTGCAATTCCTTTCTCACTGCACTGTCCTGGGCCAAGCCTGCTCCCAACAGCTACATATTCTAATGCTGATGCTGGGACTGAAACCATTAGTGTCCTGGGAAGTAGCTGGCTAATTGCTAGTATCTGTCAACTGGATACATGCAATTAAAGTATCCCTCCACCCTGTGCCACCACTATCTTCAACTATGAACAGCAATGCAGTTGGATGGTGGGCGGAATTCACAGAAAAATCATGTGGCATTATAGCAGATAACTATTAGGTGCCTTTGCCTGCTTCAGGGAGGTTGTACTTCTGGCCTTACAGATGCACATGGACCTGTAGGCACCTAAGAAGTGAATTCACAGGAGCCAGAAATATAACGGAAGCAAACCTCTAACAGAAGAAAGTGCTAAGGGGAGAGGCAGACCTTAAGACTTGTTCACAATAGTCTCCGTAAGTCTGTCCCTCCACAAAGGGACAAAACTCTTAATTGAACCTCTAGAAGGTGGTTTCTAAAATAGCAAGCAAGTTCACAGAAAAGGGATGGATTTCTCCAAGAGGTTGCTGCTGAGGTTCTTACATCCACACATGATGTGGCTCAGGGGGATTATTTCTACTTATATCTAGTCTGGTCTTCTGCACAGACAGGACCCACCAGGCGTGTGGATCCAGACGATGTAGTTTGGGACCCTCATGTCCGTCTAGGATAACATCTGAAGTCTAGTACAGCAGAAGTTTTTGGTCTGTCTCCTGCAAAAAAGTATCTGGTGCACTAAGTCTGCTCCGTAAACTGAGTAAACTCTATGAACTCTGTGGTACAGGGGGCGATGGGATTTGCTTCAGAACTGCACAACTGCTCCAAACCAAAATACTAATAAAACATAGCCAAAGTTTACAGAAAGAGAGAGGGGCCAGTCCATTTCCCTTTAAAGCACAGAATGTCCCTTGAAACCACAGTGGTGAGGGCTCTTGCCAAGGACGATGAGTTCAAGATGCCCCCCTGCCTGAGGTAAACCATCTTGATGTCACACTGTTTGACGGTAAGCATTATTATCTCCATGCTTTTGTCATGTTTGAAGTGGAAATCAGTTCAAGCCATTGCACTTCGTATCAACTATAATGCAATGTTTTTGCCTCCTGGACAGTTGATGTCAGGGCAGAACATCTAATGGGCCACTGGGTCTTTTTGATAGCTTTCAATTAACCACATCTTTTTGAAGATACAACCTTTTCCATTGACTCCAGAAAACCTTTGGCATAGAGACTGAGTTGTTGAAATAACCAAGAGTAAATACTCTGATTTTTGCAGTGTTGGTTTTAAACCACAACTGCTGATTATATAGAATTTTATCATAATTGGTAAAATCTTGTTTTTCAGTGTCTTTGTGCTATATTGAGTGAGTATAAACTCTCTATTGGTCTATTCATAAAACCAACAATTAAATTTTACTGTGCTCTTTGGAGGAAAAGTGAGATTTAAGAAACCCTGTATAGTTTGTCCATGATTCATCTTTAAACCTTCTTATGCAAGCAGTGAAAAACTATGCTGGTAAACAGAGAGAGACAAGAACAACATTCCAATTGTGAAGAATGTTATTTTCAAATTTACTGCATGAAGATGAATGCAGTGCTCTTAGCTCTCAACAGAGATGGTTTCCCTACAGCTGAAACATTCATTAAACTCCATATAGACTCCATCTTGTTTGCTTTTTTGGGAAAACCACCTGGGAGCTTCTCAGAATGAGAACTGCATAGGGCATTCTAAAATTTCAGCTTGATTTGTGGGCCGATACAGATTACCCCCATTCAGGATGCTCTGCCTAAATTCAAGTATTTCATTCTTTTTGTTCAGACTCCAAGGACGGCAAACGCTCCCTACAATGTTTGTTATGGAAGTGCCTGTAATTCAGTTTAGGAGGCAGGTGTTGTAGAGAATGTCCCATTAGTGAGCATGTACACACAGCTCTGTCTTTCTGACATTCCCAAGACAGCAAAGGACATAGACAAAGGGGATGGAGGGCAGGTGAGAGGGTGGGATCTGTGAAGACTTTTTAATGAGCAGGTTTTTGTTTCCCTGGTGGGTTGAGTTTAAATGTTACTCAGACAATTTTTTGGCAAGATAGTTGTCATCTTGTTGAGTAAATACTTGGAGGAGCAGTTAAATCAACGGGAATATGTTTGACATCACTGAGAGAGGTCTCAGTGGTCCCAACAGACATGCTGAAGAGCAAGCACAAAATGAACACTCAGCAAAAACCCTGAGAAGTATTTAGTTAAGCTAATAAGATATGTTACAATTGAAGAATGAGCGGTAATGCCCAGAAATCATTAAATAATAAGGGAACCAGCAGAAGAACTCTGATAAGTACAGAAAAATTCTTAACTTTACCAGAATTTGTTTAATATAAACTCCTCAACAGAGTCATAACTGTCTGCAAGACAATTCAGAGTGCCCTGGCTCTGCTTTCCCGTTGCTACTCCTGGCTGAAAGTGGAAAATACACCTTACTGTGAGCAAGGATTTCTCTGAATAAACACATTTGTGCGAATTCACTCCCATCTATAACTAGCTTTCATGGTGAAAATGCAATTTGTTCTCATGGAACAAAGTCTTGTTGCCTCAGGGATAATGACAGTTTTCAGATTACATTTAATAATTCAGTCTGCAGTAGACTGGGTTTGACCGTGAGGACCCTCATGGGGACCATTTTTGTCTCCTTAGCCTGTGGGCTTTCTCTTCAGGGCAGAGGCTATTTATCCAGCTTCCAAAACAAGCGAGGAAGGAAGAGATGGGACCAGTGCCCTTGAGCTGAAAATGCCCAGCTGATGGATTGTGAACAGGGGAACTAATTTCTGCCTACTGCTCTTCCCGGATTCCTTGCTTCCTTGCCCAAAATGTAATACAGTCTCAGCAATTGTAAAAAATGCATCAGAAAGCACCATTTAAATTAGGCTCAGTTATGATTTTGAAAGTAAAATGTCTTACACTAGTTCAGCTCAGTCTTCTGTTCCAGTTTTTCTTCTAGTAGATTTACCCCAAAACACTCCCACTGATACCAGATTTACTGTGATGAGTGTCTGTTTTAAGGCCTGAACCAAAGCCTGTTCAAATCAATGAGGAAACTCTCCTGACTTCAGTCAGTTCTGGTATAAAGCCTAAAAGAGACATCATGGGAGTTTCTGAGGCTTTTAGGTGTTATTTGCAGTGGTCTGCTGCTAGGGGAGCACTAAATCACAAAGTTATTTGTTGGGAATTTAAATGGCAATCTGCTATGCTGCTGCCACAGCTACAATACCTTTTCTGTTGCAATGATTCATGACATTTCCATGCGTAATGGAAATATGCTTTATTGTGTTCTATCACTTGTCAAGTCTTCTAAACAAAACATTTTTATTTTGTGGTATTGTCACTTCATTTTGACTGACGTGTATATGTAGAACTGGTGTAAGTGTATCTTTATATACTAATATATCACCAGATGCCCTCCTCATGTTAAAATCAAGCTTATTTTTCATTTAGAGGCTGATCCTACTTACCTGTCTCAGACCTAGTAGTTCTGGGAATTTTGCTCGAAAAAGAAATGTAGCACAAGTGGCCAGTGGCCAGACTGCTATGGAATGGGAAGGAGGCAAGCAGCCTTGCCAAAGTGCTTGTATAACTACAAAAGGGGCTCCATGAGCAGAAGTCTTCCATCCGTGGGATGCTTCAACACTACTCCTGCTGTGCTGCCATTCCTCAAGCCTTTTCCAGGACTCTCCAGTGTTTTCCAAAGCATTTTTCACTTCTGAGTCCTAGCCCCAGGACTGACCCTTTCAAAGGGTTTCCTGACCCTTTGATTGCAGTTGCATTTTAGAGTGGACAGTTACCACGAGCTACTCTTCAGGCAAGATTTTCTCAATCCTGTTGTTATTTGCCTAATCCAGGCAGGGAGCATGCTGCAGTACCTTTCCCTGGACTGAGAGCTGGTGCGAAGAACATCATCGGCTGGGAACCCAGTGGGTAAAGGGAGTGAGGCAATGCATCTTGTTTGCCAGAGACAGGCTGGCAGGCAGGGTCTCTGCATACTCTGCAGGACACTGCTGTGAACATCATCAGTTTCACATTTTTCTCAGTAATTAGCAACCTAGTGCAAACTGCACTGCAGTGTTGTGATTTTAAGGAATCCCAGAGTGATGCATAGCCCTGCAAGTGTATTGGAAAGATACTCATTGAGCCCAGGGAGTGGGAGCAGTGGCCATTTACTTGTGGCTTTTATTTCAACCATGCCTTCAAGTGCATCTTCAGAGATGGGACCAGAGCAGCCCAGCCAACTGCCACCAAATGGCTGTAATGCTGTGGCATGACCTGGTAAACCATGGATTGCCAGATTGTCAGATTATCTGACTCTGTCCTCATCAACAGACACAAAGGCTTCCAGACCTCAGTAAACGTCTGTGATTCTCATGGCTGTCTCTGCTGAGATTCCCATATGGCAACACGAGCTATAGCATGGTTTACGTGTTACCAGCTACAAGTTGTACTGTACCTTGGGGTCGACTCAATCACACAGTACTCCATGATGATAACTCCATGATGATAACTGTCATCAGACACCTTCAGCACAGGTGCTGAACCTAATGCTAGACCTTGGTCTGGAGTCACCCCGCCAAGGAACTCAAGCAAGCGGGTAAAAATATCAGCCACTTGGTTGTAAAAGGGGAAAAGAAGGTTATTGTCAATCTCCAGGCCATGTGTAAAAGTTCAGACATTATTTATTTCCTTATTGGTTTGCTTTTACCTGTCTCACATCATCTGCTCTTCCCCAGCTTTATGAAAAACATTTGTCAAATAGATCTAAAGTGGGGAGGGGAAATAAAGCCAGATTCAACCCCTTGTTAGCAGCCTGATGGCTGTCAAACTCAGCTGGAGGAGCTCCCTCTCGTGGGTAGAGGAACACTAAATGATTCAGACTGGCATTTCCGAGGCAGCTGCACGTCCCATGTCAGACCTGATTTATTGTGTGATGGTTTATCTTTGTACATGACAATGTCCACAAAGCATGAGAAGATCTATGTGACCATACACATCTGTGCTGGCTTGCACACACATGTGCACAAATATATCCACTGTGGGCAAATCAAACCAAGCTCAGCCCTCAGCCGGTGTGCAGAAAATCTGGTCTGTTCCATCCTTCTGGGTTTGGGCAGATCATCTGTTTTAGTTCACTTATTTGAAAACTCATCTCAAGGGTGGACAGTGGAGTAGCAGTGTCCTGACTGCTGCAGCCTCCACGGTGCTGCCCGCTTTGCTGGGTGCTACGGTGACACTTTGCCCCAGCCCTTGGGGTGCCCTTACCAAGACTGTGGGCAAGACCCAATGTCAGACCAGGATCACGTGAGGATGGTCAGCTGGCACTGTCACCCAGACAGCTCTGACAGTGGTATCCAGCACACCCTCAGCAAAGGGTCTGCTCAGCATTAAGCATCGTTCAGGGTGGCTGCAGTGGTGAGGTGCCTGCTAGCACTCAGATGTACCTCTTGGCAAGTGAGTGGGAGCATTATCTGGTACTACTGTGGCTGCCAAACATACTATAGGTTTACCAAGAACGCTTAGTTTGGCTTCCTGTGGCTCAGAAATAACTTTGGCTCACCTAAACCTGCGTGAAGTTTTGTGGACACAGCTTGTTTCTTAAGTGTGCAAATGGGGATCGCCCACAGAAGATATTCCTGGGATGCTCCCCCTTCTCTTGGTGGTGCTATTTCCAAACTCCCAAGACATCAGTGGTTGTGCTTGGAAACAATGCTTTATCTCTGAACATTTATAAAGTGCTGCTAAAAGGATGGTGGTTGGGAGGCTGTCCAGTTTTGGGACTTCCAGTGGTAGTTTTAGATCAAGGTGTGGTCTCTAAAGCCCCAATTGGTCCTCCAAATTAGCTGATTATAGGAGATAAACTTTGTGTTTTATTTGGAGCTGATAAAGCATACAGATATCTAGATCACAATATACAAATTATTTTTCCAGGATGATCTTTCCACACAAATGGTTGATTTTATCACTTCTTCAGTAATCTTACTGGGAATATCTGTCAATATCCGCAATTCCCACAGCTTCCCAGAACCTAAGAGCACTTTTCATGTAGGGAAGCATAGAGCTAAGTAGTAAGCTCATGGATGAGGAGGATGGAAGAATGCCTTAGACCCCCAACTGCCATGTATTGGAGAAAATTCAAGTTATTGCAGGTCAGAATCATTGAATCATAGACTCCAAAAAGGCATAACTCCTAAAATATTAATAGTTTACCAGAAATTTTGAGACAGAACTTTTACCATAGATGCTCTGATTTTTCTTCCTTCTCACATAAGGTGGTCAATTTATGGGTAAGATGTAACAAGGTGCAGAGACCCCCTTAAGCAAATGCTCTTAACTCTTTATAACGTGGGGTGAAATCAGGAGACACAGCAGTGTGTCTGAGGTCCAAAAGATTTTCCAAGGGAAGGCCCAGGTAAAGAAGAAGGAAAAAATCTCTTGAGAATCACTGTCAAATATAATGGAATTTCTGGGTCCATAGCCTTTCATCACTATAATGTGGATTTATGCCCAAAGCCCGTGCTTGTATATGATGCCAGTTCTTAAGCTAGGTAAGGAACATGGTACAAATGCTAATGACATATTTCTACTGAAGCAAAACTTAGACATAATGTTTCCCTGACAGGTGATCAAAACATCTCAGCAACTATCAAACTCCGTTTCCTACTGTCAGAAGTAATGGCATTATCTAGACTGGGAGCTATTAACGCTATGTTATTGCACTGCCATTCACAGAGCCCTAGGGAGGATGTTTTTTTTTTTCTTAAATTGCAACCCGTCAGGCGTGAATGAAGATCTTTATCGGCCCAAAGATAACAGCTGATGTCTTCCCTCCTGCTCTCAGACAGGGAAAGTAATATCCTACATAATGGAACAAGGGAGCCGTAGTAGCTCCAGCAAGAATGAAGAGAGAAGGGAGTAGATTGTGTTTCAGGTGTAAGTGTTGAGCTATTAAGTTTCATGGAATAATGATGTCCTACCCTGTACGACAGAGTAGAAAGAGGCTTTTTATTCTGCCCCCGGGGGCACGGCAGGGCTGTAATCACATTCCCATTGTGTGTGGGGACCAGGGGATGCAGAAGCCACAATCTGTTTTCCTACTTCAGTTTATCTACCAGGAGGGGAAAAGTTAACACTCTGATAGTCAAGACAAGCCTTTTTGAATGTAGTATTTGTTTTGGCTGTTAGAAGTAGCCTCAGTTAACTAAAATGGCAGAATTATTACATAGCCACAGGAATGGGGTGGGCAGGGCATGTCTTATTTCAGTCAAGGCTGGTCTTTGAACAGCCAGCTCCTGTAGTGTTTATGGAGCAATCTTTAATAATTTGTGTTTCTGTAGTGGGTTAAAATTGTGCTTTTAAGTTTCTGGAGATTCACTGGAAGAGCTGCGATCAGTGGTACTGGTACCACTTGGCTCCCCGTATCCCCAGCCCCGTAGGCAGTCCTACAGCCCTGCTTCTGAATTTATCATTGTCTTAGTGGTCATGAGGAAGCTGAAGGAACAGTAAATTTGGACCATGACAAGTGAACACCAATGGCCCTGCTTTGATCATGACTTGGATAGATGTATGTGGGGTAGTTTTGGACTAGCTCAGGTGTCCTAGTGGTGTCACTACATCAGGCTGGAGGTCTGAAGATTGCAGTCTTGCTGCTCTGCTTCATTGGTAAGCTTTGATGCCTTTCCTGAGCTGTGTGCTGCTATCGCTATGTGGCTAAAGAAGACAAGTCAGCAACAATAGAATGGACACCAGAAAACTGGTGTCAGAAAAGTCTCACATAGTTCACATTGGAGAAGGAGAGAAATGTAAATAACCTGGGTTACCAGAAAGGACTGGAGCATATTAATGACATTTTTCTGCCTTTCCACTCCAAATTTTGCCAGATGCCCAAAACAGAATGAATGTTGCTACTGAAGCACTACTTGAAAGTTCACACTGCAAGATCGAGTTGTATCTATGCAACTACTAGAACATTCTTTTAGATATTTCTTACTCTTCCTGCGATATGACCAGTGAATTCTTCCACTGAATAGATATCAAAGAGAAGATTGCGGTTTTCCTCACAAAGGAAGTGATAAAAGAATGAGAATTTGTTCTGCTCTTCCCTGTAATACAATGAAAGGCTGAAGTCAGGTTAGCACCTCACTTCAAAACAGAAATCTTTCTCTTTGCTCTCTGAAACACTTTACAATTACTTTTTGCTGCAATTTATCTGTAAAATTACCTTTACCTGTAACTTGAGACCCCTGTTCACCCACCTACTCACTCACAAAAATGAGGCACAGCTAAATACCATTCAGAACAGGAACACAAAAATGTGTTTCTCTATATAAGTGAGAGAGCCAACAAGTCCAAGGTCATCTCACAGGGGTGAGAACAGCTGTATCCTGCTTTGCAGGTTTTGGCCTTTCATCCATCTTTAACAAAGACTTCAGAAAAACTGCTTTGATTGCTAAATATGACCTTAAGTAGACACGGGAGAAATGTGCAGGCAGATATTTCCTTCAAGGAGATGTGAAAAACTCTGCTACGTTCTCTAGACAAGTTTCTGTTGTTGCTACTGCAGGGTGTCTTTTTCCAATAGAGTATGTTAATATTATGCAGTGAAAATGGGTTGCACTTAGGATGATCTCTGCAAGACAGATGCTCTCAGGCTATCACCTGGTGTTACCTTCAGCCCGTTTGCACATAAATAAATGAGCAAAGACTGCAAGGTTGATGACAGAGAGTGCCGCGTGGTTCAGTTGTCTCTATTTTTTTGTACCTGCTGTGTTGCTCTCATGTGCATGATAGTCTAAATGGAGTGTAAAATAAAAATCTATTTACATTTAAATATTAATCATCTTGACACTTTAGCAGAGGGTTTTGGAGGCCACCTTTTGTATGTGCTTCTTAAAACTTGTCAGGTGCTGCTGCTTCTGTTTCAACCTCATCCCCCCATGTGCTATCATTAACATGGTAGCTAAATTGCCAGACATACAAATGTTATTTTTCCATTAAGATTGCTGCATTACCAAATAAGTGCAACTTTGAAGGAGAAACACGAATTTAATTCCCGTGAGACAGTTGCTTCTGCTACGAGGAATTAGCACTCAAGGCTTCCTTTCCCTTACTCAAAACAAATAGCAGTGTTGCTAGCACTCTTCTGTAATTAGTGTGTGATTGCTCTGTACATTCCTTGGGCTAATACTTTTACACACCAGGGATTGTGGCATTTTCTATTTTGGAGCATTTGCTTAATAGACCAAAAAAGCTCACTTGCCAAAAACTGCTTGTAATTTCTTAAATAAATACAATAAATTAATTTCTTAAGTAAATTCAGTGCTCTTCAAAAAGGGGAGAGAAGTCTTCTGTATCTAAAATGTTAGATGATCTAAAGTCTACGTAGCTGGAGGAGTCTACGGAGCTGTTATTTGGGCAGATGTGAGCATCTGCTCCAGAGTGGTTGAATCACCTGTTGCACTCTTTTGACTGTGCTGATGGCACCTCTGCCTGACCTGTAAAGGAAACCTGATTCACACACAGATGTCTATGTTATGCATCTAAATTAGGTGTCTTAACCCACGAGCTGAATTCCTCCTTGGTGGAATTATTTGGCTGCTTTGGTGAAGGGCCTTTTGCAGAGCAGTACGGTGCTGAGACAACCATGCAGGACCAGAGGTGGCAAGGGATGGCCTAGAGACCTGTGCCCTTTTAGGGTGGGAGCTGGAGACCAGCTGGGCAGTGCAAGAGTATCTCAAGTGACAAAAATGGCAATATTTTGGCAGTGGAATGGAGTGCCAGGTGTCTGCTGTCAGTGGGAAAAATTACCCTCTAGAGATGCCTGTCTCCGCTGCGCATGGCTTGAGTCTAGATGGCCAGCTTAGATTAGACTTCCAGCTTTTAGCTGGTGAAATGAATCTCACTTTATGAAAAAATGGAGTGCTAATGACTCAAATGTGTCATTTATATTTGCATTGTAGAGACATTTAGCATCCCAGCCAAAATAGTTCCATTCTACTGGGGCCTCCACAAATAAAAAATGAGTAATTTTTTTATGTAAACAAAAGCTAAAATACATTTTTATATGCCTATGCATACTCAAGAGAAATGAGGAACCACTGTAGTCTTCATCCTATAGACTCAGAAAGGAAATAGAGAGGAGTGAAGTGATTTGTCTAGAACTACAAAGAAAACTTAGGACAGGAGAAAGAGTTTCATGGGGCTTTCCTATCCTTGGTTCCATGTCTTAATCACAAAACTGCTTTTTCTTTCCTTAAAATAACAGACTTCTTAAAGCGAAATCTGTATATAAATCTTATCTGAGTAAATGCCTATTCTCTACAAGCCATATTCAGTGGTCCATGTTAAGCTTCTGAAAATAGATGGGTAATAAGAGACCCTTTTCCTTTAATGGCTTTATATAAAACACGGAAAATGCAAATTTTTTTGTAGCTTACATGGCTTTGAGCCTTGATTTCAGTCAAATGGTTTACATTTAATGAAGAGTCTTAGCATAGATATATGTGAAGTGCCATGACAATCCATGATAGAAGTAACCAGTAACTAACCTCAAAGAGTATAACCTGATTTTTTTTTTTTTTGTGACAAAAGTGAGTACATGGCTTTATTCTGGAAGGATGCTGTGCACAGAGCAACCCCAGCTTTTTGAAAAATAAGTGCAAGAATCACCCTGAAAAAGTGTTGGATTAGTATCTTTTTAATGCAGCAGATCATCGGACTCTGTTCTTTAAGTTGCTTATGAAATCTATTATTCTTTTCATTTGAATTAATTTGAATTTCTTGTGATATTTCAAGGCATCACAGCATCCATCACCTTAATCATATGGGGTCTCCTCTGCTAGAGTCCCAGGAAGACAGTCAAAGGCTTGTGAAGTCACGTAGCTTTCTATCAAAGGGAACACACTTCACATGGTATTTTAATGGAATTTTTAGTACTTCACTCATAAGAATGTATAAGGATGGAGAAATATACATTGGGAAGATATTGGTTATAATGGAAACTATATCTAAGACTGGAATTTTTTCCCAAGCCTAGAATTGACTGTAACCCTAATGTTTCATGAACTCTGATGTGAAACCTGAGATCCACAAAAGCCAGTGGCTGAAGACCACTGACGTTAGTCAGACTGACGTTTTTGCCCCAGGACTCTCTAGGGAATAATATCCCTGGTTCTATTTATGGTTCTGCCAATGATGTGATATCTGTCTTGTATGTGCATGTGTGGGCAGCCCAAAGCTACCCTGTCCTTTCTTAGTGCCAAAATGCATTGCAAACACATTGCTGTCGCATTGCTTGTTATTACCTCTTTGTCTTTCTTCCCTTAATTACTTTCCTACTTTCTTCTTTCTTCTGATAAAGTTTTAAAAATTGTGGAGAATTGCCGCATTATCTTCAAAAGGCAAGCACGGTGAGGAAGCTTTCCCTTAAGAAGATATAATCTTTTCTAGTGCAAAAAACCCTAATGTGCCCTATTTTAAAAATACTGGCATGGACTGCTAAAGGGATCTTTCAATATATCCTGGCATGCAGTGGATGCTTAGCACTCATTTCCTCTCACGAATCTAAGTATCAAGCCCAGATGATGAAAGTTTAATCCTTTGGCACAGGTACTGCACATTGCGTCTTTCAACACAATGGATCCCATTTTCTATGGAGAAGAGACAGTGAAAAATGCTTTGCACAGGACTTCCACACAGGTTCTTGGGTGGAAAAAACAAGGTTAGAAAAGGTGCAATTTCTGCAAATTAAGTTCCATCTCCAAGATACACATCTATCAGGCCAAGGCATTGCTTAGCAAAAGAAGCAGAGTGCCTTAAAGCCATCTGCACAATTTCTTAAAACTTCACTTCCCTGATGGATAACAGATGGAGGAGGAAATTTATAAGTAAAAGATTAGAGCAACTCTGCTTATAAACAGGAGTACTAATCACTCTGCCTTTGCCCTGGAGACCAGATTTAATCTCAGGGTTTAACTTAATGCAACTGTCTTGTTTCTGCTGCCAACTGAGAATGTTCAAATACTCCCATGATAAGAGATACGTCGGGATGATACAAAGCTAAACATCGCTTGGCAATTGATGATCTAGCATTTAATCAATGATTACACTCAACATAACACGATGAAAAAATGGACTGGGTAATTTGTGCATCCAACATTTGTCATCTCCCAGTGTTTAAATCTATCTGCTCAATAGTTCTCCACTACATTTGTGCTGTGTCAATAGCACCTGCCCCTTCTACCCTCACTTGATGGTTTTACTCAGCAACCTTTGAAAACACTGAATTGAAATGCGAGATCCCTGAACATACTGGGAATAGGGGATGGAGCAGTGGTTTTGCTGCAGGTGAGGTCTCACCCTTTGGAAGAAATCCAGTGCACTGTATAGGGGGCAGTGTGCAGAAACCAGGAGTGTGTGATCTCTGGCAATAGCCTTTGCCAAGAGCTGTGGTGGAACAACAACTACTCACGTCCCAGCACACAACAGGGTGTATAAGACTCAGCTGAACTTTGCATCCTGCCCACCTGTATTTCCAGTCCTCTTAGCATAAACTATTAGGTAGTGGGTTTTCGCTCTCTGATTTTTATTTTTGTATCCCAGTTTTTATGCTGTGTTCTGGAGTGTGGGGTAAAAGACCAGAGGCAGCACAAGTAGACCTATGATGAGAATTGATTTTTCAATTTGCTGCTTGAAGTGGAAATTAAAAAGGAAAAGCGTGCCTGTTTGATCTGAAATTAAAACATATTAACTTTCTCATGGAAAAGAAACCAACCGCTGTCCCTGCTGTACCCCTGCTAAAGCAAAGTACCTCCAGGATAACTAGAAGAAATCTATTCAGAATGAAAATTTTTGTTTAGCTCCTTGTTTCTGGTAGCTTTTTAGATGTTAGGTAGTTACACATCTAAACTCCACAACACAACAAAAATTGAAATAATACATCTTGAAAAAAAACATAGTTGTAATAGTTTCTCCAGGTCACCCTCTTACCGTGTGTTGGAAAGCTGATCTGAGTTTACTCCTTTACAGTCAGAAAGGGTTTACAGCACAAATACAGAGGGAGGTGTCTACCCTCTGAAACATGCTGAAGTCTTGCCCTTCTTCTGGTATTTTCTGATAGTTCACGTAGATCACTCCCTGCTCAGCTTATCAGCAGCTTCTTGTGAACTAATTTTTCTTTTCTGTGATATGGGATATCCTAGTCATCTGGCCACACGGTGCCTAAAAATTAGAAGCTGCATCACAGATTGTCAACATCTGAGTCTGTTGATAAGCTCTGATTAACCACATGCTCGTTAAAAACACTTTATCTAAACTTTAGGGGTTTTGTGATGACTAAGCATGAGGTTCACCTTTGTCAGTTAGGAGAATAAATAGACTGTATTACAGAAAGCTGGGGCGACTGGTGAAATACACATTTAAGAAACTTGAATCCTTCTTTGCTTCTTAGAAATAATATACCTGATCAACTGACCAAAATACAAAGAATTTGTGCAATCTCTGGTCCTTCTGTGTATGAATAATAACTACTTCATTTTTGCTTCTTTTGTTTGGTTTATTGGAGAAACAAGAGCATAGGACTGTGTCTAAGACAACGTGGTCTACACATTGTGGGGGAAAAAAATAACCAAATGTCAGCAAGACCATGCATCTTACTTGACTCTTGAAAATCCAACTCCAGGACACAAACTCATGGTAAAACAGATGCCAATAGTTGTGTTGCTCATGAATTGAGTTACTTCAAATAAGATTTGTAATAAATTAATATTTTTGGGTCTTTTTTATGAAGATTGGCAACATTTGGCTGATAGAGGATGGTTCACTGGTTATCTATCCACTGGTGCTGACAAACCTTTAAACTTTTGTCTCTTTGCTTGCTGCTTAAAGGACAGTTCCAGAACAGACTAGGATGTTCCTGAAAGTAAAAGGCAAGGGAAAACATATTAAATCTCCCTGTTACAAAGCCACAATACAATCTAGGTAGCATGTCTGTATGGATTAGAGGAGACGTGTACCCCCTTGTAAGCAGGAACTTAATGAGCATTACCTTGAGGTGTTTCTCTCTGGAAAAAGGGTACAATTTTGTATAAGCTAGTTTATTAATTGTAGGTGCTTATGTCACTGCTAAGGATCTCAAATGTCTCTTTATCAGGTAAGTATACACATCCACCGAAGGGAGGCTTTGAGGTTTGTCTTTTTTGGAAGCATAGAAATGTGTGCAAATATCTGACTAAAATATTTCCTATCTAGGTTTGAAAAAAACAAAAGGAAAAAAATCACCCAAGTATGTCTTTGATAATCATGTTTGTACAGAGTCTGATAGTTTTGTAAGAGGGATTTTCTTTTTCTGGACTTCTTCTGGCTTGCACATATTCTCCTTTTATGAAGTGTGTTTCTTTTAGACATCCTGGCCCCATAAAAGTGGCTTATTTAGAACAGACCTGACCATCTGGGGCCACTTTGCTATAGGCTAAGCTTAACTTATTAAGTATTGTCGTCCAAAGACAATCAAAGAGGCTACTAATGCATTTTTGGCCTATTCTGTGTATTTCCTATTCTGTTACCAATAAAAAAAAAAAGCAAAGAAGGAAATAAAAATAGAATGAGTTGTCTGGAATTTGGTTGCTTTAAGATGAGCTAAATTGAGTCTATGGAGGTGTTCAACTTTGCCTGCTGGGGGTGGGGGGAAGAAAAGGAGGAGGAAGCATATTTTCAAGTGTCTGATGAAAATTTACCTAAAAATATCTTGTTTGTGAGTACAGAAAGGGTGAGTTACCATATCTTCTGTGGCATGTTTGACTTAAGAAACACTTCCCAGCATCTCAAGCAGTAATGGCTCTTTAAAAGAGGGTTTTGAAACTGCGATGTCAGTTGGCTTCTCAGCAGCAAAACAAATTACCTTTAGTGCTGCAACACTTGGATGGTATGGAAAAGTGATTGTTATGGGAGCTTAAACAGCACTTACCTGGGTATTAGTATAATTCCTGGGAACTTGGTGTTTTTAATGAGAAAAAGTAATTTCAGTTGACTTTTGATCACCTTTCAATCTCTGCAAGATCAGTTGCAGAGATTTGAACCCCAAATATTCAAGGGGACACGAGTATGACCTTACCTCGAGAGATCCTGGGCAACTGCTACAGATCCTGCTGGCAATATCACAAGCAGATCTGGGGATCGACTGCATCAGTTCACCTCTTCCTCTTCTTCTTTGAAGGGAAATAATGGTATCCACCTTTCTCAATGTGCAGGCAATTCTTCAGACATTGTAATCTAGAAGCACAGTCACTTCTAGGTAGGAAGAAATAAAACAGGAGGCATCCTGCAGTCCAACATTGAATCCCTGGATACAGGGAGCACGCAGGTCTCCAGAAGGGAGTGCTAGAGACGTCTCACTGCGTGTAGGTAAAATGCCTACTGCAAGAGTTTTTTTCTCTCCTGAAACAGCCTGAAGTTGCTTTGATTGGATGAGGGAGTTTTAAGAGCTTTTTTTGGATATTTTTACTAAGAAAATGCCCCACGTTCAGAATTTCTTGTTCATCTTTTTATAACAGACTTTTGGACTTTGAGGTGCTAGAGTCAATTATGGTTCCCACTAGTGATACGGGGGACATTGCAGAGATGTAAAATTATATAAATTTATGAGGTTATCTGAGTTCAGGCACTGTGTAGTCATGAAAGTGTCAGAATCCAGTTTGGATGTGGTCTGAAATATATTTTCTCCTGAATCTTATCAGGATCTCAGACACAAAATTCCTTGATTTCTGCTGGGACCTTCATGTTTCTTGCTGCTCTCCCACATTCCCCGGGAGTGTTTCCCAGCTATTCAGAAATAAAGTACCACCTCCTGCTAAACTGACCTTAGTAACAAATATCTTTCAAGAGAAATTAATTGCTTATCCCTGACGAACATCCGCCTTATCTGAACCTTTATTGTATTTAGGAAGCAGCAGGATTCTGGAGGGAAAGTATCTGCTGTTGGTGTGTGCTTGCAGCTTAATGTGCTATGCCTGAAATAAAACACTGAGGGAAGATTTCTTTCCGCTGTCTCATTGTGGAGGAAGAGTTTCTGAAAAAGTTAAAGACAATACCGAGATTAGGCTGCTGTTGTTTCAGCTCAGAGGCAGACGTTGAAGCTTTGGCCAAAAGCCCATCGACAGGAACAGATGTTTTAGTCTTGCACTTCCTTTGCAATGGGAAATAATGAAAACTGAGCCTTGTAAATGAAACGGGACTTTGCTGATTTAATTCATTTGTCGTGTCATTGTAATTCATATCATCAGAAAATCTCTCTTCCAGGGGTTCAGACCAGCAAAACAGGAGATCATAAGGGAGCTGCTAATGGGATTTCACAGGTGCCCTCCCATCTTGTTTTCAGTTCTCATATATCATCTTTACTAGCTCCCACCCTGAGAAACTGATGTGAATCTACCAATTTGCCAAAGGCAGGGGCTTTCTGGGAATTCATTTGCTATGATGTGTGAGATACAGCCCTTTCTCTTTTATAAACCAGTCTATAAGAGCTCACGGAAAACTTGAATTCAAAGCACAATGTTCAAAGAAGCTGATGGCCTTCCCAGAGGTCTGTGGTGATGTTGAACATCACTGTGCTACCTGGAGACTGGAGTAGTACTTCACATATTTTAGCCCTGATTTACCCTACTTGACATACCAGACCATCCTCTGTGCACACTGCAGAGTGGTGCCTCCAGGTGTGATCCAGACATTTTGGTAGGGAAATCTGCTTTTGGAATTGTCCTTCTCTGTGCTGGCTATGTAGGGAGTTGGGGCAGGCCTGAGGGTCTCCTCAAAGTGGGATGAACTCAGGGCCAACCATTCTTAGGTAAACATGAGCACTCTTTTTCCCCCCTCCTATTCTGTACACCTGAATCCAAACAGCTTGTTCCTCCTGCAGACTGGGCTCTAGCACACTGGATATTTTCATAAAGTGACCAACAGACCTCTGAGAAATTGTGCAGTAGGTTTAAGCATCTTTTTTTTCAAATTCAGTCAAACAAAGGAGGTACTAAAGGTGATTGAAAACAGAGTTGGCATCACAAAAATCCCTGCATTTCCCCCCAGAACATTGTTTGTAATTTGTCATGACTTACTGAGCTTTGTTGAAATTAAAGCTAGAAAGAGCCATCATGACCACCTGGTTTGATATCTTTGCACTCGCTTTTGCCCACAGGCTTCTGCATTGGAATATTTCCCTGCTGGGAGCGTCAGCAATGCTGCTTCCAGGCCCGCAGTCCCACCAGCCTGAGGCTCTCTGCAATCCCCAGTGCTGACATTTTCTATAAACGCAGAAAGCCTTGTGCATCCTGGAGAAACAACAGCAAAAGCAACAGTTATGGTCATTGTGAATAACTGAAAGATAACAAAAGGAACAGATAACAGAGGAAGAGAGAAAAGTATCTTATTGAAACTTCATTAGCAACAGTCAAGGAAATTTCCTGAAAAAATCAACACTGGAAAGATGAAATGGACATACTGTTTTTCCACTGAGAAAGACTAGTTATAATTTTTTTTTTCTTTCATATTTGTAGTTTTACATCTATTTCACTGTGTGTTAAAGCTGTGTTTTAAATGCAACATATTTCTCAGAAAGTCAGACTTTCACAGATTGTACTATTGTAACAGACTAAAAAAATTGCAGGACTTCTCTCCTATTAAACATAGTTGGAAACATGTATCTGCTTAATGGAGTCAAATAATATCCTAAAAATATGCTTCAGAATATCCAAAATACTAAACTCTTGAAATAGAGGCAATAAAATGTAACAGATTTGAAAGAGGGAAAATGCTGTAAATGAAAACCAGAGAAGAAAGTCTAGAGTAACAGCGTATGAGCATCCACAAAGCCAAGCTCTGGCAAATGTTAACCAGTTCAATATAACAGCCTGCCACTTGTGATCCTAAGCTCAGCAGCTTAGATGAGTTATTGGAAGGTATACTCTGAGTAGGGTCTGTTTTATAGTAGATGTGAAGAACAGGACTTTTAGCAATCCTTTAGCTCTCTTCCCATAAACCTTCAGCTGGCTTCGGTAGTTGCAGATTTCAGTGGAAACTGAGACTTTTGAAAATGCCATCAAAAATCTTTTGTATGTGCATGTATTTGGGCACAACTGATATTTTGAAAGGGGCGATGCTGAAAGAAGGCTCAGTCATTGAGGCTTTGGTGTTCCCCTCTTCTCTTTGTAGTGGGAAGGCAGATTCACATTAAGTACAGAAAACAGTCTTTAGGGTAAAAGGAAGATGGGATGCAAAATCTTCCATTTATTGTGTTTACAGAAGTGTGTAAAAGTGTGTGATAATTATATTCCTTTTTAAAACTGCTTGCTTCCCTAACTACATCTGTTTGGAATTTGTTCGAGAGACATCCTGAGCTTCTGTGGAGTACCATTAGGTCCAATAAAAAATAATATAGTTGAAGCATTTTTTTTCTCCTGCGTGTCAACACAAGGGCCCTTAGATGGAAGCAATTTGGCTTTGTAAAGGTAATAGTGACCTGCACTGTAGGCTCTATCGTAAGGAAAATTAATTAATAATCAATAGTAGCAGAAAGTTTGATAATCAATGTTGCCAGTTTCCCACGGCATTTTGGGGAAGGAGGATGGAGAGCACAGGTTGATCAGCCTTGCAGTTACATATTTTAAGGCAAGAAGGAGCCATATTTGTTTCTCCTCTGCACTTTGTCATGACAGAGCCATCATATTTCACTGAGTAACTTCTACACACAGCCCAGTGCCTTGCTTGCATGAAGCTGATAGCATCTGGGGTGTACTTCAGGAGATGGGGACCCACGATATCCTTTGGCAATTTGTTTCCTCAGACTCACCCTCACTGTTAGATAATTGTGACATATTTCTTGTTGGGGTTTTCTTTGCCTTTAATTTTCAGCCTTTCAGTGTTAAGTTTAAAAAGCCTTTTGATATCTGATATATACTGTCTTTAAAGAAAAAGTGTATTCTTTTTGACACTGAAATCATATCCTCCCTTGATCTTTTTGAGAACTTAGAAGAGTGAGTGCCTGACATTTCTCTTGTAAGGCGCATTTTCACAGGTTTCCAACCATCAGGACCTGAGTGTATCTTTATGCTCTCTATTTTTATGAATGTGGTATTGAAAACATGCACCCAAGATTTGGTATCACATCTTGTGCAATAACGTGTTTCCTGTACACACAAGCTTGTTCGTGCATATGTAGAAAAATAGCAAGGGAAGTCACAGAATGTGTTAAGGACATAAAGATGACAGGAACATCTTTGTACCTGTAACAGATTGCACCTTAACTCTTTAGCCTTAGAGGACATTTTTGTCTCCCACATAAATCTTGTAAAATTGGATAAAAAGGCATCAGACTCTGTTTATTGTTACAGAAATAAAATAAATTAAAAAAAAAAAAAAAACAGAAAAAACCCCAACTTTGTCACATTCTTTTCCCCCAACAATTTAGGTACTTTTATGACTTGCATCTTTCCACGTTCCTTCTCCCCAAGCAATTTACTTAAATGACGTTTTGGCAGCTTGTGGTATAATCAAATGTTTTATTCGAATGGCTGACAAACAGTTGGGAGAAAAAATGGCGTTGTTAGATATTTTATGTGCTAATGTTTTCCTGAAGAGCTGGGCACCTGCCTGCTGGAGTCCTCTGTGGTTCCCAGGAGATGTCCACAAAACCAGGAGTCAGGCTGCTGATTAAGCAACATTTAAATAACAGAAATAAAATCCTCACATTTTCTCATTGCATTTCAAAGAAATAAAGAAGGCCATAAAACTGTCCTCATCACAGTAAGCTAACCCCATGTGTGGGAACATTATGCTGCTTCTTAGACACAATATGGGTTATAACATTATTGAAAATTGCAAGGCCATTTACATCCTGTCTGGCAAACAAAATGCGGCATTTTTCTCCTTGATGTAATCTAAAACATTCCAAAACACAGACAAATATAATGGAAACATCGACAAGCCTTTACTCACAGCATCACCGAGACATCTTCAATGATTTAACTGCAACTACAAGCGATCAAATATGCTGCTTCTAATAATTTCTCATAGGATGGTATCTCTATAATATTGCACAAAGGGACACATTGGCATCTGTAAAATTTTACCCCTACTAAGAGAATGTCAAAACGAAAGTGATTTCTTCTATACACCACTGTAAGAGACATGATTCTTCTTGGCAAGCAGAGGAGCAGCAAGATGGAGTGGGGGATGTGACTTTATCTCTGTTAAAACTTTTAATTAGACAGATCCTGCAATATTGTGTCTGTTTGTACTATTCACATTCTAGTATGAGATAGGAGAGAGGTCAGGAGGTAGAAAAGATTTTATTGCAGCAAAATTTATTTCATGGCCAAAGAAAATAATTTGTAGTGAGGGATTTATGAAGCAAGTTCTTAGGTTATCAGAAGATGACCGAAAATAAAGGTCAAGAGATGAATTCATTTCAGTCTTAAGTTCTTTCACATAGAGAAAAGTACCAAGACCAATGGTCCCTCCATTCTTATGGACAGAGGCATGACCAAGTGGAAGCAAGACATATTTTTACAGAAGAACAATTAAACTTTGGGAAAATTTCCCACGAGAAGTGACTGGTTTCTCTACCTCCTGCCATTCTTGGGATGTATCTTACGCCGGAGCCTGCTGCCAAACACAAGTCATTGAACTCACATGTGGAACAAGAGAACAAGTGTCCATGTCACATGGAGACACAGGTGCAACCAATATTCTGTTCTCAAAATCCACAAATTAAAAGTGAAGAGCAAATTTACTGCCTCTGTGTAGATGCAACAGTTTCAAGTCATGATGGTGACTCCAATGGGACAGACAAATCAAGTTCAGGTTTATGTTCATGCTCTTCTTCTAGGGGGAACCGCAGGTGTCTCTCAACCATTGCAAAGTAAGCTAGTGTTTTAATATGACCAATAAATATATCTCAAGAGAATTTTTCTAAAGCACAAGACTTAAACAAGCACCCCATTTCCCATGCGTTTATGGATTAACTTCAACACAGGGCAAAGCCTGGTATGTTTCATTTGTCAGCTCTTCACCAAACCAGAGCAACCTCCACACCCAAGGAATACATCGTCATTCTCGATGTAAGGACTTCTGTAGTGGCTGAGGCAATGGAAGAGAGAAATCCGCAATGACCTGTTTATTCAGTAGAAGAACAGTAATTTCTTTCTGTCAGCAACAGAAACAGAAAATCTTTGTAAGTATACAAGGTGATTGCTTCCAACTAAGCAGGTTTAGTGCCAATATTTAGAGATGGTACACAGGGCTGCCTTTTATAAGTCTGTTAAAACACTGATGACTCTCCTAAATAGGGCTGTTATTTTGGCTATGAGATCTAACTAGAAAAATTGGCTGGGCAATGAACGGGATACTCATCTGATTTCTACATATGAATAGGGAGAAACTATAGCTCAGACAGAAAATGCCCCTGGAAGTGTCTGCACTTTGAAAGTGCCTCTTCTATTTAAATAGTCATAGCGCTTTGAAAAGTGTTGGACCAGTGTCGTACAAGCAGTTTTCCATGTATCCGCCTGGGACGCTTCTAGACTTTACAATTTCAAACAAGCAAAGAATGCTGAAAATTGGATCCTTATTCCCTTTCCCATCAGCTGGAAAAATAAATAGATAAACTGAAGTGGACTTTAAAATGACAAATGAGGTCTTGTGAAGGGGACTGTAGTATCTCTTTTTCCACGCTTCAGTCTGTGATCCAGGAAAGCTTCCTGGTTTTGGAGTAATGTATAGCTTGTAGCACAGGCATGCCAGCAAGAGACTGCAATATGCAGCTGCTAAATAGGATTTTCAAGTTAAACAGACAAAACAAGCTAGAAGGGGGGGAGTGCTACTTTTGTGGTTTACGTGTGGGAACTGAAGCATAGAGAATGGTTTGTCCCAGGCAATAACAAAAAGCTGTGACCAATCTGGATGCAAATACAAACCAGAACCAGGTATCTGCAGTGTGGGCCAGATGGGCTTGTAGCCTTGTCTCTCTGCAGGCTTGATCTTCAGCTTGAACATGTTATCCAGGCCTGCTGTGCAGTGCGCGGTGTGAGGGAGATGCCTTTAGAGAGTGAGTGAGTCTTTCCTCTCTCCTCCCTCTCATCCCATCCCATCACTGGAGATGGGCAGCTCATTTGTCGCCTCATGTGCAAATTATGAAGACAAACCCCACCTAACACCTTGTTTTGGGCTTACATTCAGCACTCTCTGGGGAGCTGGGGAGCTCCAAGGCAGGTGAGAGGAGGCAGGAGAAGGTTTACATTGGTCCAGAGCTAGCACTGATTGTGCCTAGTGCAGCTGTGTGACACTGATGTGACACTGAGAAGTCATAGAATCACAGAATCACAGAATCATTCAGGTTGGAAAAAACCCTTAGGATCATTGAGTCCAACCATCAGCCCCACTCAACAAAATTCTCCCCTACATCATATCCCCCAACATCACATCTAAACAACAGTAAACACGTCTAGGAATGGTGACTCAACCACCTCCCTGGGCAGCCTATTCCAGTGTCTGATTACTTTTTCTGTGGAAAATTATTTCCTAATGTTCAGTCTAAACCTACCCTGTTTTAACTTGAAGCTTTTCCATCTTGTTCTATTGCTAGTTACCTGTGAGAACAGACCAGCACCAATCTCTCTACAGTGCCCTTTCAAGTAGTTGCAGAGTGGGACGAGGTCTCCCCTCAGCCTCCTCTTCCTCAAATTAAACAATCCCAGCTCCCTCATGCTATCACTGTGAGGAGATGTCATGGACCAGTGCTAGCTTGGACGTGTTGCTCTGTGGTCTAGACACAGCCTGCACTTGCTCTGACATGGTGCAGATGAGGGAAAACTAGTTACGTTGGACTAAAACCTCAGGCATCCATCCTGAAAAGTCCAGCCATTGTAATTTGAAATACTTACGTGAAATTTGGAACTATACTTTTGACGTTTGCAACCAAACATTGTGCACAGCAGGTTTATTCATGCACATTGATTCTGAAGTTGAGTTGAACAGTTGCACAAATATATTCTTGTTACAAATCTGATATGCACTGCAGCCCAGAGCAAAAAATATGCTGTTAGAGAGACCACTTTTTAAAAATGTGGGCACGTGTGTATAACTTGGCTGAAAGATCACTAAAGTGTTGATAGAATAACCACTACAAATATTTGAATGGTATCAACATCAAGGTCTAGATTTTACCCACAGATGCCAGCACAATGTTTTCATTGATTAGCTGTTCTGTAACATAAGCCTGTGTATGGAAACTGTATGTTAAATGAGTCTTATACAGATCATGCCAGGATTTCACTTTCCCTGCTTTGTTGTATCATTCTGAGATCACTAAAAGCCCTGGAAATTTGCAGATGTTTTAATTACAAGTTAAAATCCGGAGCTTATTGTAAAAAATAAAATGATTTTAAAATGTCTGGACTGACTGAAGCTTAGAACAGGATCATTATTTGGGTCCATCATTTCCTGGATAATATTCACTTTTGATTAGCAGGTCAACAAGCAGCTTTAACTACCACAGCATGCATTCAGAGTGTTAAATATTCCTTATATGTGGACACTGTACTGGAGGCTAGTGAGCTACTTGCATTGTGTAGGTGTACTCAAGCAACTTTTCTTAAGAACACAAATTTTAAATCTTTGCAATTCATGCATTTAAGCCTGGTTGGATGCTGTGCATCCTCGTAACACCCATATGCACAAAAAGTCACCTGTCACACTTATGGTGTGGGAGCACAGATCAGATCTTCTGATCCCGTGGTCTTATGCTCCGACTCAATAAAGTAGTTCACACACACTGCCTTGTTTTATGATGGAAAAGGTTCCTGTTAGTCCCATTAACTTTGTGAAGCTAATCCTGTGTTTGAAGTTAGCCATGGGCCATATCTAATAGAAATAGGTCTTCAACTCTTTTGTTAACTATTTTCAGGCTGTGATGCTCACACATATTGTCACGATTAATAAAAAGCATTTTCCAAGGAAATGCTTTGCACATGTGCATAATTAGTGCCTCTTCTATTATGAAAGAATTGGTCAGATAAATTTTAAGGGAAAAAAAAACAGGTTGAAATAGATTCCAAAATCAGTACATTTCACAGAGGATGGTCAGTTATTTGCCTATGAGAAAAAAGATCATTTAAATATTACAAAGGAATTTAAGATTTCCATTTGGACATTTAGAAATGGAACCTACTATCTTTTTATTTTGAAATGTGTTTTTGTTTTGAATATTTTTACTTTGCTTACTAGTAACCTTTTAAAGTTGAACTTAAATGATGTTTTTTAAAAAAATTAAATATTTCAGTGAGCTGAAAAGATCATATTTGAGATAATTTCTCCTCCATGTAGAATCATAAAATATTTGGGGTTTTGCTCTGATTTGGGCAGAAGCATGTCTGGAATCTCCAAGCTCCTTCACAAAGTGGAAATCTGGAGCTTCCATTTCCATGCAGCTTTATTACAAAATTACTTAGTAAAGCCCAGAGAGAGGAACCAATGTGTTTTTTCAGTTCAGTTTCCATTTGAATTGAGCCATGACTGAAGCTGTTCCAGGTCAAATTGAACAAAACTTCAGAATAATGGTTTTGGTTCAAGGAAAAAAAAAAAAAGAAAGAAAAAAAAGAGAGAGAACTAGAGATTCAAGCCATTTTTTTTTGTTGTTTAAGTCCACTCACTAAAAAATAAAACTACTCTTATAATAATTTTCATGCTATTAGCCAACAATGAGTTCTACCTAGAGTTAAACTAAGTCCATCCAGTCGGTTTAATCTATTCAGCACTGAAATTACATCTTTAAAATAAAAATATTACAGGATTAGTTGCTTTGGGCTGGTTTGGTTTTTGTTTGTTTGTTTATTTGTTTTGTTTGGTTTTGTTTTACAGCAGTTAATACATCCACAGACTTGTGCCCAACAGAAACAGCGTCCAGATTTTACACATACAGGAAGTATTCCATAAAAGCCTTTAATTAGGTTACAAACAGTCCAAAGGTTGTTAATATTTACCCTGTAGCTGATGGACTTACTTTGTTCACAAGACCTTGATGTGGAAATCATTTTGACTCTGTTGAGAATAATGGTAGGGATATTTTGTTAATAGTATTGGCACAAGGACAGAATACAGGCTCCCTTTTATTCAGCCGCGTGTTGCTAGTAAGTGGCAGGGCGACACATGGTGGGTGACTGGGTCTGACTTGTCCTGGAGACCATCAAGCGCTGTGCAAAGGGACAAAGAAACCACAGGCAGCTGCAGGCGGATGCAAAATGAGGGCTGTAGACTGCAAACCTGCTCAGATCACAGTAGCAGGCTTTAATTTAACAGGGTCTTTTGAGGAAAGTTATTTGTCTGTTAGCAAGGAAATTCTCAGCTGGTCTCCAGCTGACACCACATTGTGCCACACCAGAGAAAACCCCAGGTACGTCCCCAGTGGCCTCTGTATTTTGAGATGCAGGAGACAAACTGGTTTTGGCATTTTTATGTGTGCTGTGCGTTCTTGCAGTTTATTTTATTGCCCTTGGAAGTGCCTCACCTTCCCATAAAAAGCAGAGCTCCCTGGGCTTTGTGCACATGTTGTAGGAGTGTGAGAACATCACCATCAAGTAATTCTGCAACCTCTGTGCCCAGCAAGGGTTTCCTCCCAAAACTGCAAGCTCACACCAGTGGGAGCCGTGGTTCTGCTCCCACCATACCATCATGCCCTGGGGCACTGTCCTACCCACAATCCTGGGGCTGTTTATTCAGTGGGACCTAAGGTAACGTCATAGGTGCTGCAGGTGCTGTAGGTACTCTGAGATGTGTGAAGAGATGGTACCACATTCTACGTTCATATTTATTTCAAAAGAACTAGACTTTTCCTAGTCATTAGAGCAACAAGAACAGCCTTCTAGTTAGAGTGAGATAGCTAAAAGGCCAAAAGAGTCTGCAAATGAAGCACAAATGGAGGATACTATACACGACTTGGTCCTGTGTTAGGAGATGAGTGAACAAATTCCCTTGCACTTTTGTGCAAGATGAGGATCGCCAAGACATCTCTGTTATGGCTGGCTATAGGGACAGAAATATTTGATGGGTGGTGGCAGAGTAGTAACGCCGAGATGATGACATATCTAACCTCATGGAAATCCTGATGTGGAACTGTATTTGCAGGTTTTTTTAAGCAATTGAATGTGGTAATTCCCTATTTCTTTTCTAGACCTTCAGTCTTCCTTCCTAGACCTTCAATGTCCCTTTCTAAAACTCTAAAATTATACCACTCACCTTACAGTACATCTAGCATCAACTATGTCTGAGTCTAGCCAGAGCTCAGCCAGCACGCAACCCAGATCTTATAAACAGAAACACTTTCAGAGAAGAATATGAACCTCTTCCCAAGATTAAATGTGCAATTAAAATACTGATTTCAGATTGTATTTTGTTCTGGGGTTAAACTGCACAATTAAAGGTGATAAATTCTCTAAATAAGCACAAATAATGGGCAAACTTGTTCTGAGGAGTAATAAATCCTGGTAATAAATACCATTCCTAGGGAGAAACTGAGAGACTGCTGCACTCCAAAGGAGCAGAAATAGCAAGGACACTGGAAAATGTAGTTGGAGAAAGTACTCATGCTGCCTTGGGGGAGAGGGGAAGGTGGCCTCTTAAATCCCTTCCTACTCTTTATTTCTGTGACTCATCCAAACCTGCCTGTAATGGGCTGTTGCATTGATGCATTGTTAGTTTAACTTCTTTGTATCCTGAACAGCCAGTGGGTCAGTAAAAGAAGCTCTTTGTGCCTTTGGTGGGAGAGAATGGCACGGGGGTTGTTCTTGGAAGAGGCCCAGGGAAAGTGTAGGACGAGGAGGGAGAAGGGAATGAAAAAAAAGCCCCAGAAAAGTGGGCGGGGAGGGAAAGGAAAAAGAAAAAAGGTGTCTGTTTCACAAACCCTGACCTTCAGCAGAACTGCCGTTTCCTGAGACTGTACAAAATGTACCGACCGGCAGCATTCAACAGGCCTGGCAAAGAGGGATGGAGCCAGACACTGACACCGACACAGATCTGGCTTCCCTGGGCCCCAGGGAAAAGCTGACGGACGGCCAGGTCAATGAGTACCTGATCCTGTCTTTACCACGAAGAGCAGCGCAAGCTGAGCAGTAATGCTTGGCTTGGCTTGAAGTGGAAGGAGGAGCTGTGTGCAATAACCATTGGCTTTCACATGAGAATCTGAAATGGCAGCATTTCCAGCAGCCGTGTTGTCTTTGAAATATGTAAACAGACGAGCATGTTGCTGAATAAAATTTACCCTGTTTACTACGCCTCCCAGTGAGGTGAGCCCTTGGAGAGCGGTTTAGACTTTCCTTCTCTGGTAAGATTTTTGTTCTCTGGTGTTTCATGGGTAAATGTGTTGCTGAAACAAGGAAACAGGTCAAATTGCTTGGAGTGGAGAGAAGATCTGGGGTTATTCCAAGAGGAACAGCCAAGTCAGATGGGGACCATCTTTCTGGTAACAGAGTCCAAGTGTGGAATAGTCAGGGAGGAGCCTTATCAGTTCAGAATAACTGTATTCTCTCTGCTTCAGGGAACAATGTGTTTATTTGGGTCAGCGACGACACTGTTAACACTGGGAAGGAAAGGTGGGAGGGAATGGCTGCATGCCATGTTCCAACAGTCTTTCTTCAGTGCCAACAATGGACAACAGCAGATTTTTTATCACCACCAGTTTTCCTGAAAAACTTCAAGGAATGTATTTCATATTAGATAGAAACAAGTCTTGAAAACTTACAGAAATTGAAAGCTTCATGGCTGAGAGTGAACTGGGGTTATAATTACGGAACAAACATTACCCCCAGAAAGACAATGGAGCCAGCAACTCCTAAGGGCAGCTAAGCCTTCCTTTCCTCCTGCAGATACCAGGCACAATAATATGCTAGAACAAGAAACTGAGCGAAATATAATCAGAAAAATCTCTTCTTTCTTCCTCTGACTGTTTCACAGAAATGTGTTGCTTTTCTGCACGAAAATGGGACAATTTTTTGAGGGAGGAACACAGGCCTCATCTTTCGTAGTGGCTGGAGGTACCAAATAGTGAGGTCCTTCCAGAACGTGAGGTGTCTGTGCTCCAATTCCAGCTCTGACTCAAAAAATCCAAATTCCTCATTACTTGCAAGACAAAGCAAACAGAGAATAGTTCAGATGTCTTCCATGTTCTGTATTTTTTCTTTTAGTGTGAATCTTACATTTTTCCGTGGCTAAAAATAATGGTGAACATCTGCTTGGCTAAGATATCTGGGACGCTGCAGGGGAGAGGGAAACATCTTGAGAAGCGTCCTAATCTACATCAATCATATATGTAGTGTTGCTATGTTGTACTTTCATAGTTTATGCCAAACTTCTCACCAAAAACCTCCAGAAATTGAATGGATACACCCAAAAGGTGGGAACTTTTCCCAGCTTCTGGATCCTAGGCCATACTTACCACATCCTCAGTATGCATTAGAAAGAGACAGGGGTTCATACTGTCTGACTGTCTGCCCTAGTTTCAAGAAGAGGGTAATAAGGGTGACTAGGCAACTCAGAATGGCAAAATGCTGTTGAGCTCACCCTCCCTGCAGCTGAGACACAGCCACAGTCTACACAGATAGAGGCTTGCAAATCACCACTGGCACAGATACACTGTTATGAGCACCAAAAAAGGGATATGTCTCTAAATGACAAGTGGGGATTTGCTTGGTCCTTTCCTCTATTCCTCTCCTCAAGTAAGAGAGAGTTCTCTCCTCAGATAAAGCCTTAATAAGCTCTTTCTTCAGGGGAAAGACTCCGTATGTATGGATCTTTTGCCTCATGATTCCAGGACATCTGGACAAAGGAAGCTTGATGAGAGCCGAACTTATTCTGCTGTTTGTTTCCAAGTGTGTTAAATTGTTAGTACCATATTAGCAGCATGTTTGGTCAGTCAATCAGTTTTGTTGTCTTGGCTTTAGTTTGCCTTAACAGTTCTGCAGCTAATATGTAATGTTTCCAGTTAATGGTTCGCCAAAGCTATTAGTAGGTTGACATATGTCTGGGAGAAGGACTAAGGAGGGTGGGCAGTAGCCTATAGACCAGAGCACTCAGATGGGATGGGGAAGATCTGGGGTCCAGAACTTACTTTCGTTTTGGCCACATAACTCTTGTCTGACAGACTTTATTGGAGCATGGGTTTAATAAGACAGACAGATCATGTCCTCTTTTTCCCTATCAACAAGACTGTTCTGTATCTTGACATTTGCTGCCAAGAGGAAGATTTTGATTGGAGTTAATAAATTTGGTGAAAAGACTAAATTTCATAAAATGAAGCATATGCACTTCTGTGGGTTGGGTGCTGAGGCTTTTCTTAGAGATGTTCAGTTTTGTGCTTACCTGGGGTCGTGCACATGGCTTTGACTCTTCAGTCAGCAGAGATCATCCAGATTCTCAACAGGTATGCAGAGGTAGGAGTTTAAACCCACCTGTGTATTCAACACCTTGCTATAGTCTAGGCCATTCCTCACTCTGCATGTTGATCTTCTGGGGTCCTAACTCCAAAGGGACCAATGATATTACTCTAAATTGATCTGTGATGTCCCACCATTCATTAACAGGGTTTCCATTATCCAAGTTTGAGTTCCTGCACCCCTTTAGTCTGCCTGAGACTGACTGGTCTCCTCAGGTACTCATGCAGATCCTCTGAGCTGTGCTTTTATGACTTAGATGTGTGCTACCTTTGCCTAGGCACTGCATTTTAGCTGATATTTGTGCCAGCTAAACCAGATCAAAAATATACAGCTCGGTATCCTGGTTTGGGTACCCTGGCACTCCAGTGCCATTGCACACTAAGGAGAACTGGTGTTGTGCCAGGCCACAGCCAGAGGCTGGGCATAACAGATCAGTCCTCATGCCTGACTGCAGTTTCAGGCTGCTCCCACCAGTTAGTCCTGTTGGCTCAATGGCCAACTCATAAATCACATTTCAGTGTTGCTTTCTTCTTCAAAACACATAATAAACATTAATCTTAACATCTCTGTTAAGTACCAGTAGGTTCAATGGTCAAGATTTAATAACCTGCAGACATTATATTGTCCAAGACAGCAGTTTCCCTCTGTGCAGGGCTGAAAGTAACCTGGCACATAGATGGTGATACTTATCGCATCAGTGTTACCTTATGAGGCAGAAACTGATGAACGACTTGG
The DNA here is from genome assembly GCA_013400375.1 of Thinocorus orbignyianus. Lineage (NCBI taxonomy): Eukaryota > Metazoa > Chordata > Aves > Ciconiiformes > Thinocoridae > Thinocorus > Thinocorus orbignyianus. The sequence continues at coordinate 410,840 of VXBW01007735.1, read as the reverse complement.
GACATGGATCAGTTTGGTGGCAGTGTTCAGAATTCAATCCCATGTCTAGAGTATTAAATCCAAGTGCTCAAGTAAGGGAAAGCTGAACTGGGAAGAAAATAATAATAAGAAAAAGACATTTAAAAAAACCCCAAACTGTAGAGGTAGACTTTGCCCCTGATTTAAGTAGCAAAAATCCACTGATGTCTTGCAGTGTTACACATTGAAAGGCTGTTGTTCATGACTAAGGGAAAGCCATACTATAACACCAGAACTCAGTCTGGGTAAGTGTAGCTGAATGCCAGTGCTCAGGTTGATCATCCTGTGAGGCTGAAGTCTGATCTAAGGCAAATCAGGTCATTGTGCAGCACCATGTGCAGTAGTTCTCTTCAGTGAGGGGGAGACCAGACACTTCTCTGAAGCTAAAATAGATTCTGATGCAACATGTAGAAACCCATCCTGAAAAAAAAAGTCCACAACAAAGGGGTTTCAGCACTTACTGGATTGCAAAATCTTAGCCAGCTGGATTTTGCTCACATCAGGCTGGTTAACTACTTTGAAAACCACTACTTCTTTGATCCTGGTCCTAGCAATACTGTTGAACCTCTGCTGTACAATGAGCTTGAGGTCAGTAAAACATTTTTCAGTTGTAGTGGAAGCATTTAAATTGTTATTTTTAAAATCAGGGGCACAATTCCACAGGTATAAATTGAACTCTATGTGTGACATTCTTTCTTATTATCACACTTCAAAATATTAAATCCTGCAGGCTTTTGCTCCCGTTAAAAACAAGTTGCCAGATTTAGCATTTTGGTGCTTTGAAGTCCTTCTTTTATTCTCCCCCAAAGGGCTTTAACTTTCAGACACGGTTATCCTTAAAAATATATTTTAAATGTTGGTTTTGAAACCTTACAAACGATATGGCATTGGAGAAATTCTGGATTGAGTGATTTTCTCAGGAGGAACAGTCAGGAAACAGCAAAATGTCTCAATTTTTCTTCCTCCCCCATATTCCCCTTCAGTTTCCAGTACCTTCAACTGGCTGTCAGCCCTTTCTACCTGCTGTACAGAGTTTAATACTCAACTTTTAGGTAAGCTTTTCTTAGGATTAGTTTCTGCTGAAACTGGCTCCAGAGGATTCGCCTGATCCCAGTAGCAATATGAGTTAGCAATACCTGTGGCTGTTCCTTTGCAAATATAACCATAATTAAGATGTTAGAGCAACATTCCTAAAATATTGAAAAGCAAGCCAAACTTTTATGGATCAAAGGGTGAATTATAATGGATAAGAGCAGTGAAGTGTCACCGTGAGACCACAGAAGTGTGAGAGACACTTTGCTACTCCTAAGTGCTCACTGATAGCTGTAGGGAGGGGGACAGGCTACGGTGAAAATCTCCTCAGAGCAGTCAGCCGGTTTGGGTTTGTATCTTTACTTTATGGAGAACTACAGCATTTCCCACTGTGGGAAATGTGCAAGGGGAGAAAAAAAGAGTACCCAAGGTAATGTTTACAGACCTTCCACCTACTTGGTCAGTCACAGGAGAGGACACAAACATGGCTTTTACTGCACTGGAAATGGAGTCCATGTGAAAGACATCTGTCATTCCAAGGGCATCAACACAACAGCCTGCCATCTCTAATGCTACTCTGCTTTTCCTCCTCAACTGTACAATGCCTTCAAATCTTATTCCAGATCCTTTTACAACTTAAGAGGACACAAGACCAGGGCTAATCATCATCTTACTTGCCCTCCATCTCCAGCAAATAGAAAAATCCATCATTTTGATTCTTTTGTAGGTTATCTTGGCTTAGCCCCAACCTTCTTACTTCTGTTGGAAGTGTGATATGACTGTTGTGGAAATGGCCAACCAAAAAATAACCAGAATATATGTGCTTGTGAGGCAAGGCATGTCCTTCTACAGCCTGGAAAGTCCCAAGCACCATTGATGACATAGCCATAAAGCCAGTGAGAGCAGACAGGAACTGCTGTGCACCTCTGGAGTGTTTCACAATGATCGGCTCCAGTCAGAGACCTCCCTTGCAAAGACCTCAGTGCCTGTGCCCATTGGAAGGCAACCTGGTAGGAAATTTAATTGGAAAGTTCCTACTGCCACGTTTCTTTCCATTTCCTTACTCCCATCAGCTCTTAAATCTTCAGAGGAGGTATGAAACGTTCTTTAGAATGATCTACTCAGTGACATCTAAAGCCCCCTGTCTCTTTGCAGTTACTACTATAATATCCTGTGCAGTATTTATGAAAAAAAAATAATACAAATGGGTTTTGATTACACAAACATAGCAGAAGTAACTTCTATACATGGATGTAATTTCTTTTTCTTTTAAGATGAAATAAGGTTCTAGAGGTATATAGTTTAAAATTATTTTAAGTTCCCCCAGGTAACATTTAGAGGGGAATTATTTTACTTGTTGGTAGTTCTCAGTTGTGAGATATCTTTACAGACTTATAGTCTATTAACATATTTTTGTTCTTTTAGAAAAAATTTTTTTCCATTAGCTGAAACTAACTCCCAATTCAGAGAGCAGCATCTCTTCTCAAACTTGCCAAATCAAATTTCTTTTTCAAACTCAAAAGTCAGGTGTAATCTCCTTCTACATTCAATTTTCCTTTCCCTTGTTATCCTTCTTCATAAAGATCTAACAGATAAACCTTTCAGTCTTTGCATTGTTTGACATGCATAAGATGGCACATGTCAAACTGTCCCTTTTATCTTGGCAGTCCTTCAAAGTCTGGACTGTTCGGTGACTTCGTGTAAAGTTTAAGTAAAAAATAAATATGCCAGTAAGAATGGCTCACCTGATGGGCTAATGATTTTGAAGGGTAGAATGGTCTTTCTCATGGTGTTCCCTCTTGTTTGATCTCTTGTTCTGAGATGTCACAGATCCCAGGGGCCTCACCTGAATAAGAGGCTTTGAGTTTTGCAAACTCACTATCATACTAAATATGGCAAAAAATGCAAACAGAAGAATCAACTTAAAACTGTGCAGAAGTAATTTAGCAGAGAAGGCTTACACTATTCAGATTGCACCTTGTGCATAGGCCTTTCGTAGGTAGGATGTGGTTATTATCAATATCTTTTCTAACTTGTATGTCTGCAATGCATCTCTTCTCCATGATCAAGACAGTCTTTTTTATGTATGTGGGAAGTGGAGAGGTTCCTGAGCTGCCATCTCTGTCTACACTTTTGACAAACATCCTGATTTGTTATTGGTCTTTTTGATTTGATCCACCACAATTGTGCAATACCTGGAATGAGATTTTTATGCTGAATTAAGGGATTGAGCTACCAAGTGCTGTAGAAAATAAGGAGAGTAAGAGAACTGAATAACATGGGGTACATGAGAGGCAAAAGGTGGAATGCAGGGGTTTGAGATGTGGGACTGCAAGCAGAGAGACCAAGGACGAGTACAAAACATCAGGACTTTGCACTTAGAAGAAAAACTAAAGAAAACACACAGGAAGGAGTAAGGGGAGAAACAGTGCAGCGTTAAGGTACAGTTAGATGTAGATGGAGTTGTACCTAAAGATTTGGAAAGAGTTGTCCTCTATGAGTACCAGAAGGAGATGGAGCCTTGGGAAAGCCAAAGGCTGTTGCTCCAAACAAGAGTAGGCCTCCTGTTATGTAATAGGCACAATCCATATTTATTAATGGATAATGTGGTACCATCCTACCACAGAAGAACTGCAGGAGATGGGCTACTCCCACTCTGATGATGTCTCCTGCATGTTTCTGAGGACTGGTGAGCAAAGTGTCACCACCGCCAACAATCTGCTGATTCACAGGAGGCTGGGGTTATAGTTTTGCTTTACCCAGGTCTATTTTGGGTGCCCTGTCTTGCAAGAGGTTTTCTTGAAAAGGGGTTTGTTCTGGGACAATAATAGCATCTTGGTAGTCTTCCTTTTTGTTCATGATTTACTGAACAACTATGCTTACTTAAATGACTCAGTATGTAGACAGAGCAGGTTTTTTCCTAAAAATCACTCTCTAAACTGCATGTCCTGGATGCCAAGTACAAAAAATACCCACGAGTATTTTTCACTGCCCAATAAAAAATGTAAAATTGCCCTTCAAGAGAGAAAGAATTGGAGGGAGAGCACATATGAACAATTTTCTTCTTCCAATCTGCCCTTCACATGCTGCCAAAGGTAGTAAGGGGATCTTCCAAAAAGGGTCAAATGAGTGCCCCTAACAGGAAAAGTAAATGCAACTATTGTTACAGAGAATTGCACTGGGATCCAACTGTAATTGTTTAGAGAAATGACAATGAGTCAGTCTCAAGGAAACCAGTTTGAATGAGTTTAGAGTTTTGTAGAGTGACACACTGGCCCTTACCATCCCGGATATTATCATCAGTAGAGGAAATCAGAGGCTCTTTTATATTCTTACTATAAAGACTCTGAGGTTATGATTGTGTTGGTTGGATTATTATCTAAGGAACAATAGTCAAGATTAATTTTCCTCTCTAAGACTCAGTCAGTGCAGAAACTCTCCTGGCAACTTTGTAAGATGGTTGCAAACAGGAAAAAATAAAAGAAAGTCAATCCTAACATAACTTCATTGTGTCCACTCTAGACAAAGCATCAGCATGCTTTAATATACACTCAGAAGAGTTGACTGACTGACTTAAAATATAACTGCTCATCCTAAGCCTTTGACCATGTAACTCTCCTGCTGGCTGGAAGCATGAAAATGACAATGCTGATCTTTATCTTTGCTGCATCCTCAACTACCATTATCCACCATTCAGAGGGAGTAGCATTTTGTACTGCTGACAGCAGTCCCCATCAGACAGCATGAACTAATTAACAAGGAATCCTAAAACTTCCTGATTCACAACTGCCATCTCAGAGAGCATGAGGAAATTCTTCTGATAAATTACCATCCTTAAATGCCTTGTAGATAAACACGGCACCTTGACATAAGAGAGTTGACAAATGACTGAGTTAAATGACAGTGGGTACATTCAGATGGTGTCTCCATTGCTGTTTCAGAAGGGGACCCAGGGACTTCTTCACCTTTAGCTTACAAATGAAAGATACAGATACAGCAAAGTGGTGGATTTAACCTCTGAGTAAGTATGTGTTAATTTCAGTTCCTGAGAGTGTGCTGCATTAAAGTGTTCTTGACAGAATTTGGTAGGAATTTTGGACATTGTACATTAATAAATAAGTACTACCTTTGTTATTTTAAGTGCAGTGGTTTTCCTTAGTTGAGAAAATCTGGCTCTCTCACTTGATTTATATGATGCTATGTTAAAAAAGGTAGTAATGATACGTGTGTTATTCATGTACTTGGAAATCTCAAAGGATTTTAAATATATCTTGACACGTACGCTCATAAATTGTGTCTAAGGTAGACATTTTGGCAAACTGGATATGGAATTAATGTTCTTGAGACTTCCAAACACCATTGATCAAAAATACTTTCAAAATTCTCCTGAGGTCCAAACTGATTTCTTTTGAACCTGCCTGTGTGGTCAGTGCACCATCTATCAAATTGTCTTCAGGTTGGAGATGTAGTTCATGGGCCCAGGCTGTGTTTCAGTGCAAATTCTTCCCATCGCGAAGGCTTGTTTTCATCAGTTTGAGATGGAGCTGCTGAGGGTGAGTCTAATGAAGCAATATAAAGAGTGAAACATGAGCGAGTACAGAGCTCAGTGTTCCAAACGTGCGTGTGTTTGTGAGTTTCTCAGTGATGATCTTTTTACACTCAGTCTAATGTGTGAAATGCAAAAGCTTTTGCAAACAGTGTGTTTACTTTAAGCAGTGCGCCACATGGTTTGGTGGGGTGGATTTGGAAGGACGCTCTTGAGAAGATTTAGAGAGGCAGAATCAAACACAGCAGTGGGCTGAGAGCAAGGTTCTGTGTTTACTTCTCTCTCTGTATACGGGCTTAATTCCTCTGAACCTTTTTCTACAAATGTCCTATAACTGTTAACGTTATAAACTGTTTCAGGCACCAAGAGCAATTTTTCCTTCCTGTCTGTACCGTGCTGACAGCTGCTGTAGCCTTCATCTAAGAGTGCAATCCCAATAAACTTCACTGCATTCTGGTCTATACAGCTAACCCAAGTAGAGGCCATAAAGGTTATTTTCCTTAGGAAAAGCAGATGGTAACCCAACATTTCTTTGGCAAAAACTGTTATTCTGGATGCCGCAGTAACAGAACTGTAGTCTGTTCCCTTGCTTGCCACTCCAAGACCTTTCCAGGCCAGTCACTCTCCCAAACTGTGGCCTTGATATCTCTCCAACAGAGCACTGCAAGGGCGTCCTTACCTACTGCCTTTTTGATGCTTTCTTCATGAACTGGGTATTTCAGATTTTGGAGACCAGAGTGTTATTGGTCCTGGCTGCTCAACTCCACTCCACAACATGTTTCCACTGTAATTTAGGGAAGATAGAGATTTAATTATTTATAATGGGCTTTACTTCTTTTTTACATTTTCCCTACAACGCCCTTCCAGCTCCCACTGATGTGACTAAATCTTGCTCCAAAGTTCTTTTTGCCTGATTACCTTTTCAGCACATGGAAAAGGTTCTTCTGTGTACCTCTAATGGGTTTCCATTCCTGCAAAATATGCTCTGTTTGGTTACTGGAGATAATTTCAGTCTCTGAAATTATGCTCCTTGGTTCTTATGGCAGAAATTTGAAACAGTCCTATAGCATGTTTATGGATGACCCTGTGGCATTCAGAGCAGTCCTCCAAACTTTATTCAGCCTGTTCTTCATAGCTCTGCCCACACCAAGCTAAATGCCTCTCCTAAAAGTTCCCTGTTTGAATGTATGTGAAACCTTTTATAAACTGAAAATATCTTCTTCAGCAGAAATGAACAGTTTTTCAGTTTTCCCATGTAGAAGGCTTGTACAAGATCCACACTTCTTTGTTTCTTTTCAGGAACCACATATGAGAATTTATGAAGAACCTGAGTTTATACAGCAGTGTGTGAAGTGCTGTGATATATTTTACTGTCTTTTTGGAGTGGTTTTGCTATACAAAGGAATGGAATATGCTGTTCCCAGTCTTTCTGGGGAGGTTGATGCAGATGAACTGCTATTGAACCTTCCTACTACACAATCAGATTGCTGGTGCCAAGGTGAGTGTGGGATTTCTATTCACAGAATCTAATAAACCAGACAAAATACTTTGAAATCAAAATTTAAAAGATTCAGAGGCATCTCCAGTATTAGTGTACCTGTGTTTCTGTAGTTCTTTCAAGGAGTACACATGCTAGTGCTTACAGAGTGAAGACGGTGTTAATATATGATCAGAAAGAACTGGGAGTAGAATTTGTTTTACTGCAGGGAACTAAATTTCCCTAGGAGAACTTGTTACTTTACCTGGAGGTCCCAAAGTCTGCATCCCATTTTGCTCTATAACTTGTATGTAAAGTCGAAGCCTGGTGTGAGCCAAAAACTCCACAGAAAACTGTGTCAAAAAATGTTGTAGAGATGATTCTTCCAGAGATCCTCTGTTTTCCCTCTGTAAGAGATTTTTCCCTCCCACTGGGTTTCATAGCAAACATCTTTTTAAACTAACTCACATTTCTTTGCACTCACTTTCCTATTGACAACCCACTTGCTTTGGCATCAGAATGAAAAGAGCAAGTTCTGCTCAAAGACTTCAGTGGCAGGCCTAGCCATCCAAAACCTGCTTCACAGGCTTCCCAGATGGAACAAGCTCTTTCCCCATGGTAAAAAGCTGTCACTTTAAGGTGCTACAGGTCTTGTTGAGGTGTATTTTCCTCTCATTTGAGATATTTTCCATTTTTAAGACAAACACAATACAGCAGACAGAGTGTCCCCCATTCCTAAACAAGAAAAGGAATCCTGTACTATTCCCTAGGGTAAAGTTTCTGTGCTTAAAGCTGAATTGACCCCTGGTGCCTCAAGTCAGCTCCTTCCTAAATTTTTGTTCTCCTCTGTCCAGCTCCCTGTGTAGAAGAGAATCTTCCACTGAAAACACATGATGCTCTGTCTAGCCAGCCAGAGATATGTAACAGTCTTGGCCATGAAACAAAGAAATTTCATAACAATCACTTCTATCTGGTCCATTTCCTGAATTTATTGTGTTTGCCAATTTTTCTTCTCTCTCCTTAAAAAAATAAAAAAAATTAAAAATCTGAGTTTCATTGTTTCCCTGTTAGCTCAGAAAAGCTGTGAGCCAAGTTAGAATCCCTTAGCTTTAGACATGCCAGGGATGGAGCAGTCCATCAGGACTAGTGGATATCATCTTTCAGCCTACTTACTACAGCGGGCTCTACTCCTGTTGAGAGATTGTTGACCAGAAAGCTGGAGCACCACAGTGGCTTCTTTCATGTCCTGAGATATCCTGGACCTTTCTTCTCTGTCTTAAGAGCCACGTTTGAGTTCAGGCAAGCATCCCCATGTTAGTCTTGTATGCCTTGCAATCTTTCTCTGAATCCAAGCCCACATAAGAAGAGATTGTATAAATCTCCTTACACTTTCTCTCTGTTATTTAACGTCGTCTTCTCTCACTGCGTGTTTTTATCCAGCTGGAACCTGTTATCTGTCCAGTTCAGACCAGTGGCAGATCTCAGGCAGATTCAGATGAACAGTATGGTAGGTGTGTTGTATACTACTTTCAAAGCAGTATACTCGGGGTGATTCTGTTTGGACTGGTGCATAAAATCCCCAACTAGCTTTTTGAGATTTGAAATTGGCTGAGATACGTGTGCCTTCACAAAAGGTTGTCACTGGGCTAACACATACCTTCTCTCCTGTTTGGTGTTCCCAAATACAAGCTGGAGTAGAAAGAATAACCAAAGCCCTCTCTGTGAAAGTCCTTTAGGTGATAAGAGTCCACATTTCATTTATTTAACAAACTGAGGGGTTTTGTTTGTTTCTTTTTGGCTCCTCAAGCCCTTGTTACAGTTGAAATGTATTGGTAAATTCTAGTTGTAAAAAGACCTCTGTTTTTTACGAGAAGCTTTGTGAACCATCATACCCCATTGCTCAGCATTATGTTGATTCATTACTTAGTGCAACTTGGAAGTCCCTAAAAAACTGGGTGCCAGAATCTCTGACAACAGAGCAGAGGAAGAATAATCAAGTTATAGGATATTTTTTTAGCACTTTTGCCTCAAACTTTTAATATTGGTTACTATTAAAGAAAGGATGCTGTGCTACGTGACTCCTTAGTTTGTCTTGGTGCCGATTTCTATAGTTGTTCTTTATCTACTGGTTGAAGTTGTATTTACTTTAGCAGTGTTTTTTCAGTCTGCTCAGACACACTTCACGCTGCTCCCAAAGACTTGGTCATATTTCTATCTCTTCTGGGAAGCTACGGAATTTTCACTTGGTTCCTTTTTAGAGGGCTTCAACAATTGTTTACATCTTGTTTTAGTTAGTTTCTGGCGATTGGTGAATTATGTGAGTACCTCCATTATTTGTTCCAGTCTGATTGCAGATATCAGCTCAACCTTTCTCTCCTGGGAAATCTGATTCCCTTGTGGATATTTTTCTGTCCCATAACCCATATTTTTGGTATGCAATATTGTTTTCACTGGAAGAAGAAAATATTGATTGGCATTTCTTGAATGCCATAATGTTAGCTTATGGAGAATGTTCACAGAAATCTGTAGCAATGACCGAGAAGTCAGTGTCCTGTCTCATAATGCTATTTTTCTTCTCCAGTAGTTCTACACCTTTTTGATATTTTTTTTACAGGTACTCTTTCTGTTGCTTTCTACCTGCCACTAGTTGTTTCTGTCATTTGTGCAGACACGTAAAGATCTACCAAAGCATGAGCAGTGTTTATGGCATATGTTCAGTTCCCAGCCAAACCATCAAAGACAGCTTAATTGCTAGATCAGCTGTGTCATGTAGATTAGTTATGGACAGTAACTTCTGCTGGTAAACAGATGAGAATTTTTTTCTGGTCTTTCATTTATCTTTAATAAACAGCTGCTACCAGGTCCATCAGCTTCCAAGAAGCCAAAATGTCCATATATATGAAAGATACTACCCTTCAGAGCATTGAATCCTCCACCAGAATAGTGTGAGAGTTTTGTGCTCTATCCTAAGCCTTCATCCAGACTTACTGGGTGGCTGATGGTCTCTTAGGCTTATTATGCCTTATTTTCCCATTCTGAGGTTCGGAATAGTAGCAATAAGTTATTAGTTAGTAATAAAGCTACAAATACTAGTATCTGTGAAGTATATTTGGATCCTCCATTGGAATCAATCTAGAAATGTAAACCTAAATTAATTAATCAGAATGGTAACAAGCACACTTTGAAGACTGCAAGCAGATACATATATTTTTCTTTTTTTTAAATTTTATTTTCTTTGAACTGAAGGGGACATTCTACAGTCTTCAGCGGTGATGTCTTTTATCTGAGCCTTCAAATCTTTCTCCATTGAGCCTCTGGGAAATTAGTTCTGCAATGCTGCTTCCTGTGGAAGAAGTGTACCAGAGAGTCAGATTTAAGCAACTGGCCTTTGCGTGTCTTTCTTGCTTCGTATTTAATTTTTATTCTCCATTTTAGATATGTAGGATAATTATGTAGCTGTCAAAAAGGCAGGAGTTAAAACAATTTAGCTAGGCAAAAGGTGAACAACAATGGGATTAAATGCACAACTGGAGGAGTTTAGAAATTTGAAGTAACACCTTTTGTGAAAATGTGAGCGTATATTCGTGTGGTGGGGAAACCAGGGTGTGTTCTATCAGTAGGGTTTTCTCATGTGCCAACAAGAATAAAAAGAAACTAATATATGGTTATTTTTCTAATGGTAACTGGAATTCTATTAAAGTTTCCACCCCTGTGCTGACCTGACAGTTTGGAAAGCTGAATGCTGCTCCTTTGCCACTAGAGATTTAGCAGAAAAGATTTGATGTAACTTCCCACCAGGTCGGTGCTTGCTCTGCTCACACAGCCAAGTCCTTGCTGCTGACCTGTTCATCTGTTGGCACCAGCACACACTCTCCTCTGTGCTCTGTCTCTGGGGTCAGCATGACCTGGGCTAGGGCTGCAACAGCAACTCTTGGCTATCCCTCCCCCTTGGCCCCAAACGGGCCCCGTGTCACTACAACTGATATTTTTTCTGCTTTAACCTGGCAGGCCCTTCTCCTGATGAATCTCTCCTCTTGACCCTTGTTCTCCGCTTGCTTGGTCTGAACAGACGTTGTTTTGCTCAACTAATGAATGATGGAGGATGGTGTTTTGCCTCCAGCTCGCTGATAGCTTGGGTTCCACCCTTAATGCCCTGTTTGAGGCTCTAAACTTCCCATCTAACCCCTTTTTTCCCTCCTGTGAATGTTTTAGATCTCCTTATGTATTTAATTTCTTTTCCCAGATTTTCAGCTTTATGTCTTTTCACTTTTCTAGGATGTTCTTTTCCACCGAACTGTAAACTCTTTCTTTGCCTTTACCTTTCTCTCTTGCTTCTTTAAGCGAACAAGCACTCTCTTACCCATCTGTTCTGGGGATGGCTCTGAAACACCCTTCTTTTTCCTCCAGAATTATATTCTGAAGGAAACTGGCTCTGAACTGACACTGACCTTTTCTCAAGGGGCCAGGACACATGTTTGAATTGTTGTCTTTTTTTCTCTTTTTCTTTCAGTGACATTTCTTTTGCCAATATATCCCAAAATACAAATAAGTTTTTCTAAACCGTCTTCCCAAATTGTTCTCAGATATAAATTATTCATCCTAAAAGTCACAAGTCATTAGTAATTGAAGGAACTTTCGGCATGTAAAAAATGGTGTTTAAATACTGAGAGGAATCTGGCAGAACATTACTGCCCTACCTTTCCAAATGTTGCAAGATATTCTTGGCTTATTGTGTATTATATAACAGAGCCTTTAAGCACAAATTGTCTTTAGAAAGAAAGTCAGTGATTATTGTCAAACTGCAGTGATGAATTAGCTGAAGCTGATGAGATGTGTTTGCAAAAGGAACTGACCAAGAGACGTGAGAAGTAGCCAGCCTGTTTTGGGAATAACAATGTTCTTAGATATAAGTAAATAATACATGTGATCTCACATTTATTGTTCCCTTGGAATAGCTTTTCTGACTTCAGAATAAACAGAAACTTTGTTTACATTATGGTTGTCTGCTTTTCATCGGACTAACTAAGGACTTCTGTCTGTCAGTATAGCAATGCAATTGGCCAAAACTGGAGCCATGGCAAGATAAAATATCCTCAGTTTTCTGTTGGAAGTCCTGCCATACAAGTAATGTCTGACCAATGGCATCAGTGTAACTCATGTTCCTTCTAGAAGTCTCACTGGCGTCAGGAGAAGACCAGTATTGGGAGCATGGTTAAAGGAACAGACTTTTTATGTCTTGGTTTGCTCATGCATTTTAAATAGATACTGCTTCTCAGCACTAGATTTGAACCTTCAAAAAGTATAAAAGAATATGTCTTGGATGATCAATATCATGCTCCTTGTAGGGATACTTATGCATCCCAGTCTGACTTCAAAAAATTATTTTAAAAAGGGGAAATACTATACTTGATTTCTTACTTATTGTCAGAGGTTTATAATTTTGGGGAGAAGTAAATTATAACCTTCTTCTTTTGTGAATATTTAATGTACAGGTTAAATGTGAATGCAGCCAGAACTCCCATTCCTGCTGGTGAGGTTTTGCCCTTTTTTGTAGCTAGCATTTTACCAAAGAATGTGGTGGATTCTCCATCACTGATAGTCTTTAAATCAGACTGAATGTCTTTCCGAGAAAGATGCCCTGAGTCAACCGCAAGTTATTGGAACTGATTTAGGAATTGCTGGTCAACCTCCTCCAGGCTATGCTCTTCAGATGTTGGAGAAGGTGACTGCAAAGTTTCCATATGGTCTTAAAATCTACAAACTCGTGGCTGATCTTTTAAATATCAGGGTGTTAAAAAAAGTTTTTCTTTTTTTCATCAGGGAGGTTTCAAAATCTTTGATGTGCTAATGATCAGAGTAGTCTGGCTAGATGATAAATCTCAGATGAAAGAAGTAGATGGTGAGTTAAGACTTCTTTCTCACCTCTGCCTGCGAGCTATGGCACATCTTAGTAACTTCCTTAATAAACAGTATGTGTGTTCATGGGATTGGGCATGATTTTAATTACAGCTCAGCAGGAAGCTGTTTTCCTGTTTTATGAAAGCTCTCCTGATTTTTCAGATTGCTTCATGGAGTTGAAATTGTACCAGCCTTTCACCCCTTCTAGCTTAAAGTCCAATATTTTCAGCTCTGGGGCTATAATGTCATGTCCTTGTTCTGGGTCAGACGGATCTCTTGTCTTCCAAATCTTTCTGAAAGACTTGGGCTGGGGACTGATTCTCAGCAAAAGTCCGTCTACTCATTTTGAATAGCAGTTCTATCCTGGATGTTGAAACTTTCCTTGGGGAAACTGGACAGTATTTTCTGGGGAAAATATCACTTCTGACAATTTTATATTTTTTTGCAAATACCTTGCACCCCAAATAGTAAAATATTTTGTCACAAAACTCATGGCAAGTCTACTAGTAACAACAGTGAAAAAAGCTATGCTCCCATACAGAGAGAGATCACTTAGAGCTGTGATACTTTAAGAATTCAAAAGTTTTGTGGACCACCAGAGATAATACATCATAGTAACTTTGAAGGCCAAGATGAAAACACCATCCAATAGAATACAAATTGTGTCTTGTCTTCACTTTTAAGTATTCAGAAGTTTTTCAATGAATACATTTACATACTTCTAAACCAGAATATTCTGTCAATGCTAGCGTATACATAGGGGGGGAAAAAAGAACAAAACATTCTCTTCTCAAGATCAGATTTATTAAGTGTAAACAATGTCGTTCCCAGTCTGTCTGAAGCTGGCAGTGCTAAATTTTAACTTTGCAGAAAATATTTAACATAATGTGTGTAAATATTATGTTAAAGGTTTCATGTCCTGTTTTGAACAGTGGCAAAAATTTCCTTTCAGCCTTTAGGTTTTCCACTAATTTCTTTCATACTAAATCAGAGCAGGCTAAAAAAACTGCTGATCAGATCTTTACTGAGCTTTATTGTAATGTAGCTTAAGTAGATGCAGACGGCTGGGTTTTCTTTTTCTTTATTTCTTCATTTTTCCCCCTCCATGTCTGAAATATTATACAGGAGACTGAAGTTCTTGTGGCATTAACATGAGAGTCTCAAAAATGGGCCAAAAAATAAATATTGTAAAAATATGTCATCCAAATCAAATACTGTGTGAATATGGGAAACTGGAGAGGTTACAATTGTGGTTCAAGGTTTTACATGCAAGGTACCTCAAAAGTTAGCTAAATACGTTTCAGATGGATGTAAAAGTTAGAGAAAATGTGTTAAGTATCTTCCCTCTGTGAAATCTCCAGCCCAGCTCAGATAACAACCTGGAAGGTCAAGTTCCCATGTGGTTACCTGTGGGGTGACAGAAATAGGCTCAGATCATCCTTTCAGTCCAACAGCAGTGTTTCACCTGGTAAAAGGGCAGAAGAACTGCTATGGCCTAACAGTGCACTGTGGACACCTCTTTGCTCAGCTGCAAGTAAAATTTTGAGGGTGCCTGAGAACTGTATTGCAGTGTATGGAGCCTTTAGGTTTCCTTATACTGGGCAAAAGGTTTGGCTACTGACTGCTCGTGGTGCTTAACTGTATAATTGTCTTAATTATGCCAAATTGGACTGTGCAGTCCCTTAACAATTATGTGGGTTAGAAACAGTATTACATGACAAAAATTACATTAATGTAATTATAGCATTGTATCTCAGAAGCGTGAAAGTCAGTAAATACCAGAGTCTGCATAGGTTTCCCCTAAGGCTTTCACCATTGCACGTTCTGGGATCTGCATGTGACTTTAGCACAGGGAATGATGATAATATCACTGATTACATAAAAAGTCTCCACTTATGGGACAACTCTACCAAAATGCTTACTTTGAAATATTCACTAAATAGTGAATGTTTGGGCAAACAGTTTTAACCCACTGGTTTACATCAAAAAGCCGATGTTGGCTATCAGAAATTGACTGAAGGATTTTCAGCTGGTCTTGAGTGTAACTGAGAAATTGTACTGTTACTGTCACAGAGCTGATTCAATTCAATAGTCCAGGACAGTCTGAACAAACACATTTTTTTTGGGTGCAGCTCTGGTGAACCATTTGACCATGTGGCTTTGCCTGAAAGACAGGGACACGAAGCCTTGAAATGAGGATCTTGGCAATGAAAACCAAGGAAGAATTTGCACAGAAATTCTCGAGGCTAAAATCTAGAAAGTTTTTGAAAGTGTCTAGTCTGACTCTGCTAAGATCTTCCTCCTGATTCAGGTACTACTGCAGACCAGTTCCCTGAGGCAACAGAGCTGTCTGTGGCAGCCTCCCTTACAGATGGGTTCTTGCTCTCAGCGANCTAAACCCTCCTGGTGCCTCCAGGGAGCGTTCCCCAGGTGAATGATTCTGGAGAGGGAAGGGGTTGGTGGGATCCTGGCCCCTCTGTGGGAGTCAGTCACCCAGGGAGTGACTGGGAGTTGGGCTGGGGGAGGCAAAAGGAGCCCCCTCACGTCAGAGCATCTCTGTGAAGCCACCTCCCCTTTGCTCTTTCCCTTTCCCTTTCCCTTTCCCTTTCCCTTTCCCTTTCCCTTTCCCTTTCCCAGAAAGGTCAGCCTTCTACAGTAACTCCAATGTGCTAAAGAGGTAGCTGTTGAAATATTTGAATAGATAATAATATTATCTATTTATCAGTTATATTTAGTACTTTAAATACTTTAAATTTATTTTTTTAACAGAAATATTATCTATTGCATTTGTGCAGTAATCTGTGAACTCCAGATATGGCTGTTCTGCCATCTACTACTTTCCATGGAATTTATCTGAAACCTGTGCTGTTTCAGCCCCTGTGACCAGCAACATGAGAGTGAAGGCTGTAGCTCGGATGAGCAACCAGACATGAGTATGAGCTTCAGGGAACCCAAGATAGCTACAGAACCAAAAGACAGCTTTTGTGTTGTACTGTGCAAAGCCAAAAAACGCCACTTTACGTGGATTGTTTGAATATTTGACCACCTTCACCATGAAATATCATCAGGCATGAACAGAAACTAGCTTGTTCTTACTGAGTTGTCGTGTTAGAGTTCTTTAAAGAGTTGTGTAGAATCATGTGCAACTAGCAAGTTTATTACGTGTCTATTTTTGAAGAGGTGGTTATAGGTTATGAGTATGCAATAGCATGGCCACATCAATGAATCCCATCTTAAATATTAGTGAAGCCTTTATGCTTGTTGTCTTAAAGTGCTGCTGAAGTCCAGAACAGGCCCTCAAGCTGAGCTACTTGATTGACCACCTCTTCCCGTAAAACCATTTGTAGAAGCTAGGATTTATTTATATTATCTCAAAGTAAAAACAAATTGTGGAGAAATATTTTTTCACTT
Source organism: Thinocorus orbignyianus (assembly GCA_013400375.1). NCBI lineage: Eukaryota > Metazoa > Chordata > Aves > Ciconiiformes > Thinocoridae > Thinocorus > Thinocorus orbignyianus. The sequence continues at coordinate 394,458 of VXBW01007735.1, read as the reverse complement.
AACCATCTGTGGATAAATCCATGCATTCCTTTTCTCATATTCTGAGGTAACCTATAAATTAGATCCTTAGGAATTTGTGAGGATGGCTCAGTGTGTGGGATTTGCTAGTAAGACCTCCTGAATTTTAGTTTGGGTTTCCTCTGATGTAGTGAGGACGCATGCCCCCAGGTAAGCCATCTGGACAGACCCTGTTTTGTCTGAAGAATTTAACATTCCCGTAAGGTTTAAGCATCCCTAGAAAATTTCGGATTCCTTTACAAATTGTATTTACATTTTTTAATTGTGTGAGTGTAGCCAAGATGGACTCTATCTGGAAGAGGTCTCCTGTTTATCAACTGAATACTTATGCTTTGAGTAGTGAAGAGGGCAAAGCCTAGGAAAGCAAAAATAAATCTGTTTGAAAGGAGTAAAAGAGAGATATTTTCTTAAGACGGCATGCTTTCTTGCATTTGAAGTCATATCTTATAGAATATATGGCCAACATTCAACATGATGTGGTTTGAGCTTGGCTTCCTTTGGTAAATAAAAGTGTATATTCAATGAACAGGCCTTACTTTCATTTCAAATTCAAACCCAAACTCCCTCCAGAGTTTGGGGAATTGTGCTCCCAGGGTTATGACCAACAAACTGAAAAGGAGGGACCTAAATGCAAAATTTTAGGATCAGAGCTTTTGGCTTGAGGACATCTCTACCACTGAAAAATCTTTCCATGTACAATCCCTCCATAACATACTAACTATAAACCTACAAAGATTCATGAAAATGTATTGAAAAATGAATGTTCTGTTTGTATCTGGGGGTTAGATTTAAAAAAAAAAATCTGTCCTCCTGAACTCACATTCAGTAGTGCTTCGGAAAGCACTCAAATAAAACTTTGGAGTTAAAGAATTGCTTTATCAGCCAAAATGATCTATAAAAAAACTCAAGGAATTTTCTAGTGAATAAAATATCGTACAGCAAAAATTTGCTCTGCTTTAACCTGGCATTGTTCCCCTTCTGAATCTACCGCCAATTTGGGGGGGACAAGGCACTATACTGTTTTGAGCTGTGTCTCAGTATTCCTGATCTAGTTTCTTTACAGAAGACGTTGCAGCAGCAAGTCCCTAAAATATGTCATTTGATACTTTGGTGCAAGTGGGACAGTGTGTCAGCTCTATTTCTTTGCAAAATACTTTTGTTGTGGACACAGATCTCAATGATGCAGTTCATTTAAACCCAGAAAAATTTCTCTTGTCCCAGCATTACTCAGCTTCCACATTTAATGTGTTCATGGGTTGCATACTTCACAATTACTCTTGTCCAAAAAGAAGTAAAGATAATCAACTGGTTGAAGAAGTGATTTACATCAGAGAATGAATTCCCGCAGTGCATTATAGATAGAGCTGTGGCAGTTATGGATTAGGGTCTTGCCAAGGTCCCAAAGAGTTCTAGCTTAGGCAGCTCCATGCCTCAATCTGGCTGCAGTTTTATTTATTTGTCTTCTGCATTTTGGGTGTCTGCTGTGGGCTGTGGTTCCCTCTGGGCTCATGGCAGCTTCAGAAGGATAGGGGTCAGCCTCAGAACTTGGCGCAGTCAGTAGTGGGGTGCACTTTGCTTTTTTCCTCTGGAAGACACTATCTCCAGCCTGAGAGAGAGAGGAGATGTACTATCTGAGCCATATATTTTTCTTTTTTTTTCAAAATTTAATTTTAAAGGGCTTACAGAGTAATTTCTTTGTTTGCAAGAGACATTCCCTTAAGGGAATGGGCTGGATTCATATCTCACACCCATGCAAATCTGGACTAATAGTTCTCTTCTTGGAAAACACTCTAGTTTACACTGCTGCAATAAACCAGGAGTTGGCTACTGTGTTCTTTCCAATCCTCATTTTAATTCCAGCACATACTTGTATGTGCTCTGCAGTAAAATTAGAGAAAGAAACATCTGGCAAACAAAAAAATTACTAAATAGACATTGCCCATTGGCTCTGATTCCACACTCAGGATATTTAAAACAAATGTTCGGGTGCTATTGAGATCTCGACATGTTTGTGTTTAGCTCGTCGGGTCAGCTGAAATTGCCTGTGTTCACAGTGATCCCTGATGAGAGATGCTTTGAGTCACAAATTATTTAGACTATTCTCAGTATGGGGTACAACTCAAAGCTCCTTAGCAGCATGACTCTCATAACAATGATATAACCCAACAGCAGGTCCTCTGACCTGCCAACAGGCCTGTCACTTCCAGGGAATTCGTGTAGCTAAACAAAATATTTGTGAACTAGTGGGAAAATAAGAGTCACCTGCAATGAATCTGTCTTTATTTTCAGGACAGACAGCACTCTGTGGCCTCTTCTGGCTTCCTGGTATATAATACCAGGGTTCTGTGGGGAAATGGACCATACCTCAAGAGATACCAACAGTTTTCATTTGAAGATGAGCACATGCACAGTTTGGCTTGGCACCTTTTTGGTCCAATGCTGCATTTTAAAGGTAGGATGGAACCAGCCTCTCTGCTCAGATGTTAATTAAACAGTACAAACTAGGCAGTAGGGTCCATAGAAGAGGTTCACAAGGCATTTTTGTTATATCAAGTCAACAATGTATGTGTACAGGGAAATGTGAGGGAGAAAAAAAGGGTAAGAGGATGGTTTTGGTTAAGGGCTGATATTTTCTAAAATCTGGAGACAGGTGACTTCACCAGGACTTAGCACGTGCACATGCTCCAACCTACCTCAGACATTCCCCTTCTTGCTAAATCCATTTCTTTCTCTGTCTTTTTCTTCCTCCACCTTTTCTCTTCCTCTTCCAGTGCAAAACCTTCCCAGCAAATCCAGCTACCCCAAATAGGACCACCCTTTCCCCTCATCCAAAGCCAGTGTAGAAAGTTGCTCTTCCTTCCCACCCCCAGTCTGGGATCAGTTTGTCCTTGTTAACACAATGAAGAGCAGGCAGCTGATATGTCCTGCAGTAAATACTTGTTTTTTCCACATGCAATTCACTCCTCACGTGTAGCATACATCTTTGTTTCCAGAAAATCCACCTCTTCCTTCTTCTCTGTCCTTTGCATGGTGCTCCGGAGAATGCCTAACCCACTGCCTAGATTAGGCTGTACTCATTAACGTCTGGCTTAACAACATGTTCTCACCTGACACCTCCCTGTTTCTTTACTATTCAGTGGAGGCTGGCTTTCTGGATGAGAGTGGCAACAGTGTGGAGGGTTGTTTGGTGTTTTGGTTTTTTTTCTCCTAATCGGCTTAATTTTTCCAGTCAAGAAAGACTAAGTCAGTTTTGGTAAGCTTATAAGGGCCTCAACCCAAAAGAAGCAAACATTCAGCTTCAGCATATCAGAATCACTTTAGACGATTCATATTCTACCAGAATATGCAAATTTGGTCAAAATGAAACACTTCAGAAAATATACTGATTTTGTCAGCTCGTTGGTTTAAGAAAATAAGATGAAGAAAGAATTTCAGTCTTGTTGAAATGTGCTGGTTTTTAAATACTGCTGTTTTAATTTTCTTTTTATTTCAGAAAAACTTTGGCATTTTAGCATTGTGTTGCCTTTTCTAACAAAATCAAAGAAAAAATCAGAAAAGAACTGGTCTTCTGAGTAGAATCCTGCGGCTTGCAGGTTTAATTTTAAAAGAAGTCAAAATATGTATCTAGATCAGCAGCAATCAGAACTTGCTTCAGCAGAGATCTACACTAAGCCCAAAAGCTTAGTCAGTATCCCCACCATCTCCCATCATCCAGCTCTGTCTGGGGAAAATTGGACTGCAGGGGATTCAAATAACAAATTAACATGGAATCATTATGAGTAATTTAGCTTTTGAAATGAGATATTTTTGCACTAACAATAGATACAGCTTGAGCTCCCTTCTTTCCCACAACTGTCAAACATGCTTGTTTTTATGAGACCGGGGATAAAATTCAGTTTGACTTCTTGATAACATCTTTCTGGTATCCAAGCAAGTGAATGTGGCGTAGATTCGGAAAAATTACCATCTACATGCAAAATTCAAATTGACTTTCATGCCAGCTTTTTGCATTCTCACTGAATTTCTCTTCACCTCCCTTTCAAGAGTCGAGGACTTTTTCAGTTTAAATATTTGTATCTAAAAAAACCCCAACAAACCAATACTGAAAAAAACATATTTTTTAATGAAAATCTGCTGACGTTGAAAATGTTTGATGACTTCTGAGTGATCATTTCTAAATGATCCAAGTAAAGCATTTGGTAATTTTTTCAGACTGCACATGGGGAAAGCAGACACAGTCATATCAGTAACAATGTAGAGTATGTATCTGATTCTTCTTGTGCTATCCCAGTAAAATCGGTTCTTTATAGTGACATTGAAGCAAGATAGTTTTATTATTCTTAACAGCATGGCAGAGTCTGGGACAGTAAAGGACAGAAAAAGTTGATTGAGTCTGAGAAATATCTGGTATCTTTACAGCTAAAAAATGTCATCATTAGGGAAGTTCGGAAAGAACAAGGTAGTTGTGTGTCATCCCATTAAGTATTTCTGTATTAATGAGCAATTAAAGTGTAGTCACACGGATGTAAATGAACATGATTAGGAGTGAAAACTCACCATGCCCCAGAAGGAGTTTTGTTTCAATTCATAAAAGGAGCTGGTTGTTTAATTATGAACACACAGAGGATCAGAGTCAAACTCAGATTCACTACGTATTTTAATTCATGAATCAAGCTTTTGTTTCCCTGAAAGAAAGAGAAGTTGTGATTTAATTAGTGGCATGAGAGTTGGACAACCCGATCTCATCAGTACTAATCACTTTCCAGGAAATGCTGAGTGCCCTGTCTTGCACAGCGTCTCCCAGAAATTATCACTATTTCGCAGGACTGAGCTCAGAGTTTAATACAACTGTTGCAAGAAGCTGTCGTTTGCTGTGTTAGAGAGGGCAAAACAGGCTCAGAAAGCCGCTATTGAAATTAATGCGGCCACCCAGACTCTCAAGGCTTCTTGCTCATTAAAACTACAGCTTACCATCTTCCCCCAACAGAGGATTGAAGAACAAACTGGATTTTATTACAAAGGGAAATAACAGAGGGTAACTCCAAACAAGCAAGGAAGCTGGGCAGGAAGAGGTCAGGTTTGGAGCAAGTGGTGCACAGATACTTTCTGGCAGCAATATCTCCACGTAGGAGCAACCACTGAAGGAGGCAGGCAGGGCAACAGAGGGTGCCATTGTGCCACTCTGCTAATTGTGCAAGCCTGGGAGGGGATTGTAAACTCTGAGATCTAGTAGATAAAACACTGTCAGATATATTTATTTATAAACCTTAGAGAATTTTCTCTGCATGGCAGTCCTGCCAATGCGGGCAGGAGGGCGTCACGCCTGTTTTCATGTATATATATGCACAAATAAATAGATATATTGTTGGGGGGGAGGTGTGCATAAAGACAAAAAAGCACACCTCCTACGAGGGCAGTCATAAATGCCTTCAGCACACATTCTTTCCTAGCTTCATCTGCAGTCAATCCACTAGTTTCTCAGTCTGGCAACCTACAGGCTCCCAGTTAAGCCCTGTCTCTTCCCTGCTTCCCAGTGCTTTGGCATCAGAGTATTTCACTACAAATCTACTCTGGCTCATGGTCCAGTCACTAACAACATTTGTTTATAGTAAAAAATGCCACAGCTTCATATCCAGATTTAACCCTCACCCCTTAGAGCTGTAGAAAAGGGACATTTTTAGATACTCAATGCTCGTTCCTAGCTCTCAAGTTATCAGAATTTACAGTTGTAGCGTTCTTATGAACTGAGAAGGCTATTTTTTGGTCAGAATGAAGGCCCATGATGAATCAAAGCTATTAAGACCCCTTACTTTATTAACAGGAGTGTAAAAAATAGTCCTAATTCAGTATTTGTCAACCTTCCTAAGCACTCCTAAAATAGCTTTTCCTGCAAGGGAAAGGGCACAAGCTGAGGGCGTGGTGGAGTGGCACAGTTTTCGTGGCACTCCTTTAGCTGCCTGCAGAATTCGTAGCACTTGTTACGTGCCCAGCCCAGAATTCATCCAGTATAAACATCTTCCCAACTCTGCCATGTGCTTCTTACCCATGTCGCAGACAGGCACTTGCAGATTTCATGCAACATTCACTTCATGTAGCAGAAGACACTTGGTGAGTAAAATCACTGATGCCCTTTAAATCACTGTAAAGTGGGTTGAGGTTTTAAAGGCTTAAGAGGAGAAGCTGAGCTGTGCAAATGTTGGTGTAAAAGCTCCGTTATACAAACAAGAGCCGCGTTCCAAGGATGCTGCCACCTTGGATTTCACTAAAAACAACATTCTCCCTTACAACTGTTGAATTATTTAGACTGTGAATCCTTGGGACAGCAACTTTTATTTTGAACCCTGTCCTGCAGGCTCATGATCCCTTCTCCTACCCGAGCACAGGCTGAGGTATGCGTCATATTGTTGCAATACAGATTTGAACATAAGTTTCAGTTTCTGTCTTTGTTTACAATGCAATACAGACCCAGCTAATGACAGGTCCCATTTGTCTTCTATGGAATAGACATATTCCATATAGTTTGCTGGGCATTCAGAGGTGACAACAGTGAGACCAGGTAAGTTCCTAACTAGTTGAAGAGCACTGAAGTTTTGACCCTGGAAGATTTTTTTTGAGCAGAAGTGTGTGTTTAAAGAACAAAGCCATCTGTGTGCCATGGAAGTTGTTCATTCTATAAATGGAGAGTCCTGTCACAGTATCACTGATTACAACAAAGTGACTGAAAACTACGTGCAATGTTTCAGTGAAAAGTGACATGAAAAAAAATTATGTCAGGAAATAACCTGTGTGCCTTTCTGTATAGACTCATCTGGAAATACTGATTTCCCTAGAGTTTTGCTTTGAAGGTAAAGAGCATCAGGCCTGTAATAAAAAGGTCTCATGGAGAGAGAAGTAGAATTATTCAGTCTGAAAAGGTCGGAAATATATGCAAGAAGGACCCCAGACTAGCAATGGCTTGGATGTAGAGGGGCATACTTCTGCTTCTATGGTGAGTGTGCTAAAAAAGATTGAAAAACTTTCAAACTTGAAAAAGACAGGTTTTGTTTCAACATAGATTAGAGTGATTAACTTCTAAGCAGTGAAAATTCAATGTGGCTAGGGAAACCAGAAAATAAATAGCAAGGTTTCTGTGCCAACCCTGTGCCAAATCCCAGTAACTGTGTATTGAAGATCATCAAGTCAAATCCATAAGATCCCACGGCAGCGTTCAAGGCCAGCTCAGATGGGGCTTTGAGCAACCTGATCTAATGGATCTTTAGGGTCCCTTTCAACACAAACCATTCTATGATTCTATGAAATTGGTTGTGGAGGGCATCCAACCACATTACTTTATTTGCTAGCGAGCAGAGATGTGTTGGGCCAAATAACAAACCAACCAAATAATTGTTGCACAGCATCATGCGGCTGGCAACATAACCCTCAGTGTGAAGGAATAACCATGTTTTTTCTGTTGCTCCCCTTGAAGAAAACTTGTGTCAGGGCACATCCACCTACTGAAATTCACAGAAGCTGTCACAATTGCCCAGATTTTAATTTGGAACAAAGGAAACTCCCCTCTTCAGATCTTCGAAAGTTAGACTGGTATTAAATGTTGCCAACCTCACCCTTCCTGTCCCCTCCTTACCTGCCTTTGATGGTAAGCCAGGTATTGTTTAGATCACTTATACACCCAGTTCTGTTTCTTCACCACTGAAATGCCATCAGCTACAACGGATCAGCTCTTTCTTTACTCAAGCACATTATGTGCATGAGGACTGATAATTTCAGTAGTTCCTCTTCCATAATCCTGTGGGATTTATGCCCACAGATGCTCTCTGAAAATGTTGTGGTAGCAAAGAATCACCATGGTCCCTCTGAGCCAGCAGCAAGAACAACCAGCACAAGAGAGAAGAGTGGTGTCCTCTTGGACACGTACCCTTGAATGAGACCTGAGCACCTCTATGGTTTCCCTCTGCACCTAGAAATTGCTTGAGGTCTGAAGTGCCTGGATTTATCCTTTCCAAGGGTTAACATTCCTTTTTCCTATAACTTTTCATCTTAATTTCTGACTGAATCAAAACTGGAGTTTCAATCCTATGGAAAATTCTATCTTTTCAGATTCTATTTCCATTCTCAGTCAGAATTTAAAGAATATGTTTGGAAACCAGAGCTTGGAAAAAGAACACACTATTGGCCATCACCTGAGGCATTCCAAATTGCATATAGCTGAAATGTTTTTGTGAAACTGTTTTTATTTCCTCTTTCTATCACAATAGAAAAAAGACATTTTTTAAAGTTTTCTATAATGTTCTTGAAGAAGTTAATAAAAATTGTCACAAGGCTGTTTTTGACAAAACAGTATTATTCTGACCAAAAAAACATAAACATTTAGCCCGAAGTTAGATTACAACTCTAGTCTTTTCTTTCCCTACTTTCTGGCAAGTTCGTGAACTCAGGGACACAGAGGAGACCCACACTCCTCTTTTAAAGGTCTTTTTGCCACAAAAATCTTTTGCTTTGAATGAGGCCATTCACTGATTTGAGACATCCCCACCCTCTGACCCAGTAACAAAAGACTCCGTAGAGACTTGTTCCCAACCTGAGGGGTTTATATAGTTTGGGAAACAGCTGGCTGTGGCCAAGATGCTCAGACTCTCACCTACAGAATTGCACCTTCACTTGAAACTCTAGCACTTAACACTACATTTAGTCTGCTACGCCACATTCATCCTATGATCTGGAGTACCACAAAACCCAAAACAAAATGGTTTAATGGTGCTTCTGTGAGAAATGCTATGTAATCAGAGACACTTCCCAGAAAGGGATACTATCATTCTGTGCAAAAGCACAGTTGGGCTTTTTTTTTTATCCCAGAGTGTTGCAGGCACATTACCACATAGAGGTGCTCTTGGAGGAGAAGAGTGGTCAGAAAAAAAGTAGAGGCATTTGCATGAGACAATTGCACAGCACTACAATTATCATCTACTTGTAATAATTTTCCAATAGAATATTAAATGACATGAACAACATGCTAAAATTGTGAAACCGCAAACAATCACCACTTGATCTTTTTAATTGCACACTCTACCCCTGGACATACATCTGAAAAACACCCAGACCATGATGCCACTTCCCACTAGCACAATGATGTGGCCTTATTGCTACTAGAATTGAGAGAGGAGGTGTTAGCTTGACCAAAAGGGAGAAATCCAGATAAAACCTGTAGGCAGACTGCATGTCTTCATTTTCCTAAATAAGGGATATTTAGGAAATCACCTATGAGCCATAATCATGAACTTTCTCCAGAACATTCAGGTGAAATATCAGACAACTACCATCTCTATTGAATAGGAAAGGAAAAAGTTTACTTAACCCTGATGCACCCATATGTGCTTTTACCCATGAAAAAGCTGGGGTTGGAGGGGTGATGAAGTGATATCTCTCTGCCATGCTATGTGTTCCCCGGGTAAATGATCCTTACAGACCAATCCCCTATCACACTAGTCCAGCCAAAGTGCAAAGGACAAACATTGGTGTTACCAGATCATGGGCTGATTGAAAGAGAAGTGCATGCTCCTGAGATGGACAGTTCTTTAGCTAATTATCTGTCAGATCTTGAAGCTCTCAAATCCTCTGGGGCTAATGTGCAGTAGGAAGGTGGTGCCCTTCTCATCCCATCTTTCAGCAGGAGAGCCATGAACTTCGTCTGCAAGATTATCCAGATGCTGTCCGTCTGTCCAATGTCCACATAATCATGTGCCATTACCTAGCTGCCATTGGCTGGGGTCCTGTCTCCAGGGGCTTTCATGGAAAAGGCCCCAAATGACCTTACTAGGTCAGGATCCAATCTTACTATGTAAGAAAAGAGCATCGCTCTTCGTGTTTCAGGCATAGGTCCTTACCAGATACACATGGAAGACATATTTTAATAGTAATTCTCTCTAGATGCCAATGACTGCTTTCTAAATTTCTCTAAAACACCTTTTTAGTCTTTTTATCTCTTTAGCTCTCTCTCCCTTTCTATATGTATTTTTGTGTATGTATACACTTGTATAACATATAAAATGTAGCATAGGATCACACAGTACCTAAACAAGAGTGTATTTTGGTTTTGTCAGAGCCCAACCCTTAATACAGTAAGAGTTAATCCCACCACTCAAAAAAATCATCTCTTCATCCAACTTTCTGTCCTGCAGAAATTCTACGTCACCTTCTGAGCTATGCAGGACAGATCATCAGCCAGAGAATTACAACAGGAGGCTGCAGGGTACAAAGTGGCTGCATGAACGTGGTTGCCTGGGGCGGGGGGAGTTATTACTTGCTCTGTGGCATCTGTCAGCATCTTGCCATGAGCTTTCATTCTATATTTATGAAAAGGTACTGGGGCACAGCAGGCATTATGCATGATGTTCAGCATAAAAAAGGATCATGCCCTTATCAGTTTTCTACAGTAGTTTGCTAAATGTCATTGCTCTTACCCAGGTCTCGTTCTGCAGAGCCCTGGCACCCTGCTGCAGTCCTGCTAAAGCACAGTCTGTCTTTCCCCTCGCACTCATGTGAGTGTTTGCTCTGTCATGAGATCGTCTGAACGCTGGATGTTTGATAGGCCAGTTAGCTGCCCAAATAAATATTTTCACTTTCTTTTAGCCAATGCTGGACCCAAAATTTCAACCAAAAATAGATTGGGGTAAGCATTGTTGTTTTAAAATTAATTTTATAATACATTCTGTTCATGGAATCATTGATTAGTGTTCCTATGCTGGCTTTTAAAGAGCACTATAGAATATTGGAGAGAAATAACTTTTTTACCACCAGAAGTATTAGATTTTAGCCACATCTATTTTTGGAAGCCTATCCTAAACTGTTCATGGAAAAGTAAAGCAAAACATTCTAGCTCAAAAGCAGTGATACATGTCTACTGCTAACAGAGATTTGATTGTTTGACTGAAATGGCTGATTGCAGTTCCTATCTACTTTTCCTGCAGCCTAAAGGGATTTTAAATGAAAATAATTTTTAAAAAGATAGAGTAGCCTCCTCCCAACTGCAAGTTTAAAAGAGTTTTAAAAATAAGTAACAAAAAGGTAAGTCCTAGTTGATGGTGAGGTATTCTTGACATTATTTGATACAGGAACTCAACATAGATCTTTTTGAAATATGGTTCTTATTACCATTTGGATAGAGTACACTTCCTTTTTGTCATGCAATCATAAAAACATTCCACTTACAGATAGTCCATACATTAGTGCAGCCTCTTTCACACATTACTACATCATAATACAGTTGGCTGCAATTTCTTCAAACAGGTCCACTCTACCCATATGGCCTGGGTTTATTATTTCTTGCTCCCATCTGTTTTAAGTTATCTTCTTTGGGATACGTTTTTCTCAGAGATGCTCTTTAGCTACACACACAAAGGCTGTTTCTGAGAGAACATGTGAACAACAGGGGACTTTTACACTCCCATATCTGTGCAAGGTTCAGTGAAGTTGGTGGAGCCTACTGGTGTAGATTTTGGCTCTGCAGAGCCTGCTAAACCCCATTTTGTTGGTATGGCCTAAGTTTGCATTACAAAACCCTCAAGGCCTGGCTTTGAAATCCTTGATTCATGTGAATATTCCTGCTGAAGAGCAGTGTCTGGCAAAGAGATTTCTTTCATTTCATTTCCCATTCACCTCTTTCCCTCCATCTCTCCCCACCAGGTCAGTGAGTACTGACCACATCCTCTACGCTGGAAAGGTAAAGCGAAGGTGCTTGTCCTAAGGTTTTTCCATCCCTAGCAAACAGGTCTAAACCTAGGGGAGATTTCTACTGGCTTCCCCAACCATTTGATGAGTCTCAGGATGTGCAGGAGAAGCAAATACAGCACACAAGACCTTCTCCTATCCAGCCTCGCTCCATGCTCGCTAGGTGGTCAGACCATCAAAGCCACTTCCTTGTTAGGAAGCCCATAATCTTCTCCTTTCTTGTTCTCTCCTGAAACTCGATGTTCCCAACATAGTGATGCCATTTGACATTACTGATCCCTCCTAAACACCTGCTATCAAATGCATCAAATCTTTTCTTGTCAGCTTGCGTAATGCCCCAGGTCTTTGCAGCATCGAGCAAAACTGATACCACACAGCTGTTGTAGAGTCTTATTTTTTGTTTTGTGGACATGTCACTACCCCATACTTTTGCCCTTGAATTTATTTACATTGATCTTCACCTTATTCTGGTCAAGCTTAAAATGACATCGGACAAAATCCAGGCAGAATGGTCCAGAGCACTGGGAACGGAAATAATACAAAAACATGATCGCTGCCACAATTGCACCTGACCTCAGAGAGGAAGGATAAAGCCAGAATTTCTTTTCATCGGTAGACCCAAAGCCATTATTTAATCAAAAGCTTTGAAGTTTGTTTTTACTGAAAGTTTCAATTTTTAGGATTCTTTCTCTAAATTGATTGCTGGCCTTTGAGCTCACCAAAGAGGAGCCAAAGGATTTCATAATTCTTCTAAATAGTTGCATATACTGTGCTTATGAAACTCCTTAGAAAAGGGAGACAGAAGGCAGTGGATCTTAAATGATGTATTAAATATGAAGGATGGTTTTTCAGAAGGCAAAACTTCTGATATTACTGGATTTATTTATGAAGTTCTGCACCAAAAGTTAAGAAGAAAATAACAGAGAGGAAAAAATAAGAGTAAAAGCTCTGTGCATAATTGTTTTCATTTGTCCAGAGGTAGGTAATACCATTTATCACACCTTTTAACATGCCATCTGACTTTTCTGAAGTTACATAGACAGTGTAAAAGAAAATAGACAGAGCACAATGGTGTTGATTTTTAAATTTAACTATCCTGAATTGTTTCAGTTTCTGTTAAAAGTTTCTTTGTCTGTGGCAGTGAGAAAGAATAAAAAAGTGAGCGTGTATATTTACATAATATGAAAATAATTTGAAATAAATTGTAAACATTTTTTCCTGAAAATGGTCAGAGCCATGTAGAGTGTATTTTTCTCATATAAAAATTCCAGGCAACATCCACCAAGCATACAATCAGAATACACCAGCTATACAGAGCACAGCATATATTCATTAAAGGTAACATTATGTCTGAAAATATAGAAAAGTTCCCTCCCAGAATTATAGAATTTTATGAAAAAAACCCTAGTGCTTTATAACCTATGCATAAAAGCATATAGCAAGCATAGGCCATTAAAAATTTTAACTTATTCTCCAGTATTGAAGAGGAGATTAACAATATATGTTAAGGGTATTTTGAACAATAATATTTAATGTGTTTACAATTATATAGCTACATTATATTTTATATATAATGCATATATAATTATCACATTATATTTTAGTATTGTAAGCATAATAGTATTTCAATAGTATGTTCTTTAAAATAACTATTGAAACAAATATATAAAAATAATTTTCACTTGATGGTTATAATTCTATATTACTAATTGTTAATTATAATATTTTTACATAATACAATTAAATAACACATAGTATTATAATATATTACATGTGGGAATAAACTTTTTGCAGTTTTCAGTGCCTGTTTTCTGGCAATTAACATAAGACTGTGTACAACTGGTGCATTTTTTTCCCCCCTGCTTATTAAAAGTCATACAAACATAAAAGTATTGATTCTGCCAGTGATTATGTAATTTCCATCTAATTTTTATTAACTTAGGGCAGTCTCGCATTTGAAAAGAACCCTGAAATATTTTGATCTTCCAAAGGAATAAAGTCAGAACGCAAGTAAGGCATGAATCAGTTACTGCATTCAACAGTTCAACGAGTGGACATTTGCCGTCACCATTTTTCACAGTGCTTGTTCCAAATACTGCCTTTGCTGCTTATACATCTGAGTAAATACTAAATACATAATTCAAGCATCAGAGCGGCATTAAGTAGCACATTTGAGCGGCTGTTCCTTAGTGGCAATATATTTAAATAAATAAATGGATTATTCATTTATTTAGACTTAACAGACTCTTTAAATAAGTTGAAAATAATTCCTGCCTTCTGCAGAGCAAAGATTTCTATTCACAGGAATAGATATTGTAACTTTTAGGGTTACTTCTAGATTTTGGTCTGATGAAGATGGGAGAAATAAATTAATCATGACTGGTGCAATAAAATCTGTACATATGCAAGTATCAGAATAGATCTTGTAGGTTTTTTTCTGCTAGACAACAGTCTTTTCCATCCAAGATTCAAAAGATTTATTCTCTTGAAGTTAATAACAAAAATATTCTTGATCAGGATTTAAAAATAATTGTTCAGTTATCTGAGTTGCAATTTAAAATATGACTGATTTAATGTGTGAATATTAATTTCAGTGTGACTAATAATATATGTAACCACTACCGCAACTCTGATTTGCAAATAAGTACATATCTTTTCTCTATGAAAAATGTACTTTTTAAAAAATATGACAATAATTTTTTAACTCTGCCAGGTTTTCTTTACAAAAAGGGACTCTGTCAATTAGAGACTTAAATCCCACTTCAGTTGAATTTGCTTTGAACTCAAGAGTGGCACAGTAATGAGAAAGAACATTTTAAAAGCTTTGAAATATGGGCTGGACACTGTACAGAACATGCCCTTTTATAGCAACAGTGACATAAGATAGAGGTGCCTTTCAACTATCTTTTTTTTTTTTTGTGTGTGTCTGGGATCATTATTTCTGGGCACTGAGGTAAAAAATTCTGCGCAGCACAACTACCTGTGTAAAGAGCAATAAAACAGAGGTAATTTTAACTACAGAGTTAAAAATGTGCAATGGGATCTTTCTTCCCTGTAAATAATGAAGATTTGTTTTGTTGTTGGCTGTAGTTCTTTCCCCCCATTTTGTTTTTTCTAGATTTCAGGGTTTTGTTGGAATGTGTCCACAAGGAGCAGCACATCCCTGTCCCAGCCCAAGTGCCACAACCAGCTACTGGCATCTGGTAGAGCCGAAGACTAGCTCAGCCTCAGTAGAAGAAGCTTCAGATAAAGATTAAGAATCCCATTCCAAAAGGTGGGAACAGCACAATGAAAGTGACACAGAGGGTCAATGGGAACACATCTCTGTCTCCAGCTCCGGAGGACGACTGAGCTGAAATAACTCTTCCACCAGTGAGATGATGATGTTGGACCTGATAACATAATGCTTCATGAGCCTGAGCATGGGCAGACCTGGCTATCAGATAAACTTCAATTTCTTGCAGAAACTAACTTGGAAGCACACAGACATATACACTCTGTGCCCAGGCTGAAAGCTTCAATCTAAACTAACACTAGAAGAATATCTCAGGGCAGGGAACAAGACATTGTCTAGCTGTATTGTTTCCAAGCACACAGGTGGTATGGGAAGAAGTTCTCTGCAGAAGCTCATGACCATAAAGGTGGTTAACTGAACCACTGCCCATATTCTCATGTGATGCCCTGACAGCTTTGATCTCTGGAGCCAGTTGCTCAGGGGGAATTTTCCAAGAGGGCTCTTTGTCTCCAAGATAGTTAGCCCTTCTGAGCTCATGAGCCCTCCTTGGCCTGAAACAGCCAAGGCCCAGTGGTATGTAGTTTGTTGAAAGACCCATCCATTATGTGATCATTCTAGTACAGGACAAATGTAAGAAGCTTGTGGCATAATAGAGCTGTATGCTGACTTTGGGTAGCTAGATGAAGTCATTTGGGGAATAACACCATGTGTATTAATTATGACTTTGTACTTTGCACAAGAAGTCTGGTGAGCTACATGCGAATAAATGGGGTAGTCAGTTATGACACTGGAAGAACTCAGGTCCCAACATTGTGTTTTTTCTATACGAATAATGCCAGAGCATGTGTTCAGGCAGGTATCACGCACAAAGGCAAAATACAAAGCTTCCCTGTCTTTAAAACTGGTAAGACTTCATCTCTCTGCCTCAGCCAGGAATATATATATTTTTAATGTCTTTACTTGTGAGCCTTTATGTAAGGGCTGTGTGATACTTCCCCTACACAGGCAAGCATGGTGGATGCGTTGCAAAGAAATGCTGTAAGAACTGGCCCTAAGCTACAGTGGCAGAAAGAAGGTCAAGTAAATTTAATCAGAGCAAATGAAACAAAAATTGTCAATGCACAAAAAATACCATCAGAATAAAGCAGCTTGGCACACCGTCGCTTGCAGCTACACCGCACAGAGCTCCAGCTCAGCACACAGACTCTCCTTTCCCTATTCAGTGTCCCATAACCCCGTACTCACCAGTGTCCTCTCCCTGTGCCAAGGACATCGGCAAGAACTGGACCTTGGCAGTACTGCTCTCCAGAAATCACATGGGGCTGGGACTGTGAGAGGAACAGAAGTCAGCTACTGTCCTGGACTGTGAAGAAAGCTCTGAGGCCTGAAGGAGCCGATTTTGTGCCATTGCTCTTAAATGCAATAGACAACAGGGTCAGCAGGGGGGACTCCAGAGGCAATGTGGAGCAATTATGTTCTGTGAGTTCTGCCCTGCAGAGCTTACTCAGGTGGACAGACTCATTAGCAACAATTAACATCCCATTTCCAGGCATGGCTTGTAAAAGTGCAAGGGTAATCACTGACTCAAAGCTGAAGTAACATTTAAAAGTCAGTTTTACTGCATGTCCAAGTCAAACAAACCAGATCTGAGTTTCTGCAGACACTCAGTAGTCTCATGTGCTGTTTCTGGGCAACAGGGAGCCTGTTACACAAACAGCCTTGTTACAGCTCCAGCCGGCTGAAACTGTGCTTTATTCAAACCGTTTCTGAATGGTGCCTAATTGCATTCTGCCTCCCTGCTTATTTATTATTTTGCATGAGGTGACCCTGTTACCAGTGCGGCTTTGCATGGAGAACATCAAAGGGAGGTTCAGAAGTTATTGGAGGTTTCTTATCTTGTAGCCAACACGATTTCCTAACGGCACACATCTGCCTTGCATTTCGTGAATTTTAGCACGTTGAAATCATTGTGGCTCAAAAAAGCTTTTTTGGAGCCTGCTTGGTTGGTAGACACTCAAATCACTGCTGCTTCATGTCATGGTCCTCCAAACGCTCAAGTGCTTGAGTTACTTTGCACATCTGAACAGTCCCATTGACCCAATGGGAATATCTGAGTGGGTAAGTGTCTGAAAGATCCAGACCCTAAATCTGAAGTGAGGCTGAAAAGCATAGGTGAAAAGGGGTTAGAGAGAAGGAAGGACATGATAAAACCACACTATGCAGTGAACAACCTCAGGCTGGGAAATCAGGTGTTATTATTTAACTTCTCATAATAAAACAATAAGGAACTCCTTGTAGCACAGGTAAGATAACAACCTGAGAAATGACAGAAGGAAATACTAGCTTTTAATCAAGTCACACAATTCTTTCTTGATCACAAAAAGTAATTCATGCCGGAAATCAATAAAAAATGGAACAAGGGAACTATTGTACTGCTTGCTAGCTATGGAAGATAGCAGACTATAAGATGTTGCTAAATTTATTGACACCACTTTTAGATGCTGGCGGATCAAAAATGAAACATCATAAAATTTGGTTGCTGAATGGGGGAGAACAGCGGCAGCTGACACGAAGAACTTTGTACATCTTAGACTGAAAAGCTGTTCTGGGCAGGGATTTGTGTCATGATATATTTCTACAGTCCCTCTGCAGCCTATTACCAAGAAGTATTATTAAGCCTGAGAAAGCTGGTTAAAAAAGAAAAATCAATTTTTTTTGTAAATAATACTGTTGGAGACCTGCACGCTTGGGAGTACCGTTGCTCATTCAGGGTTTAAACTGTGTTACCGGGATTAGAGACACAGCAAAATAAACCCTTCCATTAAGTCGGACAGCCCTCTGCGAGACACAAGGGTGACTTGCTCTTGACCTGCTGGTCTCGGTTTTGGCATTGTGCCCTGATTTGAGTAAACGTGACTCACCAATATTCTACAAAAAAAGCAGTTTCCTAGCTGTTGGGTGATGAACTATTTGTCCTGTTACAATCCTTTCCACTCACTCCCCCTTACAGTGTGGCAGTAGGAACGAACTGTAAATTTTTTGGAACACCACCACCAGCAAACCCAGCACAAGTCCCCCTGCTACTTGCACATCCTAAAACCACGGTGTGAAACCCCCCCCCACTTTCTCCCTCACCCCCTGCATAGAATCGGATGATTGCTGTAATAGAGGCACTGAGGAGTTAATGACAAATGTGGCTTTGGATGGAGCCTGAGATTTTGATGTATCATCGCATGTCAGTTTGCGGGTGCTGCTACAGAGCCCTCATATTTTAGAGCCCACCGGGCTGGGGCTGATGAGTAAACCCAGAGCCACAGCCCCTGGCATTAAGGGATGCAGTCAGAAGCACAGTTAGATGGGAATACAGAAAGCAGCAGCCTTTCAGTGGGAAAAATGCCTGTTTGTCCCAGCTGAAATACTTTGCAGCAGCTTTCAGATTTTGACAACTGCTTGGGAAAGCACGGTGGAGTGTGGGGGGAACCCAACCGCTTCACCTCTCTTCTGACCCCAAAGAGTTACTGACGTGTTAGTGGAGAATGGTCAGAACAAACTGACTGCAATTTTACAAGTTGGGTTTTTTTGGGGGTGGGTTTTTTGGTTGGTTTGGGTTTGTTGGGTGGTTTTTTTTTTTTTTGTTTGTTTGTTTCTTTTGATTTTTGGGGTTTTTTTTTGTTTGTTTGTTTTATTTTGGTGGGGGGTTTTGGGGGGTTTGTTTTTGTTGGGTTTTTTTCCCCACAAAGGAACAGTAATCTGGGTGGCTCCGTGCTCTGGACATCACGTCTTGATACCCTGAGGGGCTGAGCATCAAAACTTTAAGTAATCGGGGCTCAGCAGAACCAAGCAAATTCAAATCCTTTTGCTTATTTTTTTCTGAAAGGCTTGGAGGACTCTCCGCTAGTGTGGACTCATGCCACTGCCAGGCTTAGGTGAGAAACTGCCAGTTTCTCTGCATTAATATAGGTCTCCATAGACTATAAACACACTCAAATACTTGCAGTTCTCTTGCTATCTCTCCTTTCCTTTCCACTGTGTGATTTTTTTTAAATGCCAGGAATTTTTTTTCTGAATATCATACCATCATTTAACTATTTAAAACTGCTATGTACCCGTGCATACAAATTTCTCTCATGTATTTTCATATTGTCTGAGGTACTTTATAATCTTACACTTAAATTATCCATTGCTTTGTCAACACACCGTCTCAGATGTGACTAGGGAGCCAAAATGCAGCATTTTTAAGTTAGGACACCGGAGTGTTATTTTCCCCTGCCCCTTGAGCTCTCCTAAAATTTTGCACCTCATATTTTTTTTCATCTGTTTTGCAGAGCTCGAAGAACTTCTTTCTAAAAATGTTAGTGTGCAACTAAATTCATTAGCTTCCTTTTGGGTGATGAAACACAAACGATTATCACTTATTGAGCCTGGTAATCAAAGATAATTTGAATATAATGTGGCCTCAAAATTAATAGCCCCGAAACAAATAAGAATAATAGACTCTGAAGAAAATTACCAGAATAGGAGCACAGCAGGCTCTCTTTAAATGTGTCCTTAAAAATAAATTGCATACTAATAATCCTATTATTCAATGGAAAATAGAGTATCTTTCTACTTTTATTAGATTCTCTGGAAAAGCCACAGACTTTTATAATACTGCTTCTCACAAATCACTTCAGTTTAATGACAAGATACCGTACGCTTCATCTCACATTTAAGTAAATATGTTTATTTCATCCCGTAGAGAGATTTTATTTTAACTTTAAGATTCTAATTTCTTATAAGCCTGTCACAGAACAACATGAGCACTGCCAAATGGAAATAATACTACTCCCTTCCCCTCCGGTATGTTTAAAAATTAAGGGTTTTTTTTCCAACAGCACAGAAAAATACTTATTTATTCTGACAAAGAAGCAAAGGACGGCGATCAGGGACACTAAAGTTAACTACTGCCTGAAGTCCTAAACATCTGGTGGCTATTTTAATTGCATTGTGAACTAACCACAAAATCCTTCACTAAAAGAATAGAAATATTTCCCCTGTGCAATATTGTATTTTAGAATTCCTCTCTTCTGAATCAATGTCAGACGCGATTACAGCACAATGAAGTCTGTGTTTTCATGCCTGCATCTTCTTGAAAATGCCGTGTTCCCTTATTACAATTACACTGTTACTCAAAGATTCACATACAGAAGAATTATTCAGGTTATTATTGCAAACACTGACTTAAAGATGAAACATAATGCTTACATCATTGCCATTTTTTTGCAAGTAAGTTAGATTGATTACTATGCCTGTATACAAATAGCAGACATTAGAAGGCACTCAGATCATCACACAAACGCACAACTTTGTGTATATAAGAATGTATTTATATATACACAAACCTACAGATATTCACACACATATATACATATACATATAGGACGCATTTAGTTAGTAGTAAAACAACCCACCTAAATGTGAATAGAAATTGTTGTTAATAAAATACTTGCATGAGTTGTACAGGGACCTTCTAAATGTCTGTGCTTCCTGGGGAGACCAAATGACCTCTTTTTTACAGATACCAAGATCAAAGCTCTTGGTTTAGATACTCCAGCTGTCTCTCTCGTTGGCATTTGACATGCAACCCCAGTCCATTTAAAATCAGGGGGCATGTAAACATTTTAACCCTTGGCAGCAGTATCTGAGAAAGATGCTAGCAATAAATGGTCATAACTGTCTGGGCCAAATCACATTTGGTGTCCTTCCTTTGAAGTCCATGCAAGAACTGTACCCTATGGTTTTGACAAAGAGCCAAGTCCAAAAAAAGGATGTAGGCTCTCAAAGCTGGCTGAACATGGACTTTGAGATCCAAAGCGGCTCTGCGCAGCTGAAGGGTTGACTCCAAACTCTCTGCAGGCCTCCCTGCTTGACCTTGGAGAGTCTTTGCCCACAGTTCTGTTTTCGGAGCCCCAGCTCCTGCACTGAAGTGGCAATTTTTTTGCCTAAGCAGAGGGGCACCTTCATCCCTTGCGAAACCTCTTTTGGTGGGGGTGTGTTACATGGGTAACACATGCTGACAGGATTAGACCTTGCACTTAATACAGTCACAACGATTTTCTTTTTGTAAAATCACTGCCACAGGAGGGTGCCATTTTTCTGTTTAAGCCCCAGTTGGTCAGATCCCTTGCTCAGAACTGAGTTATGGGTTCAAATCCCTCTTGAGATCCATCATGTCCCAGGAGAGAAGGAGATGATGGCTGTGAGCCCAAAAGAGGTGTCCTTGCATGCCCTCACCCTTCCTACCAAAGTCAAGCCAGGTCCCTGAATGAACAACATCAAAAAGATCCTATGGGTAAAAGCACTTCTTCTGGGGAAGACTTCCGGTCCTCACTGCCATGTTGATTTCTGTCACATTTTTGGAATTGAGATAGCAATGGAGAACCAGCACCCTTCTCTTCTGCAACCATACTTTAAAAAGAGTTTTTCTCTCTGTCTTTCCAGTCTTTGAAGAAACAATGCAGAACCCCATCCCATTTGACTCCTGAAGCTACCTGCCTCCTAATCTGGTACGCATGGTCTGGAGAAAGGATGAGACAAAATACATTCCGTTGGCTCGTGTGAGGTCTGAATGCCATTGTCCCCATGTAGAGAGCCTGGATGCTTAACCTGAGCTTCCAACTTCATTTGGGGTTCAGGTGCTTAAACACTTTTGTCCTTAAAATGTCAATGTGTCCAAAGTTACCTAGTGCACCTATACAAAAGCCAGAGCTGGTGCAAAGGCAGTAAGACAGGCTCATGTTACACTGATTATCAGAGGAGCAGAGCAGACCTGTGCAACAGCTGCCTCTTATGAAGGAAGACAGAGCACCATGTGATGCTCATGAGGAAGAAAAGGGAACTGCAAATCTGGGTACATCCTTCCCAGAGAGATCCTCATGGTTAGGCAGATGCTGCAAAACCAACTCTGATGGTTATTTCCTGGCTCTGGAGTGGGGAGTTGCATACACCAATAAAGTGGCAGGAGCTGGATCTCAGGGTGGAGATCTGAGGACTTGTTTCCTGCTTGGAGGACAGTTGGAGTAGTTGGCTGAAATGGGACAAATAATCCCGTTAGCAGAACCCCAGGAACTTCCCTCCTCCAACCACAAAACAGTTTCAGGCTTTGTGCCACCTTTTCCGGCTGTGCTCACCCAAGTGCTTGGCTTCATCAAATAACTGAGTTTCAGGTACATCCCTGTTCTTGTTTCTCCTGGTCCTATTTTCCTTTTGAACAGCCACTTCCTTGGAGGGTTTGTCTCCCCCAGTGCCTGGACAGGGAAGAGACCCATTAAGCAGCTACCCTGGTGCTGTGATCTCCCCCTTGGGGAGAGACATTCTTATGAGCAGTGAGACATTCTCATGAGTGTTGTGCCTGAGTCCCGCTGCCTATGGGCAAATGTAACAAAACACACACATTTCAGGGAGCAGTTCTTGAGTCACAGACTGAAAGGATCCACTGGTTTGCACCTGCTCTGCTCTTCTTCCTGATCTTACCAAGAGGTTCATCCAAGGTGGGAATCTCCACCCCATGCATGGCTCCCCATAAGCAGGCTCACAACTGGTCAAGCTGGGCTGGCTCCTCCATTACTAAACTGATGATTACTGAAAACTGTGCTCAGAGATGAATTACTAATATTTAATCCAAATTTACTTCAATTGACTTTCAGCATATTTGAGTATTTAAAGGCAAGGGCAGTCACTATCAACTGCAAATAAAGCTAATGGCATTGTAAGTGCTGGAGGATGTATTTGCATTCAGAATTTATTGTCAGGAATCATGAAAGTATTTCATACCAACAAAGACCTCAGCAAACATGATCTAAGGAGGTCATTGAAAGGGAAGATTATAAAATAAAGCTAACTTCTGAAGTTTTTCACCCCATTATTCGTTCTCATAGAACTGCAGCTATTAAAGTGTCTTGTTAAATATGTGGCTTTTAAATAAGTACTCACTAACTCAAAATTTACAATGCCTTAATATTATTTTAAAAGTTATGTTTGTACAAAGAGATAAAACAACTTTACAGCATTTCAGAGTGTAAACAAATACACTTTGAGCTGTAGTGGTAAGATTTGATTGTTGTTAGCTGACTGTAATTGTGTCTGTGCATTTATTTTCGCTTCCAGATGATGTTATAGAAAGTCATAAGGCAAGGATTTCTTAATAGTGCAAGTGTAGGCAGAAATATTAAAAATTCTGTAATTAATACAGTTAACTAAAAGTGTTTACAGTCAAGAAATTGAAGAAATCAACATAAATTTTTTGAAATTGATGTTGTTCAAGAATTGCTACCTAACCAGAAAGACTGAAACCTGAATTCCAAGCGTACCAATCCTGCACTTCACTATCAATTGCTGATATGGATCACCGGTCACAGCTCTAATTGACTGATTACACAAAAGCACTTCGCAAAATTGAGACTAAGCCTCTGCAAAGTATGAGCTGCAGTTCCTAGCAGCTAGCTCTAACGGAGCTTCAAAGTTTGAATAGAGTCACCAAAATTGAATTTGTTGACTTAAAAGCAAGACTCAGGGGATTTGTCCTGCACATTTACAGAATCTGAAGGAATAATGAATAGAACTGGAACAGTCGGATGAAACATTAATTGCCAGGGTATAAATTGAGCAGCAGTGTTGAAAAATATATTTTGTGTCTGGCTTAAAGTGAAAAAAAAGGATTTAGATCAGAATTGGTGTTAAGGTTGGAAAATCAGCTTTTGATTTGCCGATAGCAAAATACATATGAATTTCCAGAAAAAATGATAGCATAAATGAGCAAGCCTCTGGAATATGATTTCATTGATGGGGCTGTGAGCTTGTTTTCCTTTTACCTATTTCAAAACTAATTAAATTAACTGGCAGCACGTCTACCTATTTACACTGTAATCTCAAATCTAATTCAGCAGATGGCCTTGAGACATCTTTTCGTCTGTTGCCTTGAAAACAGGAAGAAAAGCAGAAGCAGAGAAAGGGAGGCATAATCAAAATTCCTGGTAGTAAGTAAAGATCTGAATATCAAACTGCTTCGTTGTCACAATTATTTAGAAACAAGCCATCTCACTTTCAGTGTGCGCTGTGATCTCACATGGTAAATGGTGGAATATCACATCAGGAGTGCAGAATTTATGTAATAAATTAGTCACATCAAGCATAATAAGATTTTGTGTTCTGTTTCTGCAGCACCACATTATCCATTTCATGAAGACTAAGATATGTTTTAAAAGACCCTCAGACTTTTCATGGATATTTCAGCAGCCCAAGAACAGGAGCCATTATACCATTGCAACCTAATAAATTCTACCAAACCAGTGGGGTTTTCTTCTTCTTCTTCTTCTGTTGAAATTCAGAAAGCAGATAAATGAGTTAAAATAACAAGGAGGAAAATTGCCTTCCTGTAAATCTTTACCAACTTCTAGTTTATGGAAAAAGACAAATGTAATTTGGGACAGCAGATTTGTATTAAAATGTGACCCTTTACAACTGGAATGTCCATAATGGGTGGCAGTTGAAAGATCTGTTTTATAACCCAGTCACTTCCTTAACAGCCTCACATGCAATAATTTCTGCATTCAATTTCCTGTACATGTGCATGACAGTTTGCCCAAGAGAATTGGGTTCCTCTACAATAGTCCTTCTTTTTCCTGAGCATTTGCAGTTTCTAGCCACTGGTGGGAAAAAGGCGGGGGGAAATCCCATAAAAATTAACACAATAACACTTACTGTATTTATGAAACAGTGAACAAGTTTGCATTCTTTACTTTCAGTGGAATGGAAAAGGCCACAGCCTGATCACACCAAGCTGTGCCACAACACTGCCAGGTGAAGGACATGGGGAGAGCAAAGATGTCCTTTGTGGCAGCTGTCAGATCCAGATGTGAAATGCTGTATTCCTCTTTCCCCTTCTATCTTTTCCAGCTGAGAATGGAAGAGGAAAGAGAAGGAGAAGAGAAGAGTCAAACTCCGCCTTGCAACTCATGGGTATAGTCCTGAGCCAGCTATGACAAGACATGGTGGACATGTCATTCATTTTTAATATTTTTCCTAGTAGTCCTGGACTGTAGTGACACACACTGTATAACTTACAATTTATTATTTGGCATGGGAAATCATAAGGAAATCCTTTACTTAACAATGGAAAGTTTTTTTAGCCCATTTGATAACTGACACTTCCTTGTCTATTGTTGTTGGGTTTCATGCGGGAGCTGCTGGAGGGAATCAGTGGTCCAGGCTATACCCAGAGGACTGGCTAGAGAACTGATTAATCTCTTCTGGCTGTGTAGTTCATTCAGAGCAATAAAAATAAATCAGCTATTGAACTACATACAGAAATTTTATACACTTGGTTATCTCTGCTAACTAATACTCCAGGCTTTCAGAGCTGGCTTTGGAATGATAAGGAACCTCAGTGTTTTCAGGAAAATCGTTTACACCCCATGCTAGGCACAAACATTATCCTCACCAGCACTGTGGCTTTGAAGGGACATGTCATGCAGCGCTTGCAGACTAGAGGTCATCTATCTTGTGGATGATAGGACTTCCACCTAACCACTGCCAGCAGATGAAATGGTAGTCATTCCAGCTTGTGAACATAGGTCATCTATATTTAAAGTCTGCATGTGTATATAGTTCCATATACATAAACTTCATAACCTATATGTATGAAGTCCATAATATTTAACAACTCCTCAGCCTTATGTGTAATACTAGTGTTAAGGTTTTGAGCTAAGACTAGATCCATTTTTGTTTTTGTAACGAATGTCTTCCCTGTTTTTAGCATAGTCACATTCTGCCAGAGCGATTTAATGTCCCTTTGCTCTTTTTGGGGGTCAGGATGGTCTCCAGGATGCCTAAGCATTGCAGGTGTAATTGGAGCACAGATGGTGGTAATAGAAAATTAAACACACTTTTTTTTTTTTTGCTTCTTTTTCTTTCCAAACAGACAATAACCATCTTAGAAATTATTTGGCCATGGAGCACTGCTCCCTATACCCAAATACAATAAGAAATCCAACAAAGCAGTCAAGATATTAATATTTTTTTTCCAATTCCTTTAAAAAACATCAAGTGATGTGGCAAAATAAACTACCATCTGGATAATTTCTGTTGACACAGTAGCGTACATCGCCTAGAGAAGCTGCCTTTTTTGATTTGTGTCATCCAGTAATGAGGCAAATGGGCCTTAGCTCTCCAGCTACATTATCAGTGGGAGCATTAGCATGGCTGCTGTGCCATTTATCTCCCGTGCTTCCTGACATGTCCTTCATCCCACTGTCACAACAGATATTTCTGCAGCTGGAGACACTCTGCAGTGAGAGCAGCAGCCCAAAGCAGGTACACCTACAGCAAAAGGGAATGGGGAAATATAGCATATCCTTGAAAAAAAGGCTATTCTTCCACCTTTATCCCCTGGAAAAGCAAGAGCATGCTGACAGTATCTTTTCTATCAATCACAGAAATTACTTTTGCACCCCAGAAAGGGCATTACTCAGACATGATGTGAATGGGAAGATGGAAAGTAGTATTTTACATTAAATGCTTTTTAGCTCTTAGTTTTTTTCAGAAAAAGGAGCAAACCCTGCTGTGCTCTCCACTTCCCAAAACAACCTCAAGGATAAAGAAACTCCAGGCACCTCCAGCAGCACTAGTACACCAACACAGCATGTTTGGTAGCTTTAAAAACATGCAAGACTCTTCTAGCTGGCCAATTACAGAATCACAGAATGGTTGAGGTTGGGAAGGACCTCAGGAGACCATCTTGTCCAACTCCCCTGCTCACACAGGGCCACTTGAAGCCACTTGCCAGGACCATGTCCAGACGGCTTTTGAATATCTCCAAGGATGGGGATTCCACATCTCTCTAGGCAACCTGTGCCCATACTTGGTCACTTTCACAGTCAAAAAGTGCTTCCTGATGTTCAGAGGGACCCTCCTATGTTTCAGTTATTGCCCATTGCCTCTGGTCCTGTCACTGGGCACCACTGAGAATAGCCTGGCTCCATCTTCTTTGCACAGTCCCATCAGGTATTTATGTACATAAAGAGGATTTCCCCTGAGCCTTCTCTTCTCCACACTGAACAGTCCCACCTCTCTCATCTTCCCTCGTAGGAAAGATGCTCCAGTCTCTTAATCATCTTTGTTGCCCTTTGTTCAATTCTCTCCACACCTCTCTTGCACTGTGGAGTCCAGAACTGGACCCAGTACTCCAGGTGTGGCCCCATCAGTGCTGAGTAGAGGGGAAGGATCACCTTCCTCAACCTGCTGTCAACATTCCTTCTGATGCAGCCCAGGATACCATTTACCTTCCTTGTAGCAAGGGTACATTGCTGACTCAAGTTTACCTTTGTGTTTGCCAGGACCCCCAGGTCTTTTTCTGCCAAGCTGCTTTCCAGCTGGGTTCACCCAGAATGTACCAGTGTCTGTAGTGGTTCCTCCCCAGGTGCAGGATTTTGCACTTCTCCTTGTTGAACTTCATGAGGTTCCTTTTGGCTTATTTCGCCAGTGACCTGTTGAGGTCTTTCTGGATGACAGCACAATGCTGTTGGCAAACTTGAAAAGGGTACACACTGTCCTGCTACCCAGATCACTAATGAAGGATGTAAACAGGTCTACACCAAATATTGCCCCTGGTGTACACTGTCAGCTACTGGTCTCCATCTGGATTTTGTGCTGTTGATCACCACTCACTGGGAACATCTGTTCAGCCAGTTTGCAATCCTTCCAATCCTTTCAATACCAATTAGCTGCCTTCACCAGTGTTCAAAATCTTAGAACACAAAAATTGCCTACTAAGGTAACCCTTGAAACTGCAATTCTTACATTTGATGATTGAAGACTGCAGATGTTTTATGGCCTCTTCTGAAGTGCCTGACAAGTCATTCTGCTTTGCCCTGCTGTGTGATGCAGATGAGGCAATGAACACATCAATCAACCAGATGGACTTGATACAGAGAAAGGGAACTCATCTCCTTTTCGGTGGCACAGCATCCTGCCTTGCTAGTCATCACCATGGCAAGGAGAGGGGAAAGAGACGCTCGGCTCTTTGAGGGGGAAAAATGTGGCAAAAGGGATAGAATCAAAGTAATTTCAACCAACTTGTTTTCCTGGTGGCACAGCTGCCTTTAAGAGCAAGATAAGCCTTTCCTTTCTTCATAGAGGCTTTCTTTTGGTGCACCACGATAATGGGGAGGCTCTAGAATGTCAAAAAATTCTCCCTTCACCTCTGTACATAACACTTGCAAGCTGTCAGTCCCCCTGCTATGAGCTTGTTTTTCTTATGAAGGACAGTACTTACCACTTGTGCTGGCTAAAGAACTGCAGCATTTTGTGCCAGTGGCAAACCTGCAACTGGATTAGTTACAGCTGTGGAGACTTCAAGTCAAAAGTCTACCTTGGCAGAGCCAGCAGCATGAGGCATGCATCCCTCCATGCTGCCCTATCCAGCCTGTTGCACAGGTCTGCATTTCCATGGTGGTTTCAATGCAGTCAGTGTTAGTCCTTCTTGTTACTGAGTTCAGCACCATCCAACCCCCCCAAACAACTGATAGCAGCCTAGAAGAGAAATCTTGGTGAGACAGACCTTTTATTTGCCATTTTTTTCCCTCTGCAAAATGTGCTAATTGAAATCTGCAGTCAGAAAATCACAGATTTGTCTAGATTGGAAGGGACCTTTCACTGAGTCCAACAATTGACCTAACACTACCTAAACCACAACTAAACCATGTCCCTCAGCACCGCGTCTGCCCATCTTTTAAATACCTCCAGGGATGGTGGCTCAACCACTCCCCTGGGCAGCCTGTCCAGTGCTTGATAACCCTTCCTGTGAAGAAATTTTTCCTAATATCCATCCTAAACCTCCCATAGCACAACTTGGGGCCATTTTTTTTTGTCCCATCACTTGTAAATTGGGAGAAGACACCAGCCCCAATAGGCAGATTTCACAGGATGGACGTGTAGGTGGCACACGAGCACAGCTAGTTGCTGGCTCACCACTGGATGTGGAGTCACCAAACCACAGCATTGCTGGCATGAGGTTGCCATTGGCATGAGGATTCAGCTGCTGTCTCCATAGTTCGCATAATCATGGGTTAAAGTGCACAGGTTTTTTTTTATGCAACCAAGTGGATAGAGAATGTCAGGGTCGTAGCTGCCAACTTGATGTAACCAATTGGGTACTTTACCACTGAGTGTGATTGGATGTGTGTTTACCAGGTAGGTTCCTGAACAAAACAAAACTAGCTTTTTAATGTTTTTTTTGTTTGTTTGTTTGTTGTTTGTTTTTTTTTTTTTTTAAAAAAAAAGGCAAACCAAACCACAGCTTGATACATGCTTCTGACTTTTAAAACCTGGAGCCTGAGAACTGCAAATATATTGAGGAGCCTAGGTCCTGGTTAGGAAAGCAGCAGGGATTAAAATGCCTGAGTAAGTGACAGGCAATAAGCACCTTTTTGCTCCTAAGCCTAAAATGTTATTGATACAAGGGATTGCCAGCTGACTTATTCTGGGAAACGGTTCATTCAGTTATTCTGAATTGTTACATTTTGTTCTGGTTGTGGATGCGCCAGTGAAATCAGAAGGGACAATGTGCCCTTTCCACAATAAATTAAACACTAATGTGCTTTGGAAAGCAATAGGGAGGAATGGTGTGGTCTTTAGCAGAGCCGGTTTTATTTCATATCCATTTCCAAATTCTTTATATATTTGTGGGCAAATCATCTTATTAGTTTGAGTCTTTATTGCCTGAAGTATAAAAATATTTCCTTTCTCTGCAACCCTTTGTCTCTCTTGTCTGTTCAGCTTGCAAGTTTTCTCTGTGTACATTGTGTAGTATTATTAACAGGACTCCAATATTAGATGGCAATTCTAATGCTATTGCAGTAATAACTGTAGCCAGCTCACATTAAATCAGCATATATTTGATGTAGCAGTGACAGTTTCAGTGGAATTAGGCGAGAGAGAAATTTATCCTAGAGTCTTTAGCAATCATTTAGACATGAATGCCCTTTTTATGTAAAGCAATAGTTGGAAGGATTAAGATTGGGAGGTTAATCTTTCCTAACGGCTAGCTCATTGTTTTCTTACGATTCCAAGATTCTTTGGTAAGAGACATGGTCTGGACATCTCACCATTAGAGATTTTGGAATGAAAAGTTAACCGCAAAATAGTCAGAGCTGGATATCTTGCAAAACTCGCTCAAATACTGATTTCCTTCTGAGTCTTTCTTCTAAAGATGCCAGACACATTCCTATCCATGTCCAACAACTCTGTTTTCTGAAACAGGAACACTTACACATACACACATATCCACACAAAGACACACACACACACACTCAAAAGAGACAACGTAACATCTCTGCCAAAGAACACGTACACTGGAAAATATATTGATTAAATAACTTGTTTTCTTATTACAGGCTAAGAAAGCTTACCCTTTTTAAGAATGAGTGCCACTCATAGGGAAGGTTAACATCAAAACAAATATTAATTAATTAGAAATCTTTAATTATTTTTTTTCTTTAGTTTCTGAAGTGGGAAGTTATTCCAACAAAAATTTGGGACAGAAAGGAATTGTGCTGCTAGTACTTCCCAGAAAGAGAAAGACTATCTGTCAAAGAACTGGTGGAAAGCAAAGAGGGAAGGTGCCGTAAGTACTTTTTGACTTACATCCCAGTGTCTGGAACCTAAAATGAGTCCTCTTGGTGCTATGCTAATACATGCCCAGTATAAATCTCCTTCCAACCTCTTTTTGTAGATTTTGTCCTCAAATCCAGCAATGCAGCAAGTTAATGAAAAGCTTGTGTCCGGCAGATTTCTCCTCGGTCTTTCTGAAACAAGTCTGCAGTCCAGCTTTGTGTCTATTGGGCACCTTGCTGGTCTATTTTCTCCTCAGGCACTTCTCTTACGGTCTTGCCATTTTGGTGACTGCCATGGACTCACAGGGAGCCTGCTCTTATAAGAGGGAACCTTCTTCCACAAAGAGTCAAGCATATTTACAGGCAAGTGTAGAGAGGTCTGGGTTTTTTGGGGGTATATCTTTCATTTATCAAGGGTGTGATGGTTTCAGGGCAGCTTATGCTAAGGGGTGACCCAGAATAGAAGATGTTGCTCACTCTTTTACGCAATCGGTTCAAACCATATGCAGAATACATTTAGGGGCAGGATTTATGAAACAGCCTTGTATTAGGGAAAATCTGCTCCCATGGCGGTATCTGAGTGGTACATGCAGCTACATAGAGCAAGGCTAGGACAGTGAAGAGCACTTTTGGAAAACTGCCAGAGTACACAGTTGTGGGATGACATTTCTCAGTCACACCCTGAATTCTCTTATTCTTCCATCCTGTTAGAAGTGAAAGTCCTGTTGCTTGGAAATTGTTGGTTATGCTTCCAATTCCTAAACAATTATTAAAGAGGGCTATCTCTGGTTATTTATGGCACAGCCGCAACCGGAAAAATATGGCTGTAAAAGTGCCATTGTAGATATGTGGTTCAGGAGCAGCTTTCTTCACTTTGTTTACAAATCATGGGACTTGTCAGCCTCACAAGCTTAGCCAGGGAACTGATATTTAAATGGGGTCATTTCTGGCTCAATAATCATTAGCAGTACTCAACTTTCTGCAAGATAAAGAGTCCTCCATCTAGGCACAGATTTATATCGGTAGGACCAGAGCCTCCAGCACATAAATTCTTTTGAGGCCAGCACTGCCTACATTTATGTTTTTAAAGTATCTCACTGAAAGGGGCCTCAGAGCCATATTATATCAGAATTAAATGTTATTTTTAAATAAATATATTCCTGAATCTCTTACATACATTTGGCGAACCCCAGGCATTACCGTTGATAGAAAAACAAGAATTTCATTTTACTGGCTAATTCATTCCAATCACCTTTAGATGAGGCAGTGACCTGATGTCCTCTGAGACTGGTGGAGAGACAGAGAAACTACATGAGAGAAAAATCTTTGAAGCTTCAACTAGGAAGTCTGAGTTTGGAGAAAAGGATTTTGTGCCATATAAATTTGGTTATTGTGAGCTTGGGACAGAACCGTATCATTATTTTTTATAGTGCTATAAAATGGAAAACTCTTTTTAATGAATCCAGTTCTAGCTGTCCCTTTTGGGTTGTCAAGTCCAAGAGGGCTGTGCACAGGATATAATTAGCTTAATGCACAAGCTAGTGAAATAAATGGACTTTTAATGATGCTCAGGGTGCTCAAAGAAAAGAGTA
>VXBW01007735.1:272062-362234 GCA_013400375.1 Thinocorus orbignyianus | reverse complement strand
AAAAAGCATTAGAACTGGAAACAAAGTAAAATTGCTTTTGAACATGACTTTTTTTTGGTCTCTGAATGTTTCTTCTTGCCTTTTTTTTTCTTTCTTTTTCTTTGATTGAATTATTCTTCATAGATTCCAGGGAGGCAAACCTGTTGCAGGCACAAACTTCCCTTACTATCTGATCTTCCCATCCTATCCCAAACAGCTGCCATTTCCTATGTTTCCTCATAAGAAATAGCCTTGCCAAATCTCCCCTGGCACCCCAAGCTGTCTGGCAAGGATGCTCCTGGGCCAAGTAGGCTACAGGCTGAACAGGCTAAACCTTAGCAGAGGTGGGGGTCAGGAGACTTCTGATCTGCTCCCTCTTCACTGTGCAGGAAGGTCATTCTGTCTTGCTTTTTTCTTGGAAGTGGAAAAAGTCTTCTGGATCCCACTATCTTCTGCTTCTGACTCCTTCTCCTCAGAAAAGAGCAAGTTCAGTCCTGAATGTTGTGAGCCTTTTTGCTTAGGAGCTATCATTTCAAGAACTTCAGTTCTTAAATGCATATAATTTGTAAAAAGCATAAGTCTCATGTTAATGATACACATCCTGTGGATGTTCATACTGAAAGGCTGTCCTTCTTCTACAATGTACTGAAAAAGGGAAATGAATCACGAAACACAAGCCTCTGTGAGCTGGACAGAATGCAAGTGTCTCTCTATCTTGCTTCTGTCTCCTCCTTGCTACTTTTGGCTCTAAGCCCTAGATCCATTTGGACTGGTGGCAACCTTCCCATTGCCTCCAGTGGCACTGAATTTGGCCCTTGGACATTTATGTTGTTAAATGGAGCTAATAGTCCCATGGTGAACCAGGAGGAGGGTCCCCTCCCGTCTACAGGGTCATCGGGTCTGACTCTCACTTACTCAAACATGCAAAACACCACCATCAAAAGCTCATAAACAGCAGTGAAGGCTGGAGGTTAAAACAAATGCCTGCATGCTTCACAGAAATCAAAAAGCAGTTGTGCAACTGCAAATACATTAAAGCCTGAGTCAGCCTGGCTTTTGGAGGGAAAACACATCCCATGGTAGACAGATACAGCGGGTAGATGGACCACATGGCCTGCTGCCATCCTAAACTTTTGCTATTTTAGGTCTCTTACAATATATTATTTGCAAGACAACACTTCTAAACCAACTTTTGTCCCATGAAGTAGGGTGTAACTTCCCTGTAGGTTGGGTTTCTGCCCCAGATTTCATTATTTCTCCTTTTACACTCTCAGTTTTCCACTTTCCATTTTTATAAACCCATTTTTCTTAACACTGCTTTTTTTTGCCTCCTACTGCTTGCTCACACCTCCTTAATCCTTATGTTTGCAGTTATTCTCCTGTTACTTTTCCATTGATCAGTATCTTTCTTTCCATTTAAACAAGCAATTTATGGAGCTCTGTTTAAGTGTTGCTTTCTTCTCACCTGATCCCACACTCCATGTTTTCTTTGACTCTGTGCCAATATCGGTGCCTGTTTTTTTTCTGTTATCTTTGTTAACTGGTCTGCTATGTGCCTACTTTTACATTAGGTTTTTTTCCAGTTAAATTGCTACTCTCACCTACCCAGTTTTATCAATTCTTCCCTGCTTTTCTAAGGAGCATCTTTGGTAAATGCTCTTTCCCATAACACATTTATGGAAAATCCAGCCTAGTGGCATCTCATCTGCTAAAGATCTTCTTGCTTGGAAAGAGCTGGAAAAGTGAAGGTGCGTCAAGCCACTGATGCAAGACTGCTTTATAGGCAGCATTTGGCTGGTCACCTTCTACTAACAGGTGAAGTCAGCATCCCCTTGCTCACCTCATCACACAGCTGTAAACCTCATGCAGCTTGTGACAACATCCACAGCGGTCAGTATGTGGGAGAAATACAATTTTGGCTCTAAAATTTTACACACTGTTGTTATGAACTGTGAAACTGTGGCAACTTTCCCCTCAGAAACAGCTGGACTTGCACGTGGATGAAATAACCTCTGTATTTTACATCTATAGTTGTCTTATCTACTGTAAGGCAAGGATTTCTGGAAAAATAAAGCAGTCACTGCATTAATACTGAAAAACATGTTGCTACCCTCACGATAAACGTCATAGAAAGTAATGAAATTATCACACATATCCCATAATCCATTTGCATATAGATTTACAAACCCAGCTTGGCATGTTTCTTGGAAAATGTGAATTTTTAGGTGAATTAGCCACTTAGTTGTTAAAATATGGCCTTTTTGCAAAGCATGATCAAATGTATTTTGGATGCCAATCAGCTTGCTCAGTGAAGAGAAAGAACAGACAAAACTCTTGGAGTGTTAAAAATCTCCTTAGCTGCCATCCACCTTCCTGCTTTCCTTAAACAGCCAGCCTGGTGAGGAGCTGGTTTTTCTCTCTGCAAAAACACTTGGGCATGTACAGTGCAAGGCTTGAGCAAAGCCATTTCCAGCAGAAGCAAGTAATTTCTTACCTAAGAGTACGACTAAACTCAGTGGAGACAGAAATGAAAAATGAAAGGTTAATGTTTTGGCTCCAAGGTCCTTCTGGCAGACTTGAGATTATCTTTGGACGTGTTAAGAAAAGCTTTCAGGACAGACCCCAGAGCCAAACATTTCTGAAGTGACTAGCAGTTTTGGAAAACTTAGCTGTGCCATGACTGGCTTGGGAAAGAGACATCTGAAAACTCACCTTGTGAGAAACTGAGCCCTTTTTCAGGGCTGGAAAGAGATAACTCAGAGCTCTACCTCCAGTATCTCCCCACATATAAACGCATTGAGCATATCCTTCTTGAAACTGCTTCCATTTTTTTCCAGCATGACCTCCCTGCATGACAATTCTCATTTCAACATGAATGTCTGGACAGCAATAGTGTTTAAAGTAGCTTTGCATTTCTGTTTTGAGGTTTAATTGCTTTCAGTAAAATCACTCCCGGTGGAAAACTGATAGAAGTTTTGTCACTTATTTCAATTGCACTGAGATTTCTCACAAGCAAGAGCTTAGATGTCTGACTGCCTCTTCAGAAAGGCAGGGTAAATCACACACATGAGGACACAGCATGCTTGAACCTGTGTTCATCAGTCAGACCTCAAAGTTGGCTCCATGGAGAAAAAACATTTCTCCCTTCCCCATAGGGCAAATGAGGAGTTCCCCGCTGAACGCAGTGGGGTATAAATAGTATAACTGAGAAAGTCTGTCTCAAAAAATAAGCCTTTTAAGGCTGTATTCTGATTTTGCATACCCCGGCTTGGATCTGGAGTGTGCCTGAGACAAAGACTTTGCAGCTTAAAACTTGCACTTAAATGTGAAGGCAGATCTTAATAGTTTGGGGGATAAAATTGACAAAACAAATTAAATATTGCTAGGCGTAGATAAATATTGCCGTAAGTACATAACTCAGCTGTAAATCCTCTGCCACTGTAAGGTCTTCAAGGATTATCTGCCTTTCCTTCAACTCTTATATAGCTATGGGGTGAAAACACACACTTGAAGTGTAGAGACTGAATCCAAGATTTGACAACAGTATTCCACCTCCAGCTCATCTCTCCCTGTCTCTCCTGACCCAATAGATATTCGACTGTGTACAGAAAGTGAGAAAATTTCGATAGGGGTGTATTGCTCCAGTAGCTTAAAGGCTATCTGACCTTGCAAACAAAGTGTGAATTGATAGCCCAGCTTCAGATGAGCTGGAGGGGAGGTTCTCAGTATGGCCACACAAGTAACTCAGCTGATCTTGAAAGGCCATGGCCCTGCATTAACTAGATTCTCCTCCAGTTTAGTTCATAGGCAAGAGAGGGAGATGGATGGTTGGTATGGGAATCCCCTGAGGTTCCCACACATCTCCAGGTATCTTAGTTCTAGCAGGGCTTGGCAGGTTTGCTTAGACTTTCTGGCAGAAAATTAGATGCCTGCTGTGTCAGATGGAAGCTGAGATAAAGTTTGGAGCATCTCAGTGGAGAGAGCCTGTGTGTTGAATTCAGGCACCTCATCTTCCAGCCCTGTTCCTAAGGCTTTTCTGGAATTTTATCTCTTCATTTCCTTGAGATGATGCTCTGAGTTCAGACGTGCAAAGAGACAGAGCTCAGATTCAGATGGAAAAAAAAACCCACAGAGAACCCTGCTTTACCACTACTTCTCCACTCGCCATGGTCTAGAGGTGTCTAGCATGTAGGTGTGCAAGATGCATACCTATTCAAACTAGTTGGGGTCTGTCCAGTTCTATACTAGCTAATTATACTTCTTTCCCTGAAGAACATTCTTTCTTTTTCCGGCAGCTCATCAGGGCGGGGGTAGCTGCTTTTGTCAATTAAGGATAAAGGTTTGATTACTGATCCTTTCTGGATGGATCGGGGCAACAGTGACTCAGCTGTTGCAGCAACACACAAGCTCCAGGCTCTAAGCTGGCTGTCACCCGCTCAATACACAGCCTGTTTGGGCCTTTTTTCACCCCCAGACATTGGCAGCAGAGCAATGGAAAACAGAACATGATCAACATGTAGGAGTGTTTACTCTTGTCATGACACAATTTGGTATTTTCCATTTAAGCTTGAAAAACAAACCCTAAACAGAATTTATTAGGAAAATAGCAGCTATGAGGTAAATTTATGTCAATAAATGCCAAGAGGTCTAAGAGAAGATGCATGACATTTTGGTTGAATATTCTGTGTGTTCCTAGAAGCAGTGTGAAAACTGGCTCAGAAAGTATTTGCCGGAGCGTTACAGTGACTGGGGAATAGGGCAAGTCCGGAAAGATCCTGAAAGCAGAGCCTTATTCTGCTTGGTTGTAACAGAGGTCTTTTCTTCGTACACCAAACTCAAGTGTGCCAGATGCCAAGGTTGGGGAATGGCAGCCCAAAAGGCCAATCATATCCTGGGCAGCATCAAAAGATGTGTTGCTAGCAGATTCAGAGAGGTAATTCTGCCACTTCGCTCTGGTGAGACCCAACCTGGAGTACTGTGTGCAGGTCTGGAGCCCTCAATATAGGAAGGATATGGACCTGATGGAGCGGATCCAGAGGAGGGCCATGAAGATGATCAGGGGGCTGGAGCACCTCTGCTACGAAGATAGGCTGAGGGAGCTGGGGTTGTTCAGCCTGGAGGAGGCTCCCGGGAGACCTGATGGCAGCCTTCCAGTACCTGAAGGAGGCCTACAGGAAGGCTGAGGAGAGTCTGTTTACAAACGCCTGCAGTGACAGGACGAGGAGCAATGGTTTCAAGTTGGAAAAGAGCAGATTTAGATTGGATATTAGGAACAAGTTCTTTACTCTGAGGGTAGTGTAACACTGGAACAGATTGCCCAGGGAGGTGGTTGAGGCCCCTTCCTTGGAGATATTCAAGGTGAGGCTCGATGAGGCCCTGGGCAGCCTGGTCTAGTTGGGGGTGTCCATGCAACTGTGGGGAGGTTGAACTAGACGACCTTTGGAGGTCCCTTCCGGCCTGGATGATTCTATGATCATCTTTGTGGCCTTTTCTGGACTTACTCCAATGGGTCTGTAATCCTCTTAAGTTGGGGGGCCCCAGAGCTGGACACAGTGAACCAAGTGGGGTCTCACAAGAGCAGAACAGAGGGGCAGAATCACCTCCTTCAATCTGCTGGCCATGCTGCTTTGGATGCAGCCCAGGATGTGGTTGGCTTTCCGGGTTGCCAGGGCACGTTGCTGTCTCACGTCCAGCTTCTCATCAACTAACACTCCCAAGTCCTTCTCCTCAGAGCTGCTCTCAATCCATTCTCTGCCCAGCCTATATTTGTGCTTGGGATTGCTGTGATCCATGTGCAGGACCTTGCACTTAGTCTTCGTGAGGTTCACACAGACCCATCTCTCAAGGCTGTCCAAGTCCCTCTTGATGGCACCCCTTCCCTCCAGTGTGTCTACCACATCACACAGCTTGGTGGTGTTGTCAAAATTCCTGAGGGCGCACTCAGGTGCACTGCACATGTCACCTACAAAGAAGTTAAACAGCGCTGGTCCCAATACCAACCCTTGTTGCTGGTCTCCACTTGGCCTTTGGGTCATTGACTGCAACTCTTTGAGTGTGACCATCCAGCCAATTCCTTATCCACCAAGCGGTCCCTCCATCAAATCCATGTCTCTCCAATTTAGAGGTGTGGATATCATTGGGACACTGCCAAATGCTTTACACAAGTCCAGGCAGATGATGTCAGTTGCTCTTCTCTTATTCACCAATCCTGTAACACCATCATAGAAGACCATCAAATTTGTCAGGCATGATATTCCCCTAGCAAAGCCATGTTGGCTGTCACCAACCACCTCCTTATTTTCCATGTGCCCTAGCTGACTATCCAGGAGGATCTGCTCCATGATCTTGCCAGGCACAGAGGTGAGACTGACCAGCCTGTAGCTCCCCAGGTCTTACTTTTCCCCCTTCTTAAAAATGGGGGTTATATTTCTCCTTTTCCAGTCAGTGGGAACTTGTATGGACTGCCATTACTTCTCAAATATGATGGCTTAACAACTTCAGCTGCCAGTTCCCTCAGGATTCATGGATGCACCTCATCAGGTCCCATTGGTACACATTCAGCTTCCTTAGATGATCTTGAACCTGATCTCCTACAGTGGGTGGTTCTTCATTCTCCCAGTCCCTGTCTTTGCCTTCTGCAACTAGGGCAGTGTGACTAGATCTCTTGCTGGTGAAGACTGAGGCAAAAAACTTGTTGAGTACCTCAGCCTTCTCCATATCCTGGGTCACAAAGTCTCCCATTTCCTTCCAGAGAGGACCCACGTTTTCCGTAGTCTTCTTTCCATCACTGACTGTAGAAACTTTTATTGTTGCCCTCGACATCCCTGCCCAGGACAATAGGTCTTAACAGTTACTCGGTTTACCACACACCAATAACTCTGCAAAATTAACATTTATACCTGTTATGTCCCCTTTCTTCCTATTCTGCTTATTTTTTCAGATTTAATAATGCCATTTTGAGGAAAGCATTTCTAGAAATTATTCTCCCTGGTTTAAGTTGCAGCACACAGTGTTTGCTGATGGTGAATAAAATGTACTGAGATTATGAGAGGGGAATTAGAAGGAAGTCACTAACCAAGACAAACAGGGCAAATTATCATCAATAGAGCACCCCAAAGAAGTTAAGACTTAAATGTTGTGTAGAACTGTTTTGCAGACAGGCGATACACTCCAAAATGCCCTCTTCTCTCACTAAACAGGGAAAACACTCAAATAGACACGTGCTGTTCATAGACTATGGGTTGGAACCCAGTGATTCAGGAGAACTCACATACCACAATGATGTGTGCTAGTTTTCACAGCTGTGATAACTGCACTGTGATGGACTTATCCCAACTGGTCACTTGTAAGCTGCACATACTACGTAACACTATGGTCCATACAGGGACCCATGAAAGATGCCACGACACAATTCAACATTTTGCCATGTCTCTCTCACATGAGCTCCAAATTCACATGCTTTATGAGACTTAACTTACAATGCTGAAAAACTGGAAAATAAGTAATACTAAAGAAAAGGAGAAACATGGGAAAAATAAGATATGTCAGATGATGGGAAAAATTTCCAGCTGCATCTGTGTGACCTTGGAGGGTAAGGCCATTACACCAGAACGTTTCCATAGGCAAGGCCATAAACAGGAGAGGACCTGGTTTACAGACCATGGGCTGTGTCATGATGGCTGGCTGTGGAATGTTCGGGTGTGACAGGTAACCCCAACTGCTTTGATCTATTTCACAACCTATTATGGGTAAGAACAAGCATTTACCCATGGTCAGTAAGGTGAAATAACGTCATTCCCTGGCTTACTCTGTGGTGACTCGTTTGTGTAGCTATGCCCTTAATCTCAAGTCACAAAGCTCAAGTAACTTTGAAAAACAGAAGTTTGGGTAAGTAATGATCAACTTTTTTGCAGTATTTGTGGCACTTAAAGATGTCCAGTAAGATTTCAGGGTTGAAATCCTGTTAGGATTCCAGCATGTTTGCAAATCCAGACTCCAAAAGAGTCCAGATGTGTAGGGTGTGGCATATGTGAAAAATTTAGGTCCACAGAGTCCTTCAGCTATAATGCCAAAGTGTCCCCTAAACATTTTGACTTATACTGTCAACTATGTTTCCAACAACAGGCTTTCTGCCAGGCACCTAATTCACACTGAAGCCTGCTAGGGAAAAAACACTGCTCTGAGCAGAGGTCCTGGGGGGAACTCCCACTCAGACAATCCGGCCGTAAAGGTACAGCCAGCTTTCTCTGATACGTGGAAAATTAAACTTTTACAAGAGGAGGAAAGAGGACAAATCCTGGGCTCTGGTCATGTTTCACACACATGAATGTCATAGAGATTGAGATATAAAG
The DNA here is from genome assembly GCA_013400375.1 of Thinocorus orbignyianus. NCBI lineage: Eukaryota > Metazoa > Chordata > Aves > Ciconiiformes > Thinocoridae > Thinocorus > Thinocorus orbignyianus. The sequence goes on along the minus strand of VXBW01007735.1, from coordinate 353,904 downwards.
GGATTTGGATGAGCATTGAATTGAGATACTTTAGTCAGTAGACTTTCACTTCCCCAAATTTCAGGAGGTGCAAGATTGCAAACATAGACCTCCTTTCCCTGGAGTTACTTAGGGTAGCTCCCCATATTTTGACTGGTTCACTCTTTCTTAAGCGATATGTGAAGTATATAATACACAGCACCCCAGCTCACAGGCTTGGATCACCCTCTAGCATCTAAGGTGGGTTTTCAAGTGACTGAGCTTTTTCTATCTAAATCCTTTGTTAGTTCTAGCTCTGAGGCTCCCAATATGCCTAAAAATGTGATAAATGTGATTGCCAGACTGAGGGTAAATCTTATTCCTTTCCTGTGAAGAGCCACATCCACACCTCTGCAACACCAGCACATCTTTCTTGCAGAGATTGTTTTGGTGAGGCATTTGCTAGTGGTGGAATCTAAACTCCAGATATTAGACATTTGCCAGGAGGATTCAATTTTAAGTAAAAGGAATTTAGAACTTTAAAGTGTCAACTTTGAACCACTAGATCCAGCTGCTACTGATATAGTGGATCATGGAGCTGTAGGACTGAGATGAATAAGATAACAGATTCTGGTCATCTCCAACTCAGGCAAACTGAGCCCAAATCCTGCCTTGGATACTCTGGCTAAAGATGACTGGTGTGCAGAGGCATTCCTAACAAAACCCCATGGATCCCAACAAAAAGACAAATGGAGGTCAATGCACTTCCGTACCCTGCCATTCTTTGATGCTACCCCCCCTGGCTCTATTCCCCCACACAAACCCTTGATGTAAATGGGTCAAGACTTGCTTTCCTTATGGGGCAGTGCATGCTATTTTTAATTTTTGAAAGTTAAACCAGCTCTGATGCTGGATTAGTGATGGCAGATCCCCCTAAACTATAGGCACGTAAACTGAGGGTGGACAGCTGCTCCGACGTTCCTGGCCTGGAATCCAACCCTTAAACACACTAGATGGACATACATGGCTTCTTGGCTGCCCCATTTATGCCCATCTGTTACGATGGCACACTGCCTGCTTAGAAGTTGGTCAGATCTTTGCCCTTGGGTAATATACCAGGCAATGATGGATATATAAGTACAATCTGCATAAGGTGGCAAGAGATCCTTTCCCCAGGAAGTGATTTCTCCTCCTCTACCTGAATCTTGCAGTTTGGTGTGCTGGTACATCCTTGTACTCCAGGCACACCTGTTTCATTACTGGCCACCTAATAAGTAAGCAAGCCAACAAGAAGAAAAGGAGCCTGTGGACTTCATGGAAAGTTCTGGCTGTCAACAATGAGCCAGGTTGTATTACAGGGCATTCCTGAAATACATGCGGTCACCAACAGGGACATCAACATGACAGTTCCTCCCACTGCCACTCTGCATAGCAGGCAACAGGACCAGGGAACAAATCAAATTTCAAAGGATTGTGTACATTTGAGCCCAAGATACCACTTGTACACTTGCCTCAAGAAGAGAGCCAAAGGACATAACCCTTCCTGATCTTTAGTAGGGTATACGATGTTCTTTCACATGGGAGCAATGACACAAATAACTATGTCAGGTGAAAAGCAGGAATTTTCTTGTGTTTCCCTTTTTGTAAAGTGGGTCAACCCACTTAAAGCGAAGACTGAGAATTGTATGGGTGTCTCCTTCCCCTTGCCCCAAAGATTTTTTGCTAGAGGCGAACATCTTGAGTCTATAGGGCAAGTAGTACTTGGCTTGATGCAGAAGAGGACATACACTGATCTGCCTTTTTGTTTGCAGCAACACTTAAAGAACTCAGCTGAGATTGAAGCCCTAATCCCTCTTCAGGACAGCTTCTGTCCTGAGAAGCATAAAATACAGGTACATAACATGGAAGAAGGAAAAAGAAGAATATTATCTTGCAGCTAACTACCAAGAATTGGATAAAATAACTTATCTGTTCTCACAATGGAATGTTTTATTTTAGCAAAGCCCTACAAATCTCTCTCACACACTTTATCTATGATATAAGTCCTTACATGTTAAGAATTCTCTCAAATACATTTGCACTAGTGCAGGTTAGTAACAGTGCCTCTTTTGTAGCTTTCTCTCTAAATCCTTTCCACCACTGCAAACTTCTGCTTCAAGTTGATTTATTTAGTTCATCAAAAGCTTAAGGAAAACAAAATTGTTTTGATATCACCTTGGAAGCTACTGTTAGGAGAATGACTCCCCAAGATCCAGGATCCTGATTCAGGAGAGCAGAAGCACGCTTGATTCAACACACGGTGCCAGTGAGGATGCTACAACTCTCCCACTCTACTCTACTTCCCCAATAAATTTTCACCCATTTCTACACTGTTTGCAAAGCAGCTTCCAAACCCTGCGTGAGCTCTGGTGCCCAAATAAGCGCAGTGGGTCAGTGCACCAGCGCAAGTGCACTCTGGTTCCACCAGCTCGTGGACAGGCGGTTGGCAGCCCTTCAGAGGCCATTCTTGCATGATGATACACATGTCCCCAAGGGTAGGTCTTGGAAGGGTAACTGAATGTCTAGATCCCACTGAAATCCTATAGTCTCCTTGTCCCTCAGGCTTCCATATAAATTGGGAATAACAGGAAATCTCTAGCTTAGAAGAGCACCATAAGGCACTTAGATACTGATGTAATTACAGCTATTTATGTACTTCAGGTGGACGGAGCTGATGTATTACCCGCGATGGCCCTCTTACTGTCCAAACCAGCCTGCAGTGTGTGTACATTTCACTGTATCACGCTGGCCCATATCCCATCGCTAACAGCTACTTAGAGTGTGCTTTGAGACTTTCTGGTGAAATCTCCATCATTCAGTCACCAGGATGGGATAACATTTTAATGGAAGAGAAAGTCCAGACTTTTTTCGCCACCACCAGTGAGAAGTCCTTGGTGTGAACTCCTGTCCCTGGGAATGTGGTTCAGGGTGCTGCCTCACTGATCTCTGAGTCCAGCTCAGCCCCAGAGGTCAGGAGTGGACAATGTATGCAGTTTCTGATCATAGGTCATTTCTCTGACTCTAATTAAGTCTGACAAGCCTGGTTTCTCCTTACACATTGAGCTCACATGTTCCCATATGAGAAAATTTTATTCCAGCTGCCATTGTATAATCAGAAGTATTATAGGTTTTGTTCTTTTCTTGCCAGACAGTGTTTTTTTCTCTAATTGGATCCATAAGAATGCCCTTACTCCTGAGATGAGACAGACTTTTGCCAAGACTAATGTCTGCAGAGAGGAGCTAACCTCATTTATACCTTACAAAGTCATGCTTTTAATCCAGCAAAAGAATTTTATCATTGTGTTATTTGGATGAGTGATATGGGGTGGAAGCCACCTAAGTGACCTAACAACTTTTAAGCAGTTAGAGGCATAAACTCTTCTTCCTAGAAAATCTTCCTTCCATCTTGTATCTGCTGGCTGCCTTTTGTGAAATGCCCATCCTAAACAGATACCCTGTAAGCACCACTGGGTGTGCTACTTGATGGTGAAACAACTGGATAAATGCCTCTTGTAGGTGCTACTCTTGTAGCGAGTGTAGCGATATGATGAGGGCTAACATTTTAAATTGAAAGAGGGTGAATTTAGATTAGACATTAGGAAGAAATGTTTTACTCTGTGGGCGGTGAGGCACAGGAACAGGTTGTCCAGAGAAGTTTGGATACCCCATTCCTTGAAGTGTTGAAGGCCAGGCTGGATGGGGCTTTGAGCAACTTGGTGCAATGGGAGGTGTCCCTGCCCATGGTAGGGTGTTGGAATAGACCTGTTTCAGCTTTCCAGTGTCCTTAGGCACAAGAAATATTCATATAAAGGACCCCTCCTTCACTGTGATGGTACCTCTCTGTATGTCTGGACCACTGAAACTCATACTGTGAAATGAAAAACTAGGTTGCTTACATATGTGAACACCTGAAGGTCCATGTCCCCATGCAAATCATGTCCAGATAGCAGCTGAGTCAGGTCTAGAGGATCTCATTTTCACACTTTGGGAATTTCCTATTCATTTTGTGGAGCTAGGTCAAGAGCACAGATACTTCTTTTTCAAAACGCCTCCTACTCATTAAATTGTATTTCTGCTGGCAACTGAGGGCCTTTGACCTCTCTGAGCAATATGCTCTTTCCAGAAGAAAGTTTATATGTAGACTGACTAGTTCATTACCACACAAAGGATCATTTCTTTGTTAAGAATAGACAGTACTTGAGTATGGTTAGAAATGAAAACACAAAGGAAACCGGTCCTTTTCGGGCAGGAAATTGTGGACTTGGGCTTCAATTCTGAGTGAAGTCACTGAACTACTGCTCCTTATGGTGGCATGAGACAGGAAAGTCATGATACAAAGCTGTGATGTGATGCTGCCAGGTAATTGCTAGGGTTGGAATCACTCCTGAACCAAAGACCCGGAGAATCGTGGGCTAAGGACTGACAGTGTTGTCTGCACCATTTATGAAAGACTTAAATGCCAAACAGATCTAGCAAACTCTATACTACGGAATACTTGAATGCAGCTATGCTACAACTTCAGGCTGACAATAGGAACGATGCAGAAGGGAAGGGGGAAAGCACAGGGAAATGTCCAGGATGTCTGCCTTACACAATACCTTCCAGAAGAAAGGCCAAGATTTCTAACTTCTTGGACCTAGTCACCCAAAAACTTGCCAAAGCTTTTCATTCTCTGTGCTGTGAACAGGAATAAGGTAATGGCAACGGGAGGCAAAATTCAATTAGGTGGAACAAAAGGGACCATTTATGGATTTTCCATCATAAATCCTTTACTCAGATTTTTTAGATTTTTTTTTTTTTTTGGGGGGGGGGAACATACTGTTTAAAGAAATGAGGCATAACATATAAACCAGTAATGGTGATTAAATAAACATAAATCAGTACTTAGTGAAAAGTTGGTGCAAATGCAATAGCCGCACAATATGTCATTGTCATTTTGCCAGGAAGACTGCTGAAAAGTAATGGGTGAAAAACTGCTCTCATTTAGGCATCATATAGACACCAGATGGATGCCAAATGGCATTTGGGATTTTAAATCATAGTCTATCTTTAATGCACTAAGTTCAACGAATCTCAAGCAAGGGACCACTTCCATTCCTTAGACTCTCCACACTTAATTCATGCTGACTTACATCTTTTCCTGTCCAAATATGATGCAGAATTACAAGGCATATATCTGGGCTTTATCCATTGATATTGAGGGGGTTGACTCAGGTCCTACTGGTGTCAGGGCAGCGGTTACAAATTTGGATCCCGACTAGCCTCTTCATTATATTATTTTGACTTTTTCCCTGGCACATCTCAAAACACTTTAACAGTATAAATATTGTCACACTGATCCTTGTATGCTGCTGTGCAAACGAATGATACATCTAAATCACAAAAACTGTCATCTCCCACCCTCAAAAAATCCCAAGTAATAAAATTAGGAAAGTGACCATGCAGGATTTCTGTTTTCCCTCCTTTCCTCATCCTTGGGTCATAGGTTCAGGGAGAACAGGGCCATGATCAAAGACTTCTGGCAAGTGCCCTAAGTTTACCTGATAGTGTTGCCAAAGGCAATGTGGGATGTCTAGGGGCTTTGTGGCTGCTGGTGCTGGAGGTTTTCGGTGCTTCTCTTGAATAGGTCACTACTGGACCAAGGAGGATGAGGCTTTCATCACCTACATCCCACCAGCCAGTTTTACATTCCTCCAAGGGGAATGATTCTTCTCTAAGAAAACTTTGTCAGAGTTATGGTTTTTGTGTCACTTTCTGGAGCCTTCATGACCTTTGGGTCATAGATTTTATGCTTCAACCCCAGAAAAAAAAATGGTTCCTTGCTCAGCACCTTTTACACAACAGGGTCTGTCAGATCCCCTGGTACTGCAATCAACCATGGAGGGCGATATGAACACAGGACCTGTTTCTTCAGAAGACAGATGAGTCAGAGCCAGAGCCCCCAGGGACTGTGCAGGAGGGGGCATGATTGTCCAGGTGATGGAGGTGCTGTATCACCATCACCTGTTCTTCTACAACTTTTGCAAAGGCAGGTAAGACTGAGCTGGCAGGTATATCCCAGTGTCATTGGTGCCTAATGAAACACTGAACAGTGCTGTCAGGAAGAGCCATTTGCATGGTTAGTTAGCCACAGTGATTAGACCCTGAGTGTGCTCTATGTCATGGTGTTGATCTACCTCCAGTGATCTTCCACTTTTCCTCTTGGAGACTGGTTGTCAGCAGGAAAGCAGAAGACATTTGGAGCTTAATGAGAAAGAGCACAGGTCAGTGCTATGTGGATACGGGCACTAGATTGTGGGAGTGAAGTGCTCGGAGCCTTTAGCTCCATCTATACTAGCACACAAAGTGGACCAAGAAGGACTCATTGTCAATACAATTCAGTTGTCTTCACTGTGCATTGCTAGAACAGCCACTGTCATGATTCTGTCCAGGGCTGCCTAGTGTTGCAGCAGAAAATTTCTGGGCATAGGCCAGGAGTCAGCAGTTCCCAGGGAGCAGTTTTTTCATGGTCACCATTTGGGAGACTTAGAGACAGTGGCTGGGATCATTGGCACAGGCAAGTCTCAATGCCAGACACAGATCAAATGCATACATAATTTTCCAGTACATACATAGTGCTTGAGGCCAACAAGGACCACTTTGAGCAAGAATAGAATGGCTGGAGCCCTCAGCCCCTGAACCATTTTTGTTATGCCGACTTAAAAGAGAGCATCCCAAGACCAGAAGATCACGTATGACTCTCTTCAGTTATCAGTGATGTCATACAAGGTCCCATAAAAGCTGAATCCTAATTGGAAACCCAAAGGTGCATACCTACCCCAGATATAGCAGCATCAGACTCATCCTTGTTTAAAGGTGTAGTTCAGTATGGCCCTCATCTCATCTGTTAACTCCAAGGCCTGAGTCAAGAGGCTTCTTGTTTTCTGACTGACAGAAAACCTGCACAGAGGCAGTGATACCGGGCCTTTGAAAAGTTTTTATATGAAGGCAAATGCCTAGAAGGCTGTGGGGGAGGAAGAGCTCTCAATACTGTCTCCTCTCTTAGTCATATGATTTAGTTAAGGTAGTCCTGTGAGGAGCGGTGTGTTGGACTTGATGATCCTTATGGGTCTCTTCAAATTTGAGATATTCTACGATTCTGTGCTTCCACCTCTACTGCCACTTTGGATCATGATAATCCCTATCTCCCCCAGGAAAAAAGAGGTCCTGCACTGATCAGGTAGCTTAAATTTCTCTTCCCTAATGAAGCAAATATTGTGGCAAGAATGTCTGTCTTCTTGTAGGGTCCAAATCCCTTAGGTAAGCAGTTTTTGTACACAAAAATAACAGATACATTTTATTACAGAAAATCACACCCCACAGACATTAAAAGAAGGGAACCACATATTTGCCTCTCCTCCGGGAGCCCACAGCAACCCAGGCCTTAGATGGAGAGGATGTGGGCACACCAGTCACCCATCATCAGGCAGCTTTTACTGGTCCTGTCCACAAACAGATACATGTTGGTCACACATACGCAAGAGCTCAGAGAGTGGCCCATGGCAAAGTGTACAATTTAAAACCCATCCAGTTACATTCTTGGAAACATTCTTCCCCAAGTCAAACCGAGGAAAATATGTATTCCAAATACCAACAAGAGGCACAAGAAATTGTATCACTCTCCTATGGCTCCAGGGTTGCAGTGTGGCCGGTTCAAAAAAGGAGGCATGGGAAGGGCAGGATGCAAAACTGCAGCCCTAATTGATACTTTGGAGAAGGCTTGAGGGTCCTTGTTTTCAAGTAAGAGAGATTACAGCTCTGCACCAGGACTCTCCTCGGCTACCAGCATATCACCCATAAAGATGGCAAAATGATTTCGTACAAGACATCACAGTCTTGCTCTCAGGGAAATCGGTGCCAAGACTTTCCTGACTCTTAATGAATTAAAGGCTCATGCATACCTGGGTACAACTTTGCCTCAGTGTGTCAACCGATGTTCAGCTCTCATCACAGCAGTGGACCAGCATGCTGGTAACACAGCAGGCAGTCCACAACAGGCACGCAGTTATGCATCCCTGGAAGTGTCTAAGGCCAGGCTGGATGGGGCTTTGAGCAACCTGCTCTAGGGAGAGGTGTCCCTTCCCATGGGAGGGGGGTTGGAACTTGATGATCTTTAAGGTCCCTTCCAACTCTAACCATTCTATGATTCTATGATTCTATGATTCATGAATTCACAGATGTTACATGTGTAAATAATTGGTTTTAAACATGATGGTGGAAATGAGCTGTGTGTCTTTAAGAAGGTGGGGGCTTCTTTTTGGAGAAACAATGATTCTTTTTCATCTTTTCAAAGTGTGAACAAAAGAGTGGTAGGTTTAATTAATGTTGGTTTTTGCAGGGGGCGTTATTCGCAATTTCAAGAAGAGAGATCTTAAAAAAAAGTAAAATTCAACCTGTTCTTTAATCTGCTTTTTCTTTACATCTCTCCTTTCTTTGTAGACATGTCCACTAGTCCTTAACCTGATTTATGTGATTGGTCAATTGTGAGTTAATGAAGGGGATAAAATGTTTTCTGGAATGCTGGGATAATCGACAAATAGCAATGACCAGTAACTGGACCACAGCCAAGACAGGAACTTAATCCCCTGAAGTCCAAGGGTATTGTGAAGTTGCACTGAAGTGGGAACTGAAAGAAACCAGTTACATCATTCCATTTGTTTCCTTAGATTGGGACAAATGCACTCACTCCAGAAAGCATATTTGAAGACTAATTATATAGGGAGAAAACATGTTAGAAAGAAATTTCTCTATTTCTAGGCATATGTGATTTCAAGTGTGGTTTAAGGGTTTTAATCCTCTTCTTTTCTCCCAAATTTTTACTGTTTGATGCATTGAGTGCAGGTTGTTTCTTCCAGAGGTCACACACTCTCGCTCCCTATCTCTGTTGTCCCTAATGATGCAGAGAAGTTCCCTCACCCTCTACCAAACACTTCTCCTGAATTCTCAGTGGCAAAACAAGTGCTGAGTGATTCAGCCGCAAGGATTAAATAGGTGGGTTTAAAATGTGTGTATATCCTTTGAGTGTAAAATTTAAATTAGAATACAGAGACATCCTTTCTTGCTGTGCCTTGGGTTTCGTGTAAAGGTCAGAATTGACCACTAGTGGAGTCCCACTGAAGTTAAACAGTTATGTCAAGGATGAACTTGGAGCTATTTGGTCCAGCCAAGCCTTCTCAACCTGGATCTTTCTGGTTTTGAACACACATCTCAAGACACATGTTTGGGGAGGATTGGCAAAGAGGGTTTTCAGGTGGTTGGTACACAGTCCTTGAATTTAAAAGTTGGTACTATGCTTATGAAGCCCTGATAAATGCTTTTGAATTCAGCATGTAGAAGGGGACTGAAGCACAGCACCTGTAAGACCATCAAGAAGTGAGCTGTTACGCCTTTGGTGGAGGAAAAAGGGTAGGCTATGGGCACTCACTAGTGATAGTGAGAGAACAAAGGACATTCTAAAATATCCCCTTTGCCTGTGGTGGGTACCACCAGCACCAAGAAGCTTGCCAGGTGTAGAGGGAGGAGCAATTTGCCCTAGGTCTCTGGTTTTGTGAAGTTAGACCAGGTCCCCTGTGTGTTACATGATATATGTGGGTACAAATTAGTTAGTTGACTCAGTCCTAGTAGTAAGACTATGCGACACATCTCCCAGAAAGGGATTCTGGGGATACTGCGGGATGACCTCTGTGCTCTGACCAACAACATTTAATAAACTTTTCTCAAATATACATCATCTTCGCAGATCTTAGATCTTGCTGGAATAAAAAAGACCCTGCAAACAAACTGAAGTGACAGAAACTCTTCAGGGACTTCTAAGCTAACCTGTGTTCCTGTGCTGCTTCGGTTCACTTTTCCTTCAATAACGGGTTAATTTTTATACCATTTTATGGATATTTTTCTGACAAGAAGCCCTGGAGACCCAATGTTGCACATGCAGGTGGATTGCAAATTCACTAGGGAGAGGGCTGAGGTTTATTTGCCTCATTTGCACCTCAGACAGTGGGTTCTGATTTTGCTGCTATGCCTAATTCATGTAATTGATAGGCAAATAATTGTACAGCTTAAAATGCCTGGGAAGGCCCAGGAGAAGGTTCAAATGGAGCCATTGCTTTTCTTACATGAACAGCTGGGGATTGTAATGATGTGAACTTTGAAGGGAGCAAGAGATGGTGTTTGTGGTAATAAGATTTCCAGAGCCAGAAGCCCATGAGGAATCATAAAGAAGAGAGAAAAAGTGAGACATGAGGATTGAGGAGAGATTAATTAGTGGTAAGAAACATCCTCTTGATACTCTTTAATATGCCAAAACACTCAAATATGCGAGATCTATGTTAATAGCCCATGGTGAAGCACTGGATGGGCCAGCACCAGAGTCTACATCCAAATGTAGGAGCTCTGGAGCAGACCTGCTGCTCCACACCCTGTCTGGCTCTGATCCAAATTTGCAGACTCCTTGCCACCCCAAGCCGCCTGGCCACATCTCTGATGGAGTCAGGTTCCTCTTTCACCTTCCCTTGGCTCCTCCACACTGGTCTCTTTAGGCTCCTGGCCTTGCTCTGGGTATTATTTCAACAATTTTACCTCTTCATTAGCATTTCAGCAAGCTAATTGCTGTCCTCCCACAAGCTGGCTGGATAACTGCATCGGCCAGGCAGCTGTATCTCTCTTGTGTTTAGGGATTTGTTGATTAAAATGATTAGCTCATCCAGTTTGACCCTATCAGCTTCAGCTTCCTTTGCTGCTGATGAGAAGCACATGTTGGTGGGCCTGGAGCATTTCACTGCAGAGCTCATCAGCAAAACAAGGGGCTAGACAACAAGCAGGTGGGCTCTGGCAGTGTGAATTCCTTTTTGACATGGGTTTGAGACAGATCAACTGGGGGCAATTGTAATCATCAGTGTAGAAAACACTGCTGGTATCCCAGGATCACAGTTAAGACAAAACTTAGCAATAGATGGCTTCAGAAGACAAGGTTCTTTTAGGGAAAGAATGAAAAAAACTGATACTGGTTGTGTGAGGTCTAGGAAGTCAGAGAAGAGGTGATTTGCTTGTCACAACAAAAAATAAAGACTTACAAGAATTATTGTGTAAATGCCTTGTGAATAAATAGAAAATCTTCTCACTGGGTTTGTGTGTGGTGTGTGAAGGACTTACATTGCATAAATTTTGGAGAGCTGTGTCTGCTCTGTGTTTCACAGCTTTCCAACTTTCTGAAGAAAGCTAGACCAGATTAGGTTAGAGCTCAAGGGGCTAAACGTGTTCTCCACACCCTTTTAGTCAAAGAAAAGGCTTGGAGGAGAGGTCCAGGAAGGTTGTTTTTTTTTCTCATTTGCCTTCAATCCTTAAATGCCATAAGGTACAGACTTTTAAGGTCTAGTCTGAATTGGGTTTAAATCAGGAGGAGACTTGCTCTTAAGGACAATGAAATCCAGCTGTCCAGCAATGCATGTCTACAACAGCTCAGTTTAAGGCCTCATTCACCTGTCTCAGGTCTCTTAAAAACCTCCTGTCAGAAATCTTCCCATGCAGTCTGTTCCACTGCTTGCCTATCTGCTGAGCTGCAGTTGCTTTCTGGTGTTCAGCAAATCTGATTCTTTCATTTGCCTGTGATTTTTCCATCTATCTTCTCTTCTGTGATTTGGATCTCGTGTGTCTGGAGCACATGTTGCTTAAGCTGTAGTGCCTCAAGCTGAACAAAGCGCTCCACGTGTCTCAGATACGCCTCTCTCAATTAAAACCATAAACTAGAGCTGCCAAGCGCTGACTTCAATAACGTATCTATTAATAGTGACTGTTATCAGGGAAATGGGAAGAACAGCAGACAGATAGAAGGAGAAAAACATTATTGAATTAGACATTTCTCTGAAAATATGCTCCAACTTAAACCACAAAATATAGTCAGATAACCTACAGAGTTATGGCTATGTGGGTGATAAGCCTCCCTTTAATTTTTTGCAAAGGAAACTGTGTTTCAGATTAGCTTTTCAGAAGGGATAACAAAGGCCATTTACTCCTACATGCACAAAACCCCCACACTAGTATGTGCATTGCCATGGGCAAAGCGCCTTCCAGACACTCAGGATTGTTCCCTGGTCTAAACACTGGGCAAACCAGACTGTTGTTGCTTACTGGTGTATAGCAGCACTGATTATTAAGTTTGTAACAAAATCTCAGGTAACGTAAATATTTAGAAATGGCAATCCAGAGGGATTAAGCAAACAAAGAACCTAACTCTTACAGGATTTCCCCTGTGTTTTTATTCAACTTGCACATTTTAGAGAGAGGAAAACCAAACTGTGCATGGCTGCACTGATTGCTCCCAAAGACTAAATGCCTGTATGCATGGGACTAGATGCACAGGAAGGATTTAAGGATCAGTATTAGACCCTTCTCCTAAGTCCTAATTAGGCAATTCCTAAAGATGGAAGTTCACAAACACCAGCACCCTGAGCACAGTTCTGCCTAGTACCAGGCCCTCTATGAAAAAACAGCAAAATGCTGAAGGGGAGAAATTTCTTGTGGGATTAACAGCTGGAGGTTTTTTCTTAAATCTAAGCACTGAATAAGGTCAGTCATTCCTCTCCCTTCTCTCAAAAAATACTGGAGTTGCGGTATCTTTTGCAGAGCTCTCCTGCCCCAAATATTATTCTACATGTCTCTGACATGACAGACCCACTTCAATGTCCGCACCCTGCACTGAAAAACATCTTAGAATTTGAGTCATTAGGTATTCTGGGGTAATTATTAAGGTTTTTTCATGATGAGAGGATGGGGCTTTGGTGTGGCGGGGAGTGCAAGGAGAAGGGGACAGGGTTTCTGCAATAGCCCATGAGATATGCACTTTGTCTCTGGCATGTTTTTCCGATCTGTGATCCAAAGAAAACCTAAAACCAGCTCAGAGTCGGGGGAGGCAGCTTTACGTAGTGAGCCATTGGATTTATACACAATGAACCCTATTTTGGATGGAAAAGCTTCAGTTCCAGCTCCAGAAACATGCTAGCATCAGGGGACTGACCAAGTTATAATTGAATCTCTTTGTGTTATTGGTCTCTTGGCCTTCCTAAGCTGAAGCAAGCTACATTTGATTTCTTTGGCATCCTCTAGCATGTGTACTGCCAGCATGTTGCCCTTGGTGCCTTGTGTAAGCCAAACTGGCCACTTCTGTGACCTCTTGTTCCTTCTATACATGGAACATATTTCAGTGATTTTATAACTCCTCAAATAAGGTCTCTTTTATTCTAATCTGAATGCCCTGTTAACTTGGTTTTGGATCCTCTCCCAGTCTCCAGAATACCTGATGCTTTAGATTTTGGGTATACCAGACTGCCTGTTGCTCCAGGCTGTGACAAACGGTGTCTGGTTCACATACTTCTCCCTTTAGATTTAGACTGCTTATTCCAATTCTCCATCACTGCTTAAAAAAACAAAACAAAAACAAAACAAAAACAAAACCCCAAACCAAAAAGAAAATAGCATGAAGGGAAAAAGAGCATAAACAGGTTCCTTCAAAATTCTCATTGAAAAAGCTGCCCATCAGCTCAGTTATGGTGTCTCATCAGCTAGAAAAAGCAAAAAGTCCCTCGTTGCTCAGTTCAGCTTCTCCAGCCCATGAACGAGGACAGATTTTTGACCAGGAAAGCTCAGTGTGGATTGTTTCAATACAGGGCTAAGGACAGTGGCTGAGGCACAGGAACAGAGAGTTGAGGATCTTCCAAGCAGTGCAGGAAACTAACACAAGAAAAGTCAGATTTCCTCAAAACTAGTTTGTCAGAAGCAAACCTGCTTGCAGAAACATGAATATTTGGGACAGGAAGAATCTGTAGACCAAACATTTTAAAAACATACCTTTCAACTTACCATAATTCTCTCTCTCTCTTTTTTTTTTTTTCTTAAATGAAGAATTTCTTTTTATTCTAAAGCAAATTTGAAATTGCAGTACACTAAACTTTTCAAAAGTTTTTCATTGTCTTAAGATATCAGAGTTGAAATACACTGTTCCCATATGCTTCAGATTAAAATTTTCAGTGGAACCAATCTGAAACTGGAGGGGGAGAGTTTGGCATGCAGAGTTTTCCTTTTTCTTCTTATTTGTTGCAGAAGGGGAAACCCAAAAGCTCTGAAACCTCTCACAGGATGGGGAACAACTTTCCTACTCACTTGTGAAGGCCAAGTTCTCCAGGCAGATCTGCTTTCACGGCAAACCAGCCCTGGTGAAAGTTTCTTTCCATCAACAGATGGAGAGGAACTAGTCCCGTGTCAAATATAAAATGGTCATGGAGGGCACGAAGAAAATTGGGGGTAGGTTAAGCCAAAGTGTCTGGCTTTTTCTCTCATTCTCAACTCATCTTCCTCCTCTTCATCCAAATTAGCTTGTTTCTTCGTATATCTCCTGTTTAATGCTAAGCATGCAAGCTGTACCTCCTGTGGTGGTGGAAGATAAGGGTGTAGTTATATTATATTATATTATAGCAATTGAACCTAAACTTCTCCTGCTTTGACTTCTCTCCCTGGTCTTGGCTATTTATTTCTTGAACTTCACCCTCAAAAAGGCCTCTCAAATCCTGAAACAGTCTCTTCTGTCTCTCTCGTCTGCAGATTTTCCAGTTGAAGCATCCCAGGCCATGCCAAACTGGATATCTTTTCAGAAAAGCCTCTCAGAGGGAAGATTCAAGTGTTTCCCTCTGCTCTCCCCCAGGTCCTCTTCACACCTTCTTTTTATGGTTTGAACTCTGGGCTTTATCATATCCGCAGCCAGTAAATTATCCAGGAATTCAGCATAAAAATGTTCAGCAGCATGTAGGGGGTTTTTTGGAGGGTTGTTTTGGGTTTTTTTTGGGGTTTTTTTTTGACATGCTCTACCACAGCATTCAGGGGAAAACAGTGGTTTCCATGGAAAAAAAAATCTACATGAGCAGCCTGAGTGCTTTGCTGATCATCTTTTCCTGTGACTTTGGGAAGTGCTTAGCAAAGGCTAGTGATCACCCAAGCCTCTAGCTTCATTATGGACGTGACTGATGTGTTTCCATAGAGTCATGAGGTCTTGGAAGTGTGGAGAAGACTGTCTGCCACCCTTGTAAACTTTTACAAAACCAATGTCAGCCCCTCTTCACGTGTTACCATAAAAGCATGCGGTTACTTCTTAATTTCTTGTTCCTTGTGAACTGTCTATTAAACTCAAATTCCTACAATACAGGTTTTGTTTCTTGTTGCCTTTCCCAAGCTCTCAGTCAGGAAGAAAGCTACTAGTCAGGAGCCAAGGAAACCTTGCCAAGAGAACACACCATTCACTAGCCCAAGAACAGCAGCCGAGGCAAAATGGAGACCAGGCTGACTTCCCCTACGTTTGCCAGGACAGTAAACTGGGGAAATTGCTCCAGGTGGCAGATAGGACTGTACAACTCCAGGCTGTGCTCCAAGAGTCACACCATGTTGGCAGAGAATACCATACGAAGTGCCATCCTGTGCACTGGGAGCAGATGCTGCTTGCAGAAATCCCTGCCATGATTCACATCTACAATCCTGGGCAGTAGAGAAGCTGGGGTTCCAGTGGGAGCCCTGTGACCAGCCACTATTACAGCAATGAAGAATGTTCAATGACCAGGACAAGTCAATTAAGGCTTCAGTGAGGTTCTACTAGCAGTAAAGTATTTCTAAAGGTTCTTCCGAAATCCAACTTGCCTTTCAGTTCTGTATCATTTTCTTCACAGCGAGGGAATTTTTCTGGGCACTATTGCAAGGACAATCCCAAAGGGGGAAGGAAGTGTGGATGTCTAAGAGGAGGTGAGGGGCAGAGAGAGATGGCAACACAAGACAGGTCTGAACCAGAAACACACGACAAAGTGGAATGACAAGGGCCAGATACCTTACTCTAATCTCCCAGGTAAGGTTAGTATCCAGGTTTTCCAAGGCATCTCCATTTAGAAATAAAAAAACAGAGAATTGCAGTCAACCTATCCCTACCTGTCACTGATGTTCTGGAGCTTAAAATAATAGCCTGTAATCCCAAGCAAGGAAGCAATTACTAATTGCAAATGTACTGTAGAAATCATGTTTTTAAAAAAAATAAATTCCCAGTTCCTCTTTCCTTTGCTCACAAATTGTTCCCTGAATTTTATACAAGCATTTGCTATTCATAAACCTTTCATATACATTTTGAGTAATAACTTTCAGACAGTGGGATGCCTGTGAATTGTTGGTTTAGTCTGTATAATTTCCCAGTAAGAGATGACCACACTGCCATTTGCAGTGCCAGAGTGCCCAGTTAAACCTTACAGCAGCATCTGTATACTGCTGTAAAATGAACTGTACTACAGCATAAGGTGTGCTAAAGGTTGAATGAAATTGCTCTCATCAGAAATTAGTAGTTAAGGAGATGCAAACATTTTAAGACATCCCCAGTGTCTGCCCCACACATTTGCGAATATGTTGTTTAATTACATGATGAGCTCTAGGTTGCTATGGGAACTTGACGAGCTTGGAGAGACAACAAAACGAGGTCCTTCCACTTGGGATGACCGTGTCTTTGGTCTCAAGCATTTCACATTGTACTGTAATTATTTAAACACCATCAGAGCAGTGATATCATACAAAGACATGACAGATCACACTTTTCTCATATTAGGAGAGAGCGCTGGAACATGTGAATATGTGTACAGGAGTCTGTTTGTAATGAAACTCCTGTTATGGGGCCCTTGTGTGCTTTCAGTCTCATTTCATCAAGTTAAGAGTCCTCACTTTTCTTAATGCTTGCTTAATGTGTTTACTTAAATATATTTAATAGCCTATGGAGTCCCTTTCCATTTACTGTTGGAGTTTTTTTAGTGTCATAGTGGCAATGCTGCATAAAATACCCATAAACCCCATCAGTATGATAACGTATTGAAAGTGCTGAGGAGTGCACGTTCAGGATGTAAGAGGGTAACCTTCAGTTTTGTCATAAAAATAAGTAAAAGAAGAAAACTGTTGGGACATACTAAAATAGAGCAATCAGCCAGAAGAGTAACAAATTCCTCTGTGTACCCAAAGGGAAAGAGTGAAGTAGACCAGTTTCTTTATTCAGATGTTACTTGTTATACAAGCAATAGATGCCCGGTTCAGAAGAAAAAATAATAGTAGTACAAAATATTGCTCTCTCTGCTCCCTGTTCAGCATCTGACCTCGTCACTATTGCATTCCCGGCTGCAAATCAGCTCAGCTTCAAGGAAAAGACTGGACTGCTCTCAAGAAACCCTGTGACCTGGTGGTTAGGACACCCTCTTAGTATGAAGGAAAGGAAGGTTTAGTGCCCCTTGGTCTCAGTGATAGCCTCTTTTTTCCTAGATGAATGCAGTAGCATGCAAGCAGCAGCCGCTACCAAGGGAAAAGGTAGTGGCTGTCCTGACCACAGTCTGGGACCTTCTCTGGGAAGCCTTGGGCTGAAGTGGCTGTGACTGTGATGCAGCTCTAGGTGGGAGATCACCACCACTTCTGACCATGTCTGAGGACTAAACTGAGCATCCCAGAAACAGACAAAGTTGCTGCAAGTCCTTCAGCTACTCTCCTTTCTATGTCAGTATGCAAGAAATTCCCTGCTCAGTGACCTGGAGGAAAAGAGCAGCAGAAGGGGCTAAAAGCCTTTAAGCAGAGGCACTGAGTAATCAAGAATCCACTCTTAAATTGCAGGAATGGCAAGGGGATTTTGCAATCACCCCTTCTGTGTTTGAGTACCGGTAGTCTTGTTATTGCTGCTAGAGACATCTTTATGCCAGAGAAGCACGTCCTGGTGGCTAGGGACACAATGATCTCTTCAGAAGGGTCCCAGCTGCCTTTCCCTGTTCAGTGTCACTCATACCACCGGGCCCAGGGAGCTAGTGCTCATGCATATAAAATCACTCTTTTTAATTTTCTGTTTCTGTAACATGACCTATTACTATACTACATCTTCATGAGGCAGAGCTGTCTGGAGAACATCTGTTGCAGTCCCAGCTGTTCGGGTACTTCCTCTGTCTGATGTTTCAGCCCTGATATGTGCAAATCACTGACAGTATTACATCCTCCAGTTCCTCCTACAAATCTTACTTTCTCTGTTCTCACAGGGAAAGGAGGGGGGGTCAGGAGAGGGAAGATACTTTTTATGGTTAAATATGGGCTAGATGTTTTATTCTTGCCAAATCACACGTAGGATCACTGTGGACTGACTCATACCAGACAGACAGTAAAAACCATCCCAGTGTTTATTCCCTTTGGAGCCTATATAATTAAAGCTGCCCACCTGCTCCTGAATTTTGCTGTCATTTTTTGATGCTATGGGCAATGTGATACTCAGTTATTACCACAAACTATGTTAAGCTCTACCCACTATTGGGTTTATGACAACAATCCTTGAGAAAATTGTAATCCTCTGTGCTCAAGCATATCTCCTTGTTATAATACTTATGATTCTTGGCTTGAGATGATGGCAGACGATGGCAATGAAAGACTTCCAAATATGGGTCCTGGCAACTTGCTCTCTCCCTAACTTGCCCGTGTTAGATACTTTAGATGAAGCCATTTTCAGCCCATCTCTTCCAGCCTTTCAGCAGAGCCTTTATTTCTCTTTCAGGATACATGACTGAGAGATATGATAACCTGCCCCAAGGTAATAATTCCCTCCTCATCTCCAAAGCTATATCTCTCAAAGCAGCTGAGGGTCCAGGGGAAATTAAGGTGGCTGGGGTGCCATCTGAACAATTCTTATGCTGCTTTACCTCAGAGTTTGAAAAAAAGCTACTTGCCTCCTTTTCCTGCCTGACCCACAGCTCTCGTTCTCATCCTCACACTATAGCAAGCGTCAATGTGCTTAGCCAAGGGTGCTCAGTAAGGATTTGGGCAAGGCCTTGGCTGAAAAATTTGAAGGGAATGGAGTGTAGAGAACACTTTTCTCACAGCTTCAGTGAGAGTTACAACCACAAGACCATTACATTAAAGGAAGGTAAATCCTCTGGTTGTGTTTTAAAAGGAGACGCTGCCTGAATTTTGAGAGAAGGGTTTACAGAGAAGCACTCCAGGCTGTGGGTCCCATGCAGACTTGACTTTGGGTGTGTCCAGTATCCAGTATTTCCCCTTGGAAAAATGGGAATTATTGAATATTCCTCCTTACACAATGCACAGGCATTGCCAGAGGTAAAGACCAAAACATGTCCCCAATGCTCCAATTTAATCCACTAGTTAAAAAAAAATAAATCTAGCTTCCAAGTTTCAAATACTGTGGAATAACCTAGGGTCACCAACTTACAATATTACAAATACAACCATGGGACAGCTCAACAGTCTTAGAAACAATAAAATGGGTTTCTGTATCACTCAATACCAGTGACACATAAAATCATAAAATGCTTACTGTAACTTCATGATTGAAAACTGAAGTAACAGGTTTTTATCTCTGTAAACACTCTTTATTGGTTTCTGGAAAATTAAAAAAACCATTAAGAATATATATATATTATTTTTTTTTCAAACACTGAAGGCTTTGGAAATTCAAAACAATTTTATGACTTTTAAAGATTCTGAATAACCAGACATCTAAAATTTAACACCACATGGTTATGAAAAATCCACATCTGATATAGTTTTCCCTGTACTAGTGCCTCCAGCTACAATCTCAACAACTAAAAACTAAAAAGATTAACAATCCAAACATGTTTCCTAGACAGTCTGGTCATCCATAATTGTTGGAAGCAGCCACTTCTCTTCACTGCCAAAATTTTGTCTATCATTTGTTGCCTGATACTCCTGTAGGGACTTATCAGTGTTTATTAAGTAATTTTAATATATTCGGTAAAGCTTCCATTCAATGCTGCTTGAAATGTGAATTATTTATCATTATTTCTCCCCCTGCCCAGCTTTCTGAAGGACAACACATGGTCTTTGATAAAAGCTCTTGAATGCTGGATGTGCATGAGCTGGAACCATACACACCTAACTTTTTGTGGTAGCTGTAGGACAAAGCTTTGATCTTTAGCACATCTTGCACAGGTCCTACAGGATTGTGCAAAGCAGTTTCCCCTCATATTTCTCTTGTACATAATTACCTAGAAAAAAAATATAAAGGAAAAAAGAGGCATTGCTCAGTTGTACTGGGTTTACATGACAAGGTTTTGGTAGCAGGAGGGGCTACAGGGGTTGCTTCTAAGAGAAGCTCCTAGAAACTTCCCCTATGTCCACTAGAGTCAACATGAGCTGGCTCCAAGACAGACCTGTCGTTGGCTAAGACTAAGCCCATCAGTGATGGTGGTAGCACCTATGGGATAACACATCTAAGAAGGGGGAAAAAATCCCCGGGTAACAGCAGCCAGAGGAGAGGCATGAGAATATGTGAGAGAAACAACTTTACAGACACCAAGGTCAGTGAGAGGAGGTGCAGAGGCACTGGAGCAGGAATTCCCCTGCAGCCTGCGATGAAGACCGTGGTGAGGCAGGCTGTCCTTCTGCAGCCCATGGAGGTCCACAGTGGAGCAGATATCTACCTGCAGCTTGTGCAAGACCCCACACCAGAGCAGGTGGATGCCTGAAGGAGGCTGTGACCCCATGGGAAGCCCACACTGAAGCAAGCTCCTAGCAGGACCTGTGGACCCATGGAGAGAGGAGCCCACACTAGAGTAGGTTTGCAGGCAGGACTTGTGATCTTATGGGGTACCGACACTGGAGAAGTCTGTTCCTGAAGGACTGCACACCGTGGGAAGGGTTAACATTGGCTAAGTTTGTGGAGAACTGTCTCCCATAGAAAAGACTCCACACTGGAGCAGGGGAAGAGGGTGACGAGTCCTCCACCTGAGGAGGAAGGAGTGGCAGAGACAATGTATGAGGAACTAACCACAACCCTCAGTCCTTGTCCCCCTGTGCTGTCCAGGGGGAAAAAGTAGAGAAAATCAGAAAAAAGTTGAGCCAGGTAAGAAGGGAGGGGTGGGGGGAAGGGACTTTAAGATTTGGTATTATTTCTTATTACCCTACTCTGACTTCTAGTTGGCAATAAACTAATTTCCCTGAGTCGAGTGTATTTTGCCCATGATGATAATTGCTGAGTGATCTCTCCCTGTCTTTATCCCGACCCACGAGCCTTTTGATATATTTTCTCTCCCCTGTCCAATTGAGGAGGGGAGAGATAGAGAGGCTTGCTGGGCATCTGGTGCCCAGCCACGGTCAACCCACCGCATCAGTTCTGATAACAGCAATTGTCAGAAAACTGCTAGCTTCTTAAGAGAAATGAGCTATTCTCCTCAGAAGTCCAGCATAAGACACCCAGTCACTTCAATGAGGCCAAGTTCAACCCAAACCACTCTGGTAGCCTCACACAGTGGCTGGGGAAACAACTCCACCTTTTAGAACTTTTTGGGGGAAACAATGATAAGTTGAGACCCTAGATAGAGTAACAAATCACCTGTGCCTTCCACTGACTGAGAAACTGACCTCAGCACCCTGCAGCCACTCCAGCACAGCCTCCAGTATCTTCACTCTGTCACACCAGCTCAGGTTTGGGAAATAATTTATCTTGATTTTGATTTACTAGCCCTGGTGCTCTAAAAGACAGCAGATATCCTGTGCTTTCACTGTGTCAAAGAAGCATTACAGACATAATGAGGAGGGTGATGGCTTTAGACAGACATTAATTTGGTGCATGGATCCAAGTGCAATCTCTGCTCTTCCTGCTCAGAAAAAAACCTTTTGATTTCTCTGTGTTTCAATCTTTTCCATACAGTGAGAGTAATTTTCACCATAATTCACAGGGCTGTAATGAGAATAAGTGGGAAAAGGTGGCTGGAGTGCAGACATGCTGGAATGGAGAGATGCACCGAGTCATTTACCTGTACAATGTATACCACCTTTTCACCTAAAATTATTTAACAAGTAGGTGATTTTTAAATGTCATTTTAATCTTGTTCTGTCCATTTGATTTTCTGCCTTTTGATTTTTAGGTGCCAGTTCTAGCAAAAGATGGCACAGATTAAATACTGCGGAGACTTGCGCTTTAAATTCTGACCGCAGAGTTGTGTTTGCACAGAGGCCCCTGCAGCACTCTCAAGGAACTGAAAAACAAGTGCAAACAGAGTTGTGCTGACTTTATGGCCCCTTACAAATCTCTTCTGGCATATGGGAGTATTAGGACTTAAGACACCAAAATGAGAGAAAAGTGTTTTATCACTTCTTTCTGATAGCAGGTCATGCCTGTCCTTACACGCAGCCTCTACTGTGCACGCACATTTGGAAGAGGGTTTCAGATATACATCAAAGTGTGTCTCTTCTGATGTCAAGCAGGAGAGCTCTTTGCTCTTATTCAACCATGACAGAGGGCAGCTTGTGTTCCCCTGGCAGCGTGGGGCCAAGGCCAGCAAAGGGTGGCTGGAGCCATGTGATGAAAGCTGGGGCTTGTACCAGCAGGTAATCCCACCCTGCACACCTCTCCCCTCTGATTCCCTCATTTTGTTTCCTATTCCTATGGACAAGGAGAGTTCAGGAGGACACCATCTTCACAAACTTAGAAGCATGCTGCAGAGACAAAGCAGCATAAGGGATATTTTTTGCTTAACAATGATTGCAGAACAATTATTTGCTGAGGTCTCTACCAGATTTGGGCAAATTTAACAGAGAAGGACACTTCACCAATTTGGTGCATAGTTTCGTAGTTTTCCAACATTGTATTTTGGTGCCAAAGTCAGGTTCATTTTTCTGTTTTGTGGTACCAGGATGACAAATTTATCTTATCTCATTGGCATCAGTGGAACAGTAAACACCATTGTGCATCTTTCTTTCCACTCAGAAACAGAAACACCATCATAAAGGGCCAGTTTCTCTTCCTTATTTAAGGAAGCTTATGATTACTTTGTCCCTAACTTTGGTACCTCACTTAAGAAGGATGAATTCTGTCCTTAAAACACATCCTTATTTCTCTCTGAAATCCAAGCAAGGTAAGAAAATGCTTTGAATGCACTGCAGTGATGCCCTGGAGACAAATCGTCTGTTGTAGTGGGAACTGAGTGGTCTGGTTTATCCTGTTGGTCTGGGGGCAGCACCCCAAGCAGCCCCTGACTACCTCCTGGGCTCCGACCCATGCAGATCAGCCAAAGCAGTAACTTGACTTCACCCTGGAAACCTCCTGTGACATGCCACCTCTCCCCTGATTTTTCATTCCTCCTCCTTATCATTCTTACCTCCTCTTTTCATATTTACCCGGTCTTAGGTAGCATAAGTGAAAATTTTCAGTTTTCTATATTAATGTCACTAATATTGAAATAACTCAGCAAAATATGCCTTAAATCTTTACCCATGTCCTCAGCAAGATTTTGGATCCCAGTTCCCATTGGTTTCAGCATCTGGGACTCCATCCTTATCTCTCTGACTAAATCAGTAGCTTTAAAATCCTTTACCACTTTCAATGCAATAATGAAGCACAGGAAAACATGGCCGAAAGCTTCATGAATATTTATTTTTTCAACAGTGAAGGAGCAAGTTTACCTAACAGCTTTGCTAACTGATTGTCTGCAGAACAAGGAAGTTATGGCCATGTTAACGCAAGCAGTAGTAGTTTATTGTTTTAGTAGACACTTCTTTTTCCTTCCTTTTGAATAAACACACCGCAGGGTCTGGTAAGACGTGTGCCAAGAGCATTACTGAGCACAGCAACAGCCGAACAAAGCGCGGCAAAAGCACAATCCTAATCATAACAGAGCAAGCAAATATTGTTACAAATGTTCCCTTTAGTATGGAAATGAGCCAGGGGTAATAAAAACACCATAAAAATGTCAAAATGACTGATCACCACGAAGCACTGGCCTTTTTATAACCAAAACTTGCAATGAACTTAGAAAAAATCTTGTGTTAAGAGAAATGCCATTTTTACTTAACTTTATTGTTCGACTTATCCTCAGTTCACTGCACAGTTAAACGATTGCAGAAGAGAACAACTTCAGAAGTGCATCGGTAAAGAGCTGATTGATATTAAATGGCATTCAAGCACAATGGTGGACTCTAGGTGGAAACAAACTGTTAACCAGGGCATTAACATTAACACCGCTACTGCCTTTTTATGAGAATATGGGGCATATTTAGGTACTAATTGTTTGAACAGCAGCAATAAAACATAATGCTTAATGACATACAAATGAAGAGCTGTATAACTCATGTAATTCCATCAGAAAATGCTCAGGAACAGCAGCTTGACTCTTTAATTACTTAGATCAAAGGGAAAAAAAAGGCATTTTGAAGTCTAGTCTAAAGTGTTATTTATTGCTCCTCTCACTACGGCATAGATCAGCTCCAATAGAAATCACTTTTCAGACTGGATTTGGTTAGTGAAAATGGAAAAAAAAAAAAAAAGAATATTCATTGCTTTGCTGATGTCCACATATATTGTAGGATATGTTAAATCCTAATTACAGCAGACTGACAGAATGGAAATGAAAAAAGAAAGAAAAAGTGTAGAAGTTAAACTAAGGACAAATAAAGGTCATAGCTCCATGTATTGATCTCAGAGACCTGAAGCTGATAAATGCAAACAGAAGTGCCTGGGCTAAACACAAATTGTAAAGTGGGCATCCTCTTTCCTTCAGGCTCCACTCTATGCATAAACAATATGTGTGTGCCACTTAATAGTGCAACACCAGCATTTTAAATATCCCCCCAACTGGGATGCAGGAGAAAATCAGAAGAGTAAAAGCAAGGAAAAACTCCTGGGTTGAGATAAAGACAGTTTAATAGGTAGAGCAAAATCTGCACACAGAAGCAAAGAAAATCCAGGAATTCATTCACTGCTTCCCATCAGCAGGGAGGTGTTCAGCCATCGCACGCCTCCATCCCGCCTAATGGTTACTTGGGAAGACAAATGCCATCACTTCGAACATCCTCCCTTTCTTTTTCTTCCTCAACTTTATGTACCAAGTATGACAACACACGGTATGCAACAGCCCTGTCATCAGTTGGGGTCAGCTGTCCTGGCTGTGCTCCTCTCCCAGCTTCTTGTGCACCCCCAGCCTATTCACTGGCAGGGCAGTGTGAGCAGCAGAAAAAGCCTTCACTGCTTAGAAGCAATTAAAACCACCAGCATGCTGTCACACTGTTTCCATCCCAAATCCAAAATGACCCACCATACCTGCTACTAGCAAAAAAAGTTAACTCCTCCCCAGCTGAAACCATGGCAACCAGTAATGAGTTTAAGCAACTGAGCAGGCACTAACGGCATGTGTTTACGTTCAAATTCGCATGTAAATCCATCATGACACTGACTACAGTAAATCCAGTAAGATTTTCTAAAATGCTGATAATGTAGAAGGTGCGTGTGTGTAAGCACAGGGCTACGCTGCTGTTTACACAAGGGGTTTCTTGCAGGCACAGTAAATGCCCACGCACAGCTCTAGTTTATCTAAATAACACCATTGCTGTAGTAATCTGGAAAGTGCTGAGGTTACATATTCACAGTCTGGGGACAGGCCAAACTGGGTGTGCAGCCTGGGTGAGACTGCTGTGTGCCAAATGTAAGCTCTGGGGTTCACATGTGTAGCTACAGCACTCCCCGGGTGCAGGGGACCTGCACTTGTAGCTCCTTTGCTCTACAGCTCAACTACATTTCTTTAGGGCCAGGAGGGACCACTATATGACCCCCACCTGACTTGAGTGCATCCCTTTTTCCTTACAACATTCCCAATATCTTGCATTCTACTGAATCACCCCATCCAGAAAGCACCCAGCCTTATTTTGAAGATTTTGAGAGATTCAGCATCTACCCCTTCCTTTGGCAACTCCTTCCAAAACGTGCACATTTCCCATTTAAATGTGTCTGGCTTTTTACTCTGGCCATTAACTCCTGTGACATCTTTCTCTGCCAGTGGGCCAGACAGAACAAAGATGAAAAACCTTGCAATGACTCCGTGAGTTTGATTGATTTCCCAATGGACATTGCCGGGATTTTTTTCCCACTGGTATCTGCAAGAGTGGGAATGGGCACTGTATGTGGAACAGTCATCGACTTTGGGTAATTTGGAGTGCTGGGAACACTCAACATACCCCATATAGGCAGAGGTGATGCCCAGATAGCAAAGGCATGATAAATTCTCCATTAACCTTTGACCACCTCCCAATTTTTGCTCATTGCTACATCTCCCCCGGGGCTTTATTCCAATATTTCAAACCTCTAAAGAGTTTCAGACAGCCACAGAAATGGAGCCGACAGAGAAATATTTCCTCTTTCCCACCCTAAACGTGCAATTTCTGCACAGGGCTCTTCTGGTCTAAGGTCTAGGTCAGGTCAAGATGAAGTTTGAGTGAGGGCCAGCTTTGCTGAACTTTAAGTGTCACAGCTTGGATGTTTGCTGCCTCTGGAGTGAGTAGTGAGACGCTTGCACGTTCTCCTCAAAGGGCTGGAGGTACTGGGTTTGACCTTGAAATCTCTGTTCCACTCTGGGTGTTGGAGTTTGGCCATCAACTCCAGGGACCCCGAAATTTCATCTTGCTAATTGCAGTTTGGCTCCTGGTGCAACTATGGCACTTGGCTCTAGAAGTAAAGAGGGCAAAAATAGTCCCAATTCACTAAAAACCAGAAACCTTTTCCAAACCATTCCAAAAAATAATGCCTCTGCTAGATTCACAGCATCTGCACAGAATATCAGACTAAGCCTCAGTGCAAAGGTAGTTTTGCAATATTGTCTGCTTTGCCTTGCCAGCATGTGCTCCTGATGTGTGCAAACACAAACATGTGCACACCCTCACACACACACACTAATAACGCTTTCCTTCACAACACAGTAAATTTACAGAACTCTATTTTAACACTGTTGCAGGCTATTATTATTCTCTTTTCTTCTGTAACTTTTATTACACAGCCAACAGACATACACATACTATGCCATGCTGTCTCATTTCTATGTGTTCAGTTATTGCACTTGCCACTGAATGAAAATCACAATGTTTTTTATTTTAAATGTCTGATAGAAGTTTTCAGTTTGAAAGGGGCCGACTGTACAAAGATTGCCCACACAAAGTTAAAAATGCCACACACAAACTGGCATGTAAGACCATGTCTGTAATGCATACGAAATAAACAAAGATGGTGAGTTTTAGGCCTCAAATTCCTTTGATCTTTGAAGCCCCATGTCTTTAACAGTACAATTGCCTTCTGTATCACAGGCTGGCATGTATATCTATATGCTTGTATGTATATGTATACTTATACCCTCCATAAAAAGCTTCTGTGTTCTAAACAGGGTCAGTAGCTAATTGCAAGACTGCGGTTTTCTTCTTTAAACACTCATTGTTAATGAGTGAAGATGAGTCCAGATCTTGTCCCACTGAAGAAAAACAAATTCAAACACAAGCAGAACCTGGTTGAATTTATTCAGACTACGGAAGACTTTGCAATACATGCAAGGCACAATCAAGCCCTAAAAATAAATGGCATGTAGCAGAGGGCATTGGGCAGAGTGACTCTTAAGAGCACTTATAAGTATCCTGTGGAGGCAAAATAATTCCTCAAAAATGCAAAACCCACCCAGGCACAGCACAACAGCACAAGCCCAGACAATATATACAGCCCCACTTAAATAGGACATAAGGTGGTATCTTCTTAAGGGGGGAATTTTTGCACCAGCTGGGGCACTCAAGAGGCAGTTCGTACCCAAGGCGGGATAAACATCCCAAGCTTGCTGCAAATCAAGACCTTTTAGCATCCCACATACTGCATCCAAAACCAAAGCTGTCTTTTCAGTGCTGTGGCTGAGCGCTGCAGCTGTGCTTGGCTGCTCCATCATCCATGCTGGGTGGTTTATTGCAGTGGTTGCCTTTGGAAATCTCTCCATTAGCATCACTAGAGATTTGTTTCTAAAGGCAGGAGCTTTAAAGGGCAGGAAGAAACTACTCCTTCTGCATACCTGGCAATATGTAAAATTTTTGACTGCATGATACATTATGGAGCTGGACCACAAAGGACAGAAGGCACCAGTGGAGAGCATTACGGTCAGCATAGAAGATTGTGTTGGGAAATGCAGGATTGCTTCTTTTAATTGCAGTGATATAGCTACCATTTGAAAAAGTGCCACAGGACACTCCCTTAGGGCTTGCTTAAGAGCTGAGCCATCCCAAATCAGTGTTGACTCCCAACTTTGAAGATGGCTTCAGTACTGCTATCACAGCAAGTGCTAGAAGTGTCCTCTTGCTGCAGCACTGGCATGGAGAGCAAAGGAGAGCCGTGGGCTTACAGGTACATCCATGCCCCTCATACTGCTGAGACATATGGTAGCTCAGAATATACGATGGTGTGTTAAGTAGCTTCCCACAGGCATGAGACATGAGAAGTAGCACTTATTATCTCTCTCATGAAAACATCTACTTACCGCCTTCTTAAAAGAAAGGTGATGGACTTAGTTTTTAAAGGCATTTCAGATTTGGTGCTTTCTCTTTTTAATGAAATGACTCGATAAACTACAGCCATTAAGAAATTCTGCCTAAATCCTGCCTTGTAACCAAACAGAGCCCTCAGTGCTCATATTAAAGTCTCCCTGAAGCCGAGAGTATGTATACAAAGATACCCATGATCTGAATTTAGCTTTTATGGACTTCATAAATTTCTGTTAACAAAGTGTAACTGAACCCTCCTGCTGAAAAAAAACAATAATTAACAATGAGTTGCTTTATTATAACTTCTACAGGAAGACCATCGTGAGGGATGGTCTTCCTGTAGAGGTTATAACATGGATTTCCTACTACAGCATACAGGAAAGCAGCAGAGTGTGCTATGCGGTGCTGTATTGCCACAGTGCCAGCTGATAAACACTATGTAAGTAGGAAGGTCTCCTTCTTCTACCTCCTCCTCCTCCCCTTCTCCAGAGTTATCGGATGGCTCCAGCCAGCCCAGCACAGCGAGCAGGGACAGACCCACTGATTCAGGCAGTTAAGGGAAAAAAGGGACTTTTAGGAGCAGCACGTATTGGTTAAGGAAAGCAGGAGCTTACGTGCTTTGCTGAATTGGGGGCCCCATCTCACAGCGCTACGGCTGAGCAAACAGGGAACTGTTTAGTTTGCTGGTGACTCAAACAAGCCCACAGAAAAATCACTGCAGGTCAACCCAGAGCAAATACCCTTAGAAACGTTCCGAGAAAAGCAAAGCCTAAAGCACTGTTTTGTTTCAGGTTAAATGAAGTGTTTCACTTTCAAATGGAGCAGCTGGTTTCCTGAAGATCTCTTTTGCAGAACAGGCTTGGAAGGAAGCAATTCCAAAGTTAAAAATTGGCATGTTTCAAATTTTCAGTTTTTTCTCAGCAGCAAACTTTGAGTTAAACTCAATTGAACAGCACAAGTTGCACCATTGCTGAACCTGCCTTCTCTAAAGAAAATTTTGGCCGCTAAAGGCTTGGGTGCCTCTCCTTGGACTGCAACAGAATGAAGGTGTGAGTCCTCCAAGAGGGGAGCAGCTCCTGGCGTGCTCTTCTTACTGCATCCAATTCACCATCCGCTGGCTCCTTCAGCAGCTACACCTGCAAATGAAGTGTTTCACCTACATTTCATATTTTCCCCTTCCAAGGACCCTGAGGCTGAAGTTCATTTTACAGGCTTACAAATTACTATGTTTTGATTTACAAAATTTTCTTTTGAAAAGAAAACCCACTGAAGGTTTTTGATTAAAATACAAATGTGATCTCCCCCTCCCCCCCCAACATATATTCATAGAGAGACAAATTTCCCTGTGAGCAGAGATCTTTGCTACTGAAGATGACAAGGTATCCACAAGAAGTGATCTGGCCACTGCAGACCCTCACAGTCAAAGCATAACCAGTGCTAAAGGCCGGTTTCTGATGGAAAGGATGGAACGAGTGGTACCTGAGATGATGTTAGAAGATTACATATGGCTAGTGTGAAAAGTCATAGAGATAGATGAACTCCAGGTTAGGAGAAGTATGGTTGGTCACGTGTTACATTGAGGATATTCTCAGCATGGCATCTATAGAACCCGAAAAAAAATTCTTTATTTTCTTTGATCAAAAATATGTATAGAAATGCCTGTTTCAAGGAAAATATCATACACTTTTTTCTTGTTTAACAAAATAAATTAAATATACATGACTTCTGTTTAAACTCTATATAGAATTACAAAGGTTTTATATTTGCAATTGGACTAATTTCCAGTCCATATAGGTATTTAATATGGTCCTTATTTATTTTATCTTCTTACTGCTGCTTGAACTGCAATGAAGTTGTATCATTTCCAAAATGTTATCTGAGGGGAGGGGACAACCACACACAACCTAGGTAAATATTTCTCAAATGCATTTTTTCCTACAAGATTATTATTTCATTCTTTTTGTTTCTTACTCTTTTTCTAATGTTTTCATATATTTTGCATTGATGTAGAAAATCCAGTAGCTTGTCACTGTGAGCCATCAGAGGACAGCGTGTTTTGCCTTCTTCACCATCAGCAGTTCAATTATTATTATTATTAATTATTATTATTTCTTAAATATAAATATAAAGGTGTTCTGTACAAAGTTCCTCTTTCCTTTTTTCCTTTTTCCTGGCAGTGGCACTGAGTCCTAGAACTGGGGAATGGAGCACTTGTGGTTTGATCTGCAGAACCCACCATAGGAAACGTGATGCCTTCAACTTGCAGAAATTGGACACACCAGCTCAGTTAGCATTTCAGACCAGATGACCGTGATTGAGAAGCATTCAGCATTTCACATCATTAATAGAAATTCATTTTTCCAGCCCCTCTTGTGTTACTTTTTTTTTCGCCTGGAAGAGGTGAGTTGGTTTCGTCTCCTGGTGCTTTGGCACTAAACCTCAGGTACTTCAGAGCTCAAGTCACTGAGAGGGAACAATCTTTCCTGTGTGCTCCCAAGTGGGACAGGCTTGGGTCTTCCCACCAAAACAAGTGATGAGCAGCAGGTACAGGACCGGCAGTGCCCATCCAGGAAAAGCACCGCAATTGCCTCTTGCTCTTCTTGCTCCTTTCGGCAACGTGAGGAAGGAGGTGGTTCATGTCCCTGTGTCCTGTCTCACTTGTTGCCACCTTGACTAAAAAATCTGGGAAGGCTCTGCTGCTGGGGATGGCTGCCCGTCTGCTGAGACATGGAGTTCCTTCATTATTCCTCAGCTACATCCTGATTGCAATAATTAAAAAAAAAAAATCTCTTTTCTCTCTCTTTCTCTATTATATATATATTTATATAGATAGATATAGATATATACACATATATATATACACACATACACACACGCATATACAATTATATATATATGTATATATATATTTAAAATTATATATAATCTTTTCTGTCTGCTTTGCCTATTGCTGGCAGTGTGAGCTGTCTTGGAGCAGTCTCTTCTGAGGTACCACGAGGAAAAGCCCAAATGAGCTACTGTACACGGCCGCCCTCTTAGCACTGGTACTGAATATGCTGGTGCTGATGGACTTTGCCTTCCACGTGCGAGTGGGTGTGGGTGTGGATGTCCGTGTAAATCTTTGGGTACATTTTGGATGCCATGGCTGGGGCAAGCGCAGGCCCTTGCGACAGTAAATGTTGCTGCTGAGCAACATATTCCTCATAGTTTATGGAGGAGATGCAGTCTTTGTCGGGGACCTGGGAGACACAGATTCTGTCCCGGGGCTGCGGCCGATGCATGGGGGCAGCAGCTGGTGAGGAGCAGGGTTTCTTCTTGGTCTGGCAAAGCCACAGGAGGATCGTTCCAAAGATGAAGACTGCTCCGGCGGGGATGCCGATGATCACAGGCCAGGGCAGGCTGCTGGTCGAGGAAGGGGGCACAGGTGCACTTGGAGGCTTGGGATCTGGACATCACAGCAGTAGAGAGATAGAAAGAGTTAATTAAATGCAGGCAAAGTGAATTCAAAACAGATGTCACACTTGGGCTGGCTTTTGTATAGCCTGTCTGGCAACCCTGCCAGACCAAGTAACTAGGGAGAAATCAAGCCAGCACATGATGTTTGGTAACTGCTTTGCTTTTCAGTGCTCCTGGAAGGACAAGAAACTCATTTTCTTTGGTTTAGGGGTCAGGAGGGTAGCATTTGGGGGATTTTTTAACTTTCTTATCCAAGCTTTAGTGGATGCACTACAGCCATCCGAAAAGAGTTTCCTAACACCCTCACTTTGTGATGGAGTGGGCTTTGCTGCCCAGGTTGGAGGATACATGGGACGTGCCAGTAATACCTTCATGTCAGTAGCCCAGGAGGCACCATCAGGTTGCGCAGAGCAACAGTGTGTCACCCACTTGCCTCTGCCAGGTGTAGTTGTATCTACGTGGGCCCCCACCATGGCAGGCAGCCTGAATGTGGTGTTTTGGAGGGTGTTGCTTTGAGTTTCTTGTGTAGCTGAGAGGAAGGCTGAAGGATGTACATGAGCTGGTGTTCCCTCCTTGGTGCCCAAGCCATGGTGAACTGAAAGTTCATGTGCCATTATAGTGAGTGTCCAGCTCCCTATGCTAAATGGACTCTACCTTCACCAGTCTATTTGGAGCTGCTGTTGGCTTTCCAAGAGCAGGAAATTCAGCTACTGGAGGAGATAAGATTCTTCAGATAGGGTCTTTCACACCTACCTCACGCTTCCCCTCTCTGCTCTTGGAAGTCTTTACATTCCAGGGTAGCCACCCAAAAAGAGGCCTGGGGTAGGATCCTAGCTATCAAAATCCCCATCTAGATAGTTAGCAGCAGAGATTTCTAAAGCCTTAAAAGTAACTAGGCACAGAATTTAGCTTGCAGGAAGACACTCAAGAAATTTTGAAAACCACAGGTTATCCAAATCACTCAATATGTTATATTCCAACATATATGACTTAACTTTCAAGACAAATTTCTGTAAGACACTAACATCTTTTTCTGTCCTTGACAAATAATCTTATGGCTAGTTTGAAACATTAAATATATACCGTGTGGTCCCTTTGAAGTCAGAAGCACCTACACTGTTGACCCCAATAGACAAAACTTTGATTCACCAGCAATGAAAATTACTGAATAATTTAGGTTGGAAGGGGAGTTTGGAGGTTATCATAATTTTGAGCACCCCCTGCTCAAAGCAAGATAGGATCAGAGGAGTGACCCATCAGCTGACCACAAAAACAGCAGTCTTCAAGTTGGTTGGCAGAAATCCTCTGCTGGGATGAAATGAAAGTGTTTTGATATTCATCCATGTTGTTCTTCTGAGTTGTCTATGTCAAATCTGGTAGATCTACAAGCAAAATGGTGTTTTTCTAACTCATGGCCTTGCAACCACATTGCTGAGTCTGAGGGCAAGCTGGGTTCTTCCTCTCCATCATTGCCACAAACAACAGGCCTGCAGGCTCTTGTTCTGGTATAAAGCTTCATTATAGTCCCATTTAAATCAATGGAAAGTTTCCCATTGATTTCACTGGGAGCTGGATCAGACCCTCATAGTTCAGAAACTCCCAGAGGCTTTGAGTTATATCCCACCCACACAGCCTTTTCCTTGGGATTGACAGGCTTTCTAGCTGGAAGTATAGTCCTAAATCTAAGTGATGCAGAAGAAGATGTCAAGAGCATTCTCTTACTTGGCAACCTGCTGTCAGTATCTAAATTCTAGCTAGTGACTCTCAATGGCTGCTAAGACACAGAGCTTTGGCAATCAGTGAGCAGAAGAAGCCATGCTGCCTTAGTTAAAGAAGTCGTAAGCATTTTCCCACTACCTACACAGAAAACCAGTCCTAACAGCCTGGGAAAATTAATGACCTCTGTTTCTTACTGGTATCTTGGCTGGAGACACCCCAATAGACCTGACAGCTAAAGTGTTCTGATACTGGCTCCAGCTCCTGAACTCTCTTAGCTGTGTTGGCCTTGTGTTGGTGAAAGGGAGAATAAAACAATAAGATTGATTTGTTTCATAAGACTGGTAGATCTGAAGCTAGATTCACACAGCAAGATAAGGCAGAAAAAATGCCTTTTTCAATAAAAAATATTTATCAGGGCAGAACTGCACAGTCAAGAGACAAAGGAGTAAATGACAAAGCAAGGATGTTGTGTCTCAGAGGCACTCAATACAGCCTCAGTTGGATGTGGCCACCAGCTCAGAGGCCTGGAGAGAGAAGGAAGCAGCTGTGAGTTTGGTATAGGGGTCAGCAGGGGATCACTGGGGAAGAATTCAACTAATCAATCATTCTGTCTTTCACACTCATTATTTTCCTTTCCTTGTCACCAGGACAGATTTTATTCTTCTGTCATTTTATGGGCCTGTATCATTGTTTCCTTTTACCAGTAAAAGCAGTATAAGGAAGAGAAGAGAAAGGAGAGACGTGAGGGAATGGCGTTACAAACTGTGCTGCTACTCTGTTCCCTTCTTAGGAGCTGCACCCTGTCACTGAAGAGATACAGGGCCTGCAACTGTAGTATCCTTCCCCAGCTCATCTTTCATACAGGAGCAGATTATTTGTTTTACTTCACATGGAATCATTATTTCCCATGAAAGGAGAAAAGGAGACACCACCAAGAGTTCTGAATTTCACCAGGGGCTGATTTAATTCAGGGTTGCATTCTTATCAGAACTGGGCTAGCCTAAATCAGCACAGCATCACAGAGGGCCATGGAGCCCTCAGTGGTTGTGTTAATAATTACCATGATGCACACTATTGGTTCCGGTGGGATAAAAAAAGGCATAACTCACCTGGCAGAACTGTGAGAAAAGCGCTGCGAAAGCTGTAGCCCATGGTGTTTGCCCCTAGGCAAATGTACATCCCTGCATCCTCTTCCTTGGCTCTAGTAATCATCAGTTTGTTCAGGTAGGAGCCATCAGGACGGGACCAGACCTCCCCTGTGGGCAGCACAACAAACTTCTGTCCCCCAACGTCGATAGTTGAGTTGTACTTGCTTTCTGTGCCATACTCCACCCTCTTCAGCCACTGGATGACGGGTTTGACATCACTGCGGACTTTGCACTGGAAGGATGTGGTCCCACCGTAGTCTACCGTTGTGTTTACGGGGTGCGTCCCTGTCAGGATGGGCTTAGACCTTGTCCTCTCTGCACAAAAACACACAGAGCTCCATGGAAAAGGTGTTTGCCAATTTCATTAACTTGTGTTAGCAGAAATATAGGGAAAAAAGCACAGGAGTGATGCAAAATAAATTTCTACTACAACCCTCTTCCCCAAAGCAGGCTGAGATTTCAGTAAACCTCTCCTGATATAAATTTGCCCAGGCTCTGCCAAAGCCTCTAATGGTAGATGCTCTCCACTCTCTCCAGACAACTCCTCCACTGTCTGAGGCTTAGCAAATCTTTCTCTCATGCTCAACCTGAATCTCGTTGTTTCTAACACAGAAGTTACTTACTCTATCTACATCAGACTTGGAGAAAAGTTTGCTCTCCCTCTTAGCCCTTCTCCTCTGTACACTGAACAACCCTCCAAACTGCTGAGAAAACAGTCCTAAGAATCTCCTATAGAAAGTTTTTCTCTCTTTTCTGTGCTTCTGCTCTCTCAGGTCTCTCATGAAGCATTTATATTTGGTTGGTAGTTTGTGGCACCACACAAGTCAGACGTGGCCTTTGGGCTCCTTGGCAAGTATTGTAAATCTAGTCTGAACTGCTGAATTTCTTCGTTCCCTTTCTGTATGCTGAAGCTACGAGATGACAAAAGTGGCCATTGTTCCTTGTACTCCCACTTATCCCCATATCTCAGGGACCACATCCCAGAATAATGAGATTCTAATGATGTACCTAGAGGGACAGGGGCTGCAGTGATGTTTCTTGGGTCTCGACCACAGGAAGATAAATGGCCTGATACTAGCTGAAAAAGGCCAAAATCCATTTTGGAATTAAATTTGGGTAATAGCTCAGGTCTAAACACAAATGAAATGGGTTATTTAACTCGAAATGTTCGTTTGATACTGATTCTGATGACATCTTATCAATGTTTATAAATATCTGGAGGGAGGGTGTAAAGAAGATGAAGCTAGGCTTTTTTCTGTGGTGCACAGTAACAGGACCAGAGGCAATGGGCACAAACTAAAACACAGGAGGATCCTTCTAAACACCAGGAAGCACTTTTCTGTTGTGAGGGTGACTGAACATTGGCATAAGTTGTGCAGAGAGATTGTGGCACTTCCATCCTTGGTGAATCCTGGGCAGCTGGATCTAGGTGACACTGCCTGAACAGAGGGCAACTGGAGCAGAAGACCTCCAGAGGTCCCTTCCAATCTCAGCCATTCTGTGGTTCTGTGAGGCTGTGTCTCTTACCAACATGCCTGGTAGGGTGCAATTTACAGGTGAGTATGACAAAACCTTGTGTATTCTCAGACATAACCTCATTTTTTTACCAGATTACTTACAGGTACATATCTATGGAGAGCCCACACCAGAGTCCACAGAGCCACACTGTGGCGACTCCCAGTTGGGTGACAGTGGGGGGAGGAGTAAGACATGTTCTTTCTCCTTTTGGTCTTCCCATATGTTCGCTAAGGTCAGACAAAATTGGGTGGAAAAAAGCCTCTTCTTTCATGGACTAATGGCAGGCTATGCATATTGACTCAACTTTTGTCTGGGAGTCCTTCAGGAGATATTTGTGATCTCTGTTGCTGGGCCTGGTAGCTGCCCATGGAGACCAAACTCTGCTGGAAGCCATCCCATGCCATGCCATCCACTGCTGGGGGAGCTGAGACCACTACTAGTGAGGAAGATCTTCACTTCATCCTTATCTCCCTGCTTTTATTAATTCTTCCTTCAGTGTAATCGTCCCCAAACTTGCTATGGAACAAATTTTTGTGGAGGAAGAGCTCAGAAGGCTTTTGCTTTTCTAGCCAATACCAGATTTTTTCCTTTCCCACAATTTTTTTTTGCCTCAAGTCTCAGCTCGTGAAAGAAACAAGATGGTAGGCAAGGAAGTCAAATGCAAGAGGTTCATAAGACCATCCTTTCCAGCATGATCATAAGCCTTATGTTGTGTTAACACCACATAAAGTCAAAGGAAAAATATATCCCTTGTTCTGAGGAATGTTTGGGTTTTTTTTTTAAGTGCTAGCATCAGAGAAATCAGTCACAGTTTCCAGAAAAGTACTGCAAACCTCTATCCTAAGGACAGAGATAAATTATGGTATCACAGTGGGTGGTAACTGCTGGCAATCATCAACTGCGTTTGATGGCAAACACTCTAGAATTGAGCATGTAACAAAACAGCTCCCACCAGCACTGGCTTTGGGGTGAGAGGAAGGAACAATGGATCCTCTTTCAAAAGTTCAGGATATTTTCAATAATGAGGGCTCTAAAGATGTGCCTGGGAAACAAAAATACCACATGGTCTCTATAAGCTTTGCCTTGGGACTATGAGCGGGAATCACAGCTGGGGCAAGTAAGACTCAGATAAGCAGAACTTAGGAGTGGAGGCTCAGGGGAAATAAAAAAAAAGGAGGAAATTGAATAAAACCTGAAATGCTCCACAGAATTATGCTAAAAATAGAAAGAAGTCTGAAAACTGCTTAATGCCCTTATCTCCTTGACTCTGGTTCCAGCTTTGGTTACTGTTTTCACTTCTAGCCAGCAAAAGCTAATGAAAACAAAGGTTACATACATCTTTAAGTTGATAAAAACCAAGATAAACAGGGACACAGAAAGGGGTTTGTTCCTGGTGCTGTCTGGTTTTGATGAAGTGAAAATGCCACAGCTGCCATTAGGATGGGGCTTGATTCATTTCCCTGTCTCTGCTCCTGGTTTTAGTGTAAACACATGTTTTTACTGTCTCCACACAGCTGCATCTTTATCAATCCCAGATGTCCAGCAGGTTTGTGCCTTCGGAGCCCAACAGAGCTCCCCACATGTGCTTTTAATTCCTGTGATTCTAGAGAAAGGACTTATCAGAGAACAGATCTTTACCTTTAAGAACAATCTTTCACACTGGGATAAACTTTCTCATGCTAAAATGTATTCACAGACAGGCATAGAACATGCTTTCCATGTGGCTGGAAACAACCTTCCATGCCCCCACTCCTCATTAAGGAAGGCTAGTCAATCTTCCCTCCACTCAGCTCATCTTCTCTACTTTCGTGAGTTGGCTGTTCTGTAATCATTTCCATGACAACTTATGATGATGTCATAGACAAAGTACAATGATTTAAGAATAAGAGCTCTTCTCTGGTAGACTTAGGTAGGATTTAAGTATAATTATCTTCAGTAATAACAGGGGAAATGGGAAATTAGAGATCAAGGATCAGAATAGCTAGACAGTAAGAAGAGCAATTTACTCTACCCCACCAAAATGCAGGGCAATCCCCTGCAGCTCATCTTTTAGGGGCTGAATCTTTAAAGCTATGTGGGCATCTAAACATACTACAGGACCACAGTGGGATTTTATTATTTTTTCAGTATCAGTTGTACCCACCTGAACCTTCAGATGTCCAAAGTCTTTTTTAAAATCTGGTCCTAAAATTTTGTCTGGCTAATCACCCTAGTCGTAAGATTTCTGCTAATTCCATTGTAAGAATTCTATAATGAA
This sequence comes from Thinocorus orbignyianus, assembly GCA_013400375.1. Classification (NCBI taxonomy): domain Eukaryota; kingdom Metazoa; phylum Chordata; class Aves; order Ciconiiformes; family Thinocoridae; genus Thinocorus; species Thinocorus orbignyianus. The sequence goes on along the minus strand of VXBW01007735.1, from coordinate 315,438 downwards.
GTTGGCCTTCTATTATATCTATCTAGTCTAAATTTTCAATTGATTGGTTTGACCCTATTACCACTCTGATAGAGTAATCTGTGCCATCCTAAATATTTTCACCCCTCCTCCATGGTACATGAAAGGGCTTTCTCAGTTAGTTCTGAGTCTGTCTTTGAACTGAGCCTGTTGGTAGTATAAGATTGAACTGGGCAATGGTGAACTTTCACCATGCAGGTGTCCTTAGAGATGACTGTTTTCCAAGTATCTCTCCTCATTTCAGCTACTAAATTGTGTTATTGCTACTCTGTCTTACCAAGGTGTTATGTTTATTCTAGAGTTTCAATAACGTTTTCTCTGTTTTTAAGACTTCCCCATTTCTGTGTCCAGCTACCAGCACTGCACACTTGCCATCACACTTTCTTTCCTCAGCCAGCCTCTTTCTCAAAGTTCCCTCCCTGCCTTTCAACCCCAGATGCTGAACTTACGGATTACTTCAACTTTGTATGTTGCATTAATTTCTCCAACTTTGTTAAACACTCGGCAGGTGTATTTCCCACTGTCCTCTGGCTTCAGGTTCTTCAGGTTCAGAGTCCACTTCTTTTTCTTGTTCTCCCCAATCTCTTGGGGGGTGAGGGGTTTATTGTCCTTCAGCCACGTGATGTCAGGCCGTGGGTTCCCACTGGCCACACACTTCAGGCGGATGGAGCTGCCAACAGGACGGGCGATCACTCTCCGTCTCATCTTGGCTGGTTGCGTGAACCTGGGTCGGGCTGTAAAAGGCATGAAAAATGGACTGTGGTGAGCAAAGCAAGATATTGCTGTAAAGTGTTATGGCCAAATTTGTTTGAGAGGCACCCAGCAGCCCTATACATACTAGTGTATCATTTTCATATCCACTCAAAATTATTTCCTTAGAAAGGAGTCACTATCCATCCTGATGCATTTGAATGTCTAGTGGACTGCTATGGCCACTGCATTAGCCCTCAGCATAGCACAACCCCGGAATTTCTCAGTGTCTGTAAGGCATCTGCATCAGACCATCTCACAAAATAATACCAAAATTACACTATTGTAGATGAAGCCAAAATGCAGCTCCATAATCATGTTATAATTGTTACCACATTCTATGCCACAAGTGCAAGCCCTTAGCCAAGAGCTAAGGAAAAACCTTGTATTCCTGTAAGGCTGACCATTTTCTTTTGCTTGTCATTTTAAGCTTCATGTTCCGAACATGTTTTGACCCTTAGTTCTCACTGCCTTTAATGGGAATTAAGTAGAGTCAACACCTTTTCAACGTGTAGCAAAGTTTTAGAAGTGTGCCAGAGTTTTGTACATTGATCTGAACTGAAATATATGTAACTCATTCAACATTAATTTATGAAGCATTGACGTTGAAAGGCCCAAAGAAGCAAACAAACAAATGGAAAGACCCAATAAAACCTCCTTGAGTTTCTTATTAGAAGATACCCCATGCCAGTCCATCCCACAAATGGAGAAGCTGAAGCAATAGCTGCTGGTGAACAGAATCACGGGTTAAGATAGTCACCTTGTCTTAGCAAGGAAATCAACAATATTTCTAATGGCAGTGACAAAAACAGTAGAGAAATGCAAGGTCCTTGCCTGGCAAAATCTGAAACTTACACCTTCAGCTGCACCTAACTTTAATTTAGATTATGTTAGAATTCCAGAGGGAAAAGAGGTGGCACGCTTACACCCTAGTGGCATTACTGACATTGCAGAGAGTCTTCCTGTAAAGTTGTGAGTTGGTCTAACTAATCAATAGAAAGAAAAAGATCTTTGCAAAAACTTTTAAAACAGTTGAAACAATAGAACATATCTGTTGCACGATAAAAGCTTGTCTAATAGTATCCTGTAATGAAGAATTCAAAGAAATTATCGATTTCTCAGTTACTTTAATTATGCAATGCCAATCCAGGGGCACTTATAACTGCAATCTCCTGCTGAGACTAACACTATTTCTGACTTCCACTTTGCACTCTCCTCCTACATCCAAAATACTCCTGCCAAATTTATCTTTCTTCTTTTCTTTTTATTTTCACAAAGCCAGTTTCTCCTCCAAGTCTATTCAGTGTCTCCACAACAGGCTTCTCTCCCTGCTTTTCAACCCTGGTTCTTGCTTACTGTAATATTACTCTTCAGACATAAAGGGCAGTCATCCTGCTTTTTTACACACCCTAGTAAATTCTCAGTAGCCCATAAAACACCAAAGCTAGCTGAGAAATTTGTGCTTCAGGTATCAGGGAAGTTTGCTATAGAGTGTGGCACAGTGGGACTCCCTACTACAGCACCAGTCCTGCTGCCCAGGCAGAGGGCCAGAAGCTCTGGGATGTGCACTCTAGTGGAGTTTTGCTGGATGGAGGAGACCGGTCTGTAGCTTCCTCTCTCCAGTCACCGGGGAACTGCAACTATTGCCCTCCAAGGTCTGTGAACAATCCCTTAGTCCTCACTCCCCTGCAGCCTTGCCCAAAGTCCCTTCCTCTTGGAAGAAGACACTCTTTGGCGTGTCCCTCTCTTCAGATTATTTTTCTGTAGGGGAAACCATCTGCCTCCATAGCCTTCCCTTGCCCCCTTGGCAGTCATTTTGGGTTCCAGCCATTTCATGTTATTTCAAACCCTTGCTCAGAAATGCTTTACTCTCCGTACAGAGGCTTTCATGTGTAATCTAATGAACCGGAGCAACTCCAGCATTGAAAGTCCTTACTGTGACAGCTGAGCAGCAAGTGTGGCATACTGACCCATTCCACAGGTCGTGGTGCATAAATTGCTGGGTATTCCTTTGGGAGTCTGCTGCAAGAGGAGGCTTCCTCCCAGCAAAAACAATCACCCTCCCAGAGAGATAATTAACCCCACCAGAGCTGCACACTGTGAGCAACATGCTGAAGTTTGAGTCTGAGCTGAGGGAGATGTGCTGATAAGGACTGTCATTGTGGAAATCCAGTGAACGTCTGCAAGGTGCATGGAGAGGTTAAGAACAAACCATGAAATGGGTCTAAATGGTTATCCTCTAACAAGGCAGTAATTTACTCTGAGTCCCAGGACTGTGAGTCCTGGGATGGGTAGATCCTCACTGGATGGGACTCCTGGGCTAGGACTACCATATCAAAGAGCAAATTGGAGACAGGACAGGCACACTGCTCATGCAGAGTAGAGTCAAGTGAGTGAGGCTAAGCTCTCACCTCTAACCTCTCTCCTGCTTCCACAGCAACATTTCAGAAGGACTCAGTGATGTCCCTGCTCAGTTGTGGCATTGCAAGACAGAAACTCTCTTTCCTCCCAAAAAATCAGGCCTGTAACATTTCTGGTTTTCCTCCCTCTGTGACTCCCACGAATCTGTCTGGAGTTTTGCATTCACTCCTTGTACATTGTTGCCCAGATACATTCCAAACTACAGGTAAAGCTAAACTTCTTTGGTTCTTTCTGTCTTTCTTTCTTCTTCTGTTTAAAGAAGGTTAAGTGATTATGTGATCTCAAAAGCTACTCCAGGCTGTGAGCAATATGCTGAAACCAGATCCCATTTACAAAGTCCTGAATGTTTCCTTGACAAAAGCCTGAATTGGACAAGTTTAGAAAAGCCAGTTAACAAAAAAGGAGAGAGACACACACATAAGAGTGAAAAAGAGACCCGGCAAACACAAAGGAGAAATAGGGAGAAGCAGCAGCATGAGAGAAAGGCAGAGAAAGTCTTTTGAGTTGGTGCTGGTAAATGTCTGTCCCCAGATCTGTACTATTACAGAAGTTTTGCTTGTTGGAGTGCCAGTGAAGGCCATTACAAAGTGCCTCTGTGTTATTTATACTTCACATGCTTGTTCTCCTCCACATCAGGTGGTGTTTGCTTCATAAACATGAACAGCACATTTGTACAGTATAAATTATGCCACACAGAAGAGCAAGGGAAAAACACAAGTGGATGGGGAAAAAGAGACAGCATTGTATATGGGTTTCTTGCTGAAATGCTGTTTACCGTGAAGATTTATTCAAGGTAATGGAAATTAAATGAAAACAGAACGTTGTTGGCACCAAGACCTCAGACAGAATTCGGCAGTCTCATCTTCCTTCAGGACACCTCCAGGTATACATGGATTAGTCCCAGAGGCTCCTGTCAGACATCACTTATACAAACTGAGGTGGTTAGCTAAAACACATAGTCTGCTGTGATCTACCACAACTACCTCTACACAGCAATGGTCAGTACCACTTCAATCTTCCATCGTACTGATATGAAAAGTGTCACAATAAGTATTGAAATACTTTCAAATCTTCCTGATAAGAGCTCAGTAAGCTGTGGTAGGACGTGGTTAGGGGTATCTATCCTTCCCAGCATCAACTACCTGCTCTTGTCAGGGGGGAACGGGACGACGACGATGACAGGACCTCTCTTTAGTGATTCTACTCCCCAGTGGTAGCTGAAAAGCAAAGTAGAGCTTTTATTTAAACTGTGCTTCTCCTCTCTCATGCACAGGACTCTGCAGACACAACCTGGTCCTTCACTCATTATCCTCCAGAGACCTGTAGATACATGCTGACCCCCTTGCACACCAGCTCACACCAAGACTTGCTGGTGAACACTGCTGGATGGGAAGTGTGTGGTGTGTGGCCAGTCACAGCCATTTCCCTGCTTGAGGAGAGGCGACAGGAGGGAGGGAAAGGGAAAAAAACAGATGCGCAGGAACCTCTGCAGCACAATGAAGAACCGGGCCAGGGCAGAACAAAGTAAGACACAATTTAATAAGAGATTGTCAATACCTAATAATTTTAGTAGTGCTTACTTTTAATATAATTTTATTCTTGCATTGATCTACCAGTTTTACCAGAAGCGCATCTGCCATGGCACTCAGTGTCTGTTCCACCTCACTCCATGAGGGCAGTGGGGATGGCAGCTCTTCTTGCTACCTGCTGAGTCCCTCCTGAAGGACTCCTGACTTGAACTTTATCTAAGCCACCCTTTCTCTAGCTTTAAAATATTGTCAGCCTTTTCCAGAATGAGTGGAGGTTGCCTTTCTCTCCCAGATCAAGCTCAGGCTCAGAGGAATCTTTAATTCAAAGCTACTATGGCAGTGCCTCCTCTAGGTGCTGACTAGACTACACTACAGCACACCACATCCCTTGCGTGCTAGCTCTTGCAGAAAACTGGCCTCAGCTCAAGCAGTGGAGACTCATATGGTGAGAGCCTGACAGGGTCCACCCCTAGCACTGCTATGAGGTTATTCCCTGGCCACAGATGTGGTACAAAGCCACCTCTGTATTATAAAATTAAAAGGAGGGACGTACTGCAAGAGCAAAATGGAAATGGTGTGCTTCATCCCTAGAGTTCATAAACTCACATCACATTCCTCTTGGTAATAGCCAAAAAGCTGTTTGGCATCAGCCCGACAACTTACTGTCCTTCAAAGACTGCTTGGACCAAACTTTGGACCTGCAAGTCTCGTGGTGATTCAGAATCTGTTCCAAGGAAGATTTTAGGATTTCCTCAAAGTTCTGCAACAGCATCAAAATCCTACACTTAACAGTCCAGGGCTTGGAGCAGTTCATGCAGGTGTCTAAAAGAGAGGGTAATTTTAAAAAATACTCAGCTTTGGCCTAATGCTAATTCTCCTGAAGTGAAGTCAGACCTCCCATTTGCCCTCAGTGGGAGCAATGTTATGTTGGCACTGTAGGCTTTTGGAAATATTGCTGTAAAAGTCAATATGCCTTTTATAGACAGTCTATGAAAGCTATAATAAGTGCACATGCAAAAGAAAGTCTCTGCCCAGAAAAACAAATGCAAGGGAGAACCATGCTGAGGTACATGGCAGGGGGCCCTAGAGCGGTCCACAGGCTGCATTTCACAGAAGGACCCTTGGAGGGGATCCATTCACACTGAAATGTTCAGCTGACACTCTGTTTATTATTTGACCATCTGTAGGGAGAACTCACTCCAGTCACTCTGCCTTTCCTTTTCTTCAGCAACTGAGAAATGCGCTGCGTGTACAGCACTGAACCAAGAACTGAGGAAAACCAACAAACATACACTGCTCCTTACCCCACTGCTTCCCAGTATGATCTTCATATTCTCCATTGGAGCCTTCAGGTACCTGGCTATCCTTTCCTGAGCTGGCATCATCTGCAAAGGAAAGGAAAAGGAAGATGTTAAGAAGGTCTCCTGCAGTGCAACAGCACAATAACAAGAGTTTGCATCTCCTCCTGGAGGCACCAGGCAGCTGAAATACATTCAACATACATTTGGCATCCACATCCTGACACTTACAGCCTAGCCAATTTAATGAACAATTTAGTTTGCTGCTTTATGAGTTTTTCAGCAGGCTACCAAAGCAATGGGAGATTAATCAATGTTTCCATTAATAGCTGACAAAACCTCTTTGTTTATGTTTACAGGTTGCTGTTCCCTAGGAGGAGCTGATCTGTTGTACCTTCTATGCAAATAATGGTATAAATCAAAATTACAGCTAATTAAACCTAGGAGGTGGGGAAAGACTTATATGATCAGTCACACAGAGCACAAGCAGCAGAATTAGGGCCACTAATTTGCCTTTCAGCTTCCATACAAAATCAGGAAAGCCAGCAGGTCTGGGGTCAAATAAGCCCTCAAGGGATACTGAATGAAATGCTGGAGAAAGCAATAGTGAATTGAAAAGCTATTTGTGTTTTGTTTTGTTTTTAAATTAAGACCACCTATCCACCTGTAGTGACAACTCACTGCCTTGTCCCTTATTACTCTAGCTGTCTATACCACTACTACAGAGCAGTAGCAAGGTCTCAACTCCATAGCTTGCACTGCTGGGAGAAACAGAAATCTCCAAAAGGTGAAACTCCCATCTCCTCAGCAGCCCCCACCTAAAAGGTCTCCATGAGGGCTGAGCGAGCAGGGGAACACCCTGAGCCTCCTTGTACAACCTGTGCTGTGCTGGTGGCCTCACACCTCTGCAGTGCCCAGATGTGAAGTTTTTCGTTCCTCTAGTAATAGCCTGACCTCTGCTGCACAAGTGCAGAGCATCCTTTTACAGCATTGTATCACACCAGGAGGGAGGTCCACCTAAGGGATTTTGGGCACCTATGGGTGACAGAGCAGCAGTGTGGCTCTTCCAAGGCTACTCCTGTACTCTACAGGTGGCACAGTCCCATACAGCAACTGGGTTTGAGGTGAAGATCTCGAGCAAGAGCTACCTAGCTCCTAGGTGAAGTACAGTGAAGTGTGTGAAGTTTGATTTTCAGTGCTAGGTCAGGTGAAGGCTGGAGAAAGTTCACGTCAATAAGAAACTGCTCTGCAGTGGTGTTAAAAAAATAAAATCAAGAGAAGTGGGAACACTTGACCAAGGGAATGAATCCCTCCAAATGTCCACCTCCTAAAACCCATTATAAAAAAGTTTCATGAGCAAAAGAGAGGAAATTTCTTGCTGTAATTTCTACAGCAGAAATGAAAAACTTGTCTCAGCATATACATGAGCATGCGCCCCCAGCCCAGGTACAAACAGTAGAGCTGCAGAATACAGTTGTTTTACAACTTCAGCTGTGCTTAGACAGTGCATAGTGCCTAAACTTGTGTGTAGTCTTGGTGAGAGAAGAACATGTGTTTAACCCCATCCCCACTCCAGTTTCCACTGTTTCGGAAAATCCTCCTCTTTCTTCAGAGTGGGGCATTTTATGCTGACACGTGCTTTAGTCTTGTTTGCTGCTGTCCCTGAAGCAGAGAGGCTGCAATGGCATGTGGGTTTGTCCCCCCTCGCCCTGGATAGATTTTTCCCTTCTCCTTGTGGTTACTTCGGCACAGTTTCCTCCAGAGGTATGTGCAGCTGTCAGGTCGAGGAGAAAAGGAAACTTTCAGGGCAGCAGTGCACCATGCTCTTACTTTGGCAGCTCACTCCAGCTGCCTGCCCCTTTCCACCTCCCTCTCGTCCTCTGTCCATCACTGGGAACCCAGAGGTTTTCCTGAGGGCTCCAGCCAGTTCTCAGGCCAAACCACAGGGAAGCAGCCTGAAACACAGTCACACTCAGGAAACATCAACTATCGAGCAGTGTGTACCGTCCAGGCTCTGCTGAAGCTGGCCTGCAGCCTGTGCAACACAGGAGACAAGTAATCCACGTGCTGCATTTTACAAATACATTTTTACAGCCTTGGCAAAGCCAGTGCAAGGAATACAAATATAGCCATTATATATGATAGCTTGCATATGACAGATTGTCTCCTTTCAGTCAAAATACTGAATCGATTATCTTCTGGCACTTGTAGAGTTTTTCACATAAATATCAGTAGTGCTACAAATGAAATCTTGGATGCTCTCCGACATTGAACTTAGTAAATCCCTTAGCACAATTAGAAAAACATATTGAGTAATGAAGAAGAAAGAAGAGTTGTGGTCAGAAATGAAGGATTCCTGCCCATTGTTAACTGCTGAGTATCTTGAAAGTGGTTAAGAAGTTTAAGCGGCGATGTTCTGTCAACTATATCTTAATCCTACTCAGCCCGATGTACAGAGAGCAGTATATCCTCCCTTGCCTCCTGCCTCATGTTACAGTATGTCAGTCCATGTGCGCTCCTCCTGCCTACACGTAAGGACTGACTGGTGTTCTCAACACCTCTTGACATGCTGCCAAGCTTTTGATCTAAGTAGAATTGTTCTGAAACGGTTTGATCTTTGAACATGCTTCTTCGGTTGTTATCCTGCCAAATCACAAACCTGCAGAGTAACCTACCAAACCCAGAAAAAATAATGTTGGGAGGAAGAGATCAGGATAACTAATGCCGCCATGCTGAGCCTACGAAATAGATAATATGAAATAGATAATTTGGAGCCGGACTGAAATAAAAAACTGCATGCCTTTAGAGATACTGCTTTAGATCCACTGGAACTGGTTTCACTTTTGTAAGAACGAGATAATGTTAACAACACCACATAGCAGAAGTCTCGGTGGTGGTGGTAGGGCAATGTCATGAACATGGAAACTCCTGTAGAGCAAAACTACTCCTTCCCATCCCCAGAGCTGCCCACTGGGTGAGGGACATTACAGCAGTCTCCATTCCAGCTGCAGCATGCAGTGAATTGGGCTCCTGCCTTCAGTGTGACTGTATCTGAAAGAACTCACACTTGAGAACTGTAGGAAAAAAAGCTGACTCATGATATCCAGATATTGGATGAAATTCAGCAACGCTTATTTAGGGAAGATTCCCCGAAGCTCAGGAAATCTCTGGTCAAGCTTCAAAGCGTGAGTGAGACAGCAGAATAGTAGTGATATAAGGATAAAGGGTTAACCTGGGATGTGAATGACCCAGGGTCAAGTTCCTCTTCAGTTGCAGACAGGGATTTGAACCTTCCCTATCTCACCTTGTGTCAGTGTCTTAAGCTCTGAACTATGGTCTCTGAGAGCCAAAAAAGAGCTAACTATTACATAAAGTGGAACAGCACTGTGGGAGACAGATATCTCAAGAACACCTTTAGGATGGAAGACCCCTGTCCAATTCAGGTGTCAACAAGATTTGACTTCCACCTGCCCCATCCAAAGTTAGTAATGTGGCTGCATGGAAATAATCTCTCCCTGTTCTGAAGAACTTTCCCCTTTTTAAAATTTTCATAGCAAGTGGTTTCCTAGGGCAGGGAAATACTTTTGCAGTCATTCTAGTCCTTGTGCTAAGCAAGGATGGGTATCTTTCTGTACAACAAACACACTTTGGTCAGCCTGATCACTCACAGGGAGGGATCTGTGACACTGAAAGCAAAGCCAAATTTCCTGAAAGTTCAGAGGCATCCGGTTCAGCCAAAACCCGCAGTCTGAAGCCTGGTTAATAGTGCCAGATCTGAAGATCTGCTGTTTGTATTTCACCCCAAGCTTTACAAATGCAATCGGCCTAGCAGTATTCCTACTAGACAGAGAGTGGACCTGAAAAAATGAGCCACATTCTGATATGTATGATCTGCATGCAGACCCATGAGTCAGTGGTTGAAATCACAGGAGTCTTAGCTATATTCAAAAATGACCTAATAAGCCGATTGCTTACTCACGCTCTTGTCACCTCCCAGAGAGGCAGGGAGGTCAGGGTGATAAGTACATACAAAAAAAATCAGTCTGCAGCCAAAGGGCAGCAGGGACCTGCTACGCAGCATGGCCAGCTTTGCTGCCAGCAGATTACCGCAACAGGCAGTGCTAAGAAGGATGAGCTGTTGAAGTTTCCTACAAGCTCCCTTTTGTGTGACCTATACTGGAAGGTCATCCAGTACTGGACTTCTTGGACAATATCACAGGCTTAGGAGAGCAGCCAGTTGGAAGACAAAGTGGAAAACCTGCCTTGAAAAATAATCACTGACTAATTTTATGTCACGAGTATCTGAGGCTAAGAAAACATACACATGATTTAGGTGTCCTCCCTGTACAATTTGGTTCCATGGTGTTACAAAGCATGCTAACTGGTTGAGAAACCTGAAGTGGAAGGCTCTGAAGTCATGTCAGGTGACAGGCTTAGAGACATGAGACAAACTCATGTAGCCCCTTCCCCTCCAAATATCACACCTGGCCTTACAAGACAGAACCAGGATGAATCCAGAGGCTTCAGCCTGTTGTTCAGGAATGTCATCCCAGTGGCATGATCTCTAGCTGCTCTGCGGCCATTCTCTATCCTTTGCTTCAGGATCTTGTTCCAAACTGGTTTCTAGATCTGAGATATCTGCCACAGTCTACCCCCTGTCCCAAAGCAGGCTGGATTTCTGAAGAGAAGGGATTTCTGTATGTAACTCCATCGATTGACAAAGCACTTTGGGGATCCTATGGGATGGAGTGCCACATAAGCAGGGTATAGTTACTGTTTATTACCATAGCAGAATTGTTCCATTCCCTCTTAAAGGTCAAAAGAAACGGAAAATTCTGCATAACGCTCTGTCTCTGAGAGAAAATGATGGGAAATGTTCACAGACTGTTACCGAGCCAAGGATCAAATTTTATTTACCCACAGACTCTCTGTGAAGGCTTCATGTTTTAGCTGAACCGGTATGATTGGTTTTCAGGCCAATACTATATGCTGAGCATCGTACCATGAGTCTAAACAACAGCCCAATTTTTGAAGAACTCTATGATTCACAAAGTTGCTTCAATCCGTTATAATGCAAGGCTCGTCCCTGCTCTGACTTGATGGGACCAGCTTTGGAGTCTTTGATGTCAGAGGCCTTGAAAGCCCCATTTCACAGATGAGCCAGCTTTGCATAAATAAACAAAGTGACCTCTGAACTGGAGCCTGAGACCTGAGCACACTTCAAAGCACTGGGGGAGGTGATGGGGGGGCAACGGGGAATGAAGCGATCAGCATGCATCATTAAGGCAGCCCCCGCTCAACGCTGCTGCTGAACAAGGGGTGTAAATAAAAGGAGGGAGGCAAGCAGGGAGGGAGTGAAATGAGGGGGAAAGTGATGTAATCCAGTCAGGCTTGAACAATTATAATGAGGCCTTCTCCCATGGATGAATGAAAGAGATCTCTCTGAACTCCAGCTTTAAGAGCTGACTCTCACGTTTACCCAGATGCATCGCATTTGCACATCACATTTGCTCCCCAATGTCCTTCACTGCTGCAGATGTCTAGTGAGTGACAAAACACAAGATGTTTGTGGGAGGTGGGTCTTGGAACTTCCTAGAACTTAAATCAGAATTTGTTCTGCTGAGCCTAACCAGTAAAAGCGAGGGGTGGGAACACACCATAAACTTAGACTGGGAAGTTGTTGGACTTTTTTTTCAGTATTCCTGATGGTGCAGTAGATAGAAGATAAACACACATTAAAGTAAGTAAAATCTGAAAAAGTAGGTCTCTGCAGTTTCTCTCAGATAAATTCAGGATTTCTTGTAACATGTACTAGAATTTAAGGAAAAACATAAGGGAAAGACCATTCTGTATTTTGTTTTAGGGAGTCTTCTGCTATCCCAACCGGTTCACCTGACGCTCAGATGACGCTCAGGTCCATGAGGTATATATATATGTAGGCAGGCACTAACAACATTATCACTGGGTTTGCAGGGATTAAGGCACTTGCTTTTCCCAGATCTCCTTAACATGGATTAACACTCCAGGTTTCACTAGAATTGCAGCTGGTATTAACCCCTGATGGCCAGAGAAACACACCCCAACCTGCTGGCTAGCACATGATTTCCCCCTGAAAGCTACCACTGCCAGCTGCTAGGATTTTATTGCTTGTCTTATGATATTTGGGGTGTTTCTGGAGGATCTCTATGCTGGTGACTACTCAAGAATCTAAATTTTTTGTTATTGAATAAAAATTCTATAACATCTGTGATAGTAAAGAAGAACACTACACAAATATACCCTAAGAGCTTGGAGGAAAAGGAGCTAATTTTTGAGATCTTCTGATTTTTCAGCTTGCTTCATGGTTTTGCAAGGTGTGAATTATGGCTTCAGAACCCTTGGAACTGGTGATCCCTAGATGAATCCCAAGGCTGATTTGAATCATGAACACAAACCTGCTGTAAATCTTAGCTACTATTTTTGATGTTTTTCACAGTTCCTCCATCAACTCTTCATTTCATGCTCACCATTCCCTAACCTGCCTACTATATTTACACTGTCACCTACTGTATTAACAGTGCTGATGCTATGAAAAGACAGGAAATGTGCTTAGAATTTATTTGGAATGGCATAGTGAAAGCAAAGGGATCAGGAATACTTGGAGGGAAGAAAAAATATCTCATGGAGGAAACCCCTCTCCTTGAGCCCAGCCAAACAAAACCCTTCAAGATGAAAAAGAAACCCACTCAGAGGAGCACATAGCCAAGAAACACTCCACTTTTCTCAGAAAAAAAAAACAACAAACCCAACCAAAACCCAACAAACCCAAGACAAACTAAAAGGTTATTGACAGACAATTTGCCTCTGTAGCAGGCACTGAAGACTTTACTGCTTACTGCCTTTGACTTCAGTTGGGCCAAAAATAACCAGAGGTATTGATACTGGAATTTCCTGAAAATAAAAAATTAAAAAAAATGTTTCTGTTAGTGGCTTTTTGGGTATTTTCAGCTCTGGTCATTTTCATGAGAATTTCCATGCAAATTTTTTTATGGATTTCATTTCAGCCCTAGCACTGGGAATCTCTCTGTAACCAGGATGCTTTGCAAAATGAATGTTTGCAGCCCACCTGACTCCTGAAACACTGGAAAGGCTCCACATTCTACAGACCAAAACTCTGGCTGGGGAGTGAAGAAACAAGACTTCTGTCCCTAGCTAGATCAGTAACTCATACTTTTAAGTTATGGTGACATACAGGCCCTTCCTATTACCTGTAGATTACAAAGCTCTTAATTGGTGGATGTTGCTGCATCCCACATGTCAACACTCAAGTTGATGTGACTGCTTGAAGACCAAAGAAGACTTAGAGACCCCACACAAAATGAAAGAAAGGGGGGTTATGGGACAGCATAGACATATCAGAGCCAGGTTATTTTTCAGTCCAGTTTATTTTATCTAGCTACAACAGCACAGGCAAACCAGTCCTACTTCTCTGGAGAGTTTTAGCAGTCCACAGGGAATCTAGCACTGCTGTGCATAAGCTGCTACTAGCACCTGAGCTAACTCTTCTACTACCAATTCCTTCTTTATATTGCATTGTCTGCTGAGAGTCCAACATAGACATATCCCTGCTCTGTACTCTTGCAGACCACTGAAGAATACTGTGGTTTATTGCTCAGGCTTGATTAAAAAACTTTAGTATGGAAAAGGATTACATCTTTCCTGAGAGAGGTAAATGTATAAAGTGGAAAATGGAACCTCAGAAAAGTGAAGTGGAATATTTTAAGTACATAAAGGGATTGATATATAAATAATGAGATAGAAAATGAGAATATTTAAATTTAACATGTGTGAATGTTAAGAGGGGCATCTGCTAAACTATGGAATAGTCACTAAGAAGAAGAGAAAGAAGTTCTATTCCATAGAATCATAGAATCATTTAGGTTGGAAAAGACCTTTAAGACCACCAAGTCCAATCATTAACCTAACACTGCCAAGTCCACCACTAAACCATGTCCCAAAGCACTGCATTTACATGCCTTTTAAGTATCTCCAGAGATGGTGACTCAACCACTTCCTTGCCTTTTTCAATTCTTGACAACCCTTGCAGTGAAGAATTTTTTCCTAATATCCAATCTAATCCTCCCCTGACACAACTTGAGGCCATTTCCTCTTGTCCTACCATTTGTTACTTGGGAGAAGAGACTGACCCCCACCTTGCTACAACTTTCTTTCAGATAGTTGTAGAGAGACATTAAGGTCTTCTCTCAGCATCCTTTCACTAAGCAATCCCAGTTCCCTCAGCTGTTCCTCATAAGACTTGAGCTTAGTCTTGGACACTTCCCCGGTTTTGTTGCCCTTCTTTGGACAAACTCTAGCACCCTATGCCCTTTCTTGTAATGAGGGGCCCAATACTGAACACAGTTTGTAAGTCCTGCTGGCCACACTATTTCTGATACAAGTCCAGATGCTATTGGTCTTCTTGGCCACCTGGACATGCTGCTGGCTCATATTCAGGCATCTGACAACTAACAGCCTGAGGTCCTTTTCCACCAGGCAACTTTCCAGTCATAATGGTCTAACTATGGAGAAACTAGAGATTTTACAAATCCGTTTGCCACAAAAAGCTTTAGTAACTCCTTTACTGTTACTCTGAATACAGTATCATTGATAAGAGTGACAAAGCCCAACAGAAAAGGGTATTCATTAAAAAAGAGTCCTTGAAGACCATAAAAAATATCACTATTGGCTATATCTATACAGAGGAACTTTGGAGCTCTTCTGAGTCTATGCAGGATGAGACCTCTGCATACCATCTTCATCTCTCCCTTCCCCTTCTTTGTCTGGTTCAGATCTGCACCTACTTTCTAACTCTTTCTCCCCCTCCTTCCTCAACCATTTTCAATAAAGCTGTGGAGGGAGAAAGTTTAGTTCTTCCATTGCTCCTTGTGGTCTATAGCTACACACAGAGCTCACAAAGTCGTCTCAGACACGTTCTTATGGCACATCTCCACATAGGGATGCTCCAGCTCCTGCTGTAACCACACGAAGAACCACAAGGAGAAATTGCTGGAGCTTTTCACTGAACCACTGCAATTCCCTGGCCTACCATTATAACAATTACATTACAAAGGCAATCACAGGCCTTTCGCCATGTCGACTCCTCCAGACACCAGGACCTCCTGCCTGTCTTCAGGTCTCCATTCCACAGGGGGCAAGAAAACAATTCTTCCTTTGTTGTTGTTGTTGAGGTTACTTTTTTTATCAGCATAGTCCAGCATACTCAGTGCCTGCAAGAGCTCTGCACCACAGGCACCAGTCTGCGGTTATATTCTGGATCTACTACTGGAGAGGATGAAAGGGAGAAGAAATCAGAGAATGAGAGTGGCTAGGCTTCTGCCTTGTCACCAGCACTTTCTGAGAACAAAACAGTAGCACCAAAAAGACTGCAATTACCAATCAGTTGTTCCAGACCTTGAACAAATTGATAAATTTCCCAGTAATTTTTATTTGTTATTTGCATATCAAGGATTCTTAGAAACGGGCTCCCAGTACATTAGACATTGTTCACATACAGCACAAAAGTCAGACCCTTTTTAAAGAGTTTACTGCCTGGGTAATGCAGGTACAGAACAGATGTCACATACTAAGGTTCCTCAGGAAACATATTCTTTAGCATCCACCCATTTTGGCCTTGCGGGGGAATGAGGGTGCTTTGGTACTTTTACAGAGTTCAGAAGTAAAGCTTCATTTATAACACCAATCAGCCTATCTGAATTTATAACAATTTTATTGAATTTATTATTCATAATAATAAATAAGTAGTTGCTTAGAGTAAATTTATAAACATTGGGAAGAACTAGGTGATTTTACTTGTTATCTGACAATTTAAGATGTTGAAATAGTCCTTACTTTAGAAAGCTAACTCTAGTACCCAAGTTAGGAGCGAGAATGAAAAAAAGGTCAGGCTGACATCTACCTCTCTTCCCTGAATGCAAATGAGATGATGGAGGGGCCCTCAGCCACATGCAGTGGGTGTCAAAAGTGAGGTGATATGAACACCCCACCCAAGAATACAGACCAAAATTCCATCTTCAACAATCCTAAATTGCTTAGGGTTGAGGGCGGGAGGCATGCCACTGAAAGGACTAATGCAAGGTTAATGATAAGAAGAAGATTACAGCAGAGCCGAGGATAAACCGGTAAGACCTGGCTCTCAACCTTCTATTTTAACCACTACACAGCTGCTGTTCCCCATAAAGTCATACCTCTATCACTCCCCTTCCTTGTAGCACTGACCAATATTTATTATTTCCTTCACGAGATGAGTAGGAACATCATTGATACATAATCTATTGCCCTGAATGCTCACATGGTCAAAACAGCCAGCACAAAGAAATTTCCAGAAGGGCTGGAAGGAAAGAGAGGTCATATTTGTCAGTGACTGAGTACAGGAATTATTTTTGGATGGCATTTATAATCAAACAAAAATAATCAATTATACAATCCTGTCCCTTCCAAACACTGAGTTAATTCCTAAGTGTGGAATTACCCAATCCATCACGATGAACTGGGACTTGCAATACTGGACTTTACAGACAGGAATGTGGATCCAGCTGTTTCTTCAACAGCAGTATAAAAATTATTGGAACATTCTTTATGGGCTTACATATTTCATAGTCTTCTGGTAGAAAAGTAAAAATATCTCCTATGGAAGAAAATAAAACAGCCTATGCAGGATTTACCAAACGAAGCAAACTCTCAGAGAGGAGAGGACTGCTTCTTAATGTCTTTAATAGGAAAAGTGAACCCCAAGTGTGTTTGCTTGAGGTGAAGAATCCTACCTCATCAAGATCCATCATTAGCCTATTATGTTTTAACTTTGATTTCAATAAATAATAGCACCTATAAGTGGCAGAAGCGCTAATAAATCAACAAAGGATGACAGTTTTTAATTAGACATTACAAAACATAAAAATCTCAGTGTCTAAGACGTTAGTTCTATTCAGTAAGGCACAACATGTTGTTAGGGAGTCCTTCTGCTCAGATTTCAGAAGCAAAGAAAACTATTTCACAAAACAGTCCATATATATAATAAATGTGGATTTAAAAAAATATGTCATTTGCAGCTGTCAGCCCCTCAACAGCCACCAGCCTATGACTACATACTCAAGTATCTTTTGATAAACAGACTTTCTAAAGGTCAGGTAAACCACAAAGACAGAAAGTACAGAAACAGGATTTGAAAGGGTAAAGAAGAAAAATGAATTTTAACCTACTTTTATTTTTTTAAAAACTTAGATTTAACATTAATAGACTGATATGTAGTAGTGTAATAGCAATATGGCAGTGGTGCAATCTCTCTGACAACTATACTTTATAGCATGAGAAGAAGCTAAAGAAATTGAGATTTTGGGGGTCCAAACATGAAAGACATAAAGTAGCCTGTGTCTGACGATGTCAAGCCTTTCACCACTGCCCCCGTATGCCATTAAATACATAATTTTATTAGTGAATTGCCATACACCTTATATGTGATGTTCAATCAAAGATACACATATCTCTGGGTCATTGTCAAACTAATAATAAACTGGTTTAAGTAGCAAAATGTTACCACTTTCACAATTCTGTCCAAGAGCAGCTCTGGACAAGTGGCAATCTTGTTGGCTCCCAAAACAAACGGAATACTTGGCACCCTACCTAACATGAGGATTACAGTATATTACACGGGATAATATGGGCCTATGTCTCGCCAAAATTAAACCTAACGTAATTACTTGGAATAAATTATAGCTTTCCATGTGGGGTAAAACACAAATTGTAAAAATGGTTGCTCCACAATTAACTATATAATCCCAACGCTGTCATTACAAATTTCTAAAATGTACTTCAAAACAATGACTAGTGTGGTACAGTCATTCCTGTGGGATGGAGTTGAATTCCCTGGTGTTTTTTGTGTTGATGGGGTTTTTTTTTGTTTTTGTTTTTTTGTTTGTTTTTTTTTAAAAAAAAAAAGAATTCCAGTCCTAGAACATGACCAGCAGTGCATGAGAACAGCAACCAGTGTAGGACCAGAAAGGACCAGAGACTGTAGTCACTTAAGAAGACACATGAAACCCAAGATCATTTTAGGTAGAATTCAACAGCTTTTGGGTGCTCAGTTACAGAGTTGCTGAATGTTTTGAAGAATGAAGGTGCGGCTCTCCCCGATGCTAAGAACCTTCTACAGTCAAAGATACAATTCACCCCATACCAATTCACTTCATACCTTGAACCTCTTTTCCAGGCTTTATTGAGATGAATAAAGAGTGTTAGAGAGTCTGCATGAGTTTTGCAGATAGGGAACAAAGGTGTGGAGATCATACAAATGTATTGAGAAGATGGACTACGGCTGCAATTTGAATTCAGTGCTTGTCAATGAACCAGAACCAGCTAACACCTAACCAGAGTTAGCTGTCACCTATGACCTTGCCTAGGCAATCCATTAACAACTTTTTCTAACTATTTCACCTTCTTTGATATTTAGAAGCTAAAGCAGGTGCAGTTTATTAGCTTTCTACATGAGTCACCCCATAAGGACTGCTCTTGGAGCACACTAGAAACCAGTGTGCACCAAGGGTGCAAATGGGAACATTCAAGTTCTTTATTCAAAATACAGAACGTATCTCAGCATTATATGTGAGAAGAAAATATTTACATTTTAGCTGTTAAACAGTTCTTTCCCCCAAACTTCTAAATACCTACTCTAACAATCGCTGCAGTTACACACCTTATTTTTTACTCCAATAATGTATACTATTATTAACATACTCATATGAATATTGCATGCTGAATGTATTCCACACGCTGTTGGCTATTTTAAACAACAGATGTGAGAGGGATTTAAATGCCAATTTTAAAACTGCAGTTGATTAAAATCCTGTGAGCCATTCATAGATTGCCAGATATTCTATTTACATGTATTCCTCCCATGTAAAATACTTCAGGGAATACTCTAGAGCCTGGCATATGGTTTAGAATGATGTTGGAGATGCCACACAGACAACAGGACATATTATCCGGTTACATCTGTGCGTAAAATGCTTTGAGATCTTTTGATGGAAGGAGTTATGAATGTGTAAGGCTGAGATGCTACATTTATGTCCCTCTAAATCACGCTCAGAGATAACAAGCAGTTAGAGCCCCATCAATGCAAAAACAAGCACTTTTATGAATGCATTTCATTGCATCCATGTGTTGTTATCCTCTAGGGTAATTATGACTTATGAGTGAACCTTGAAAAATTGCGGAGGATCAGCTTAAAAGGAGAACCCCAAGGCCAGAACTCATCCAAACCCTGAAAACGGAAACCTTGTGAGAATAGCCTGTATGCAGTCAGCAGACTGCAGCACACTCAGGGCTTACTCTTCACTTCTTCTAACACCGGGGAAACCCCTATCCCTGCCACAAATCTGACTGACTTCAACTTCTGCATCTGTAGCCCCACAAATCCCACGGGCCCAAAACTCCCACGCTCTATAGCAGAGGCCCTGCCTGACAGATTACATGCAAATGTTACAAATACATCATAGGTTATAGTGGAGGAATGTTCACAGCACTGCAGACGCCTTCAGGAAAAAAGATTCAACAGGACCCCTTGGTAAAGTCCCCACGGTAGTATGTGCTGAATGAGGAACTCTATCGTGTGAAAACATTCCTAATCATTCCTTCTGTTTTCACTAATAATATTAAATTTCCTGCTTCTGGGGTATCTTTTTGTTTTAACAAGCACAGCTTTTTGTCTCGTCTTCTGAAAGACTGTGCCACTGTAGTCTATTATTACTATTTATGCTGAAGTTGTTTAAATGGACAGGGCATCCATATCCAAAATCAGCAATTTGCAAGCCATAATCCCATACCAACCAGATTAATGTGACACCTGAGATGTGTTTTTTTTTTCAAGAAATAGGAGTCTGAATGGCTGAAAGTGTCAGAAATGCATGAAAATATAGCCTTTCTATTTCAGAAACGTGTATGTAGTTGATTCTGCAGAGCTCACAAGTGACTTCTAATTTTTTTCTTGACAAACAGCCAACTAAAATTGAATCAACTTGTAACAGGCAAATGGTTTGAAATCACTTAAAAAAATAAGAGAGTTGTTTTCTTACTATTTGAAATACCTCATTATGGCCCAGAAATAATTAGGGGTGGATAAATTATCTGGTCTACAATTTTCTCTGGCATATTATTTTACTCATGTCTTTCTTCTTCCTCTGCAGGGGGTGCCTGTGGTCATATTGTTCTTTTATTTATGGCTCACAGCCTTTTCAGTGGCAGCAAGCACACCAAAGCACAGGCACTGAGCAGGAATGCAAATTCCTTGAGAAGTAACCAAGAAGACAAAAATGTCCCAGACCATGCCAAATCAGCAGTTAAACAGAAAACTATACCCCTTAAAACAAACAAAAAAAAATAAACTGACAGAAAAGAAAAAAAAAGGCAAAACAAAAAAACCTAAACAAAACAAAACAACAAAAAGCCCCAAAAATCCAAACAACTCTCCCCCCACCTCCCAAAAAAACCAACATACGGGAAACACCACCACCTAATTAAGAGTGTCATGATGTGTATATTTCTGAGCTTTGAATATAAGCCCTGGTTACCTATTGAAGGCTAATTGATTCTTTTGAAATTCCCTGATAAAACAGCACTGATATTATCCAGCTGATGCATTCCCCTATTTGTTTTGCTCAATGGTGACTTGCTTCCCCTTTGAATAGGTCACTCCCAGGACTGCTCTCTGGCTCAGCTTTCAAGCTGATTTCTCTGACAAGCTGGCAGCAATAAAATAATTCATTCCAGAGGCTGAGAGAATCACCCGCAGCATATACTGCGAGTATCGTCTGGCAGCAGTACAGAGGCCTACGCAATGGGAAGCCTGGGGTAAACCCTGCGCTGGGACACACGAATGCTGCGGGGAGGAGAAAAGGCTTCAGTCATTCCACCAGGAATAAAGGCAGCATCATGGCAGTGGGATGGGAGGAACGCTGGAGAGGGGTTGCTCCAAAGGTGATTGGCTGAAAGGAGGAAGAAACAACCAAGGGGAGGAATATTCTGAATAAAACTGGAATTTCCAAGAGAAAAAAGGCTCTGGAATGAACCCTGCAATGTGGTACAGGTTTTCAGCCTGTGGTCTGCAAACTGACGATGGCTTCTGAAGACCCAGGGAAGATAACAGAGGAGGACAAGCCTAACAGCACTAGCCATGCTTTTGCAATGTTTTTGATACAGTTTTGTCTGTATTTCTGGTGGAAATGCTGGGGATCCACAAGCTGAAAAAAATCATTCTTGTGCTAAACAATATGATGTTGGAAGTCTCTGAAAAAGATGAAACAGCAGATACACTCCTGTTCAAGAAGAAAACGGTAAACTCCTCAGAACCTACCAAGGGTTTTGGATCATATATGTGGCTGGGGTTTCTATAAGAAAAAATAGGCTCGAGAAACTACGTCTCGCTGAAGTCACTGGGTCTCTGAGTCCTAAAGGCAATCAGGACTTCCCTGTATCAGCACAATGTACAACAAACTGATCTAACACCTCACTGAACAATCATTGGTCTGTTGCAAGGAAGCTTGATTACACATCCCCATGAACCTCCAAACCTACCACATCTGGGTAAAGATTAGTTAGGCCCTGTTTTTACAGCCAGCTCTTGACTAAAATCTGCTATCATCTGATTCATTTCTGAGGGCTAGAGTCCCTACTACCTATATGCCCTGAAACCTGTATTAGTGGCAGCTCCAGCTCACTCCCACTTGCTCCCTTGGAGTCCCATGTAGGGGGAGACAAGTCAGGGTGATTTGGCAAGTCCCCTTTGAGATAATACAGCAGGAAAGTAGGGTTTCACTGTGCTGGATTTGCTCTTTGAACACTCAAAAATTGTACCATTGGAAAGCTATATCAGTCTCCATATGAATCTTCCTTAATTTGATTTCTGGCTGGTGTAACCATAATCTGTCAACATTTCAAACTGCAAGAAGTCTTTTCTCAAGACCTTCTGATAAGAGAGAGCTGAGAGGGCAGATTTCTATTGCTTAAGTTCAAACTTGCCCACATTGTCCTGGCTGAGTCTACAGAAAGTTCATTGATCCTAGGGATAGTCTGGACAAGGGCAATCATTCGACCTGCATCTTGGATGGTTCTCCAGAGAAGCTGTCTAGAAGGTGATGCACCATGTTGCCCCTTCACAAGCAGGAGCTTATGCCAGCACACTATTAGAACACCAGAGATGCAAAACAGACTTCATAACATGACATTCAAATCACAAAGCCCCATACTAAAATCTTTCCATTGAATTGCCAGCGTGAAGTTGGCAGAATTTGGTTTTAAATGTTTTAAATTAAGTAGAAAATTGTTTCTATTTTATTTCTAAACTATGTGTTACTCAAGTGACCAGATACTCCAAATGAAAACTGCATTGGAAACTTTCCAGAAACTGAGGTATAGCATTAATTCTTTATAAAGCAGAGCTGAAGGCAGCTATCTCCTTTCTACTGCACAAGTGGTTAGTTGGTGCCCAGCAGTCTTAAGAAGATTAAATATCACCTTAATTTCAGAGGCCTTCTGCTCTGGCTATAAAAATGCTACAACTGCAAAAATAAGACAACCGATTGTAAAACATCAATGTTTGGCTTGGATTTATACCACTGCTACTTTATTCCAAAGGGAAAGTAGTGCAGCGTGTATTAAACATTATCTCCTTCAAACAAGAAAAGTTAATTACCCATTATTCATTACAGTAATTGTGCTTTTGCCTGCTCAGTGGAAAAAATACATTGTTTTCTGCTTTATAAACAATGGGTTAATCTTATCAAAACAAAACAGAACAAAAAACTTTGAAAACAGATTTTTTTTCCCATTAAACTTTTCTAAAATGGAAAGGTAGAAAAACTGAAGATGCATTTTTAGCTACTGATTTTAAAAAGAAAAAAAAAAAAGCACAACAAACTATAAAGTTAATTTGGAGACAGTAAAGCCAGGGAACACATATCCATTTCCTGCACATGCCATTGTGCAGGAGACATCTCTCAGAAGAGACTTTCAGGAAGCTGTTATCTCAAAGCTATCAAAGCCTCTTGCCCTTCCTTGCCTTCAAGGGGCAAAAGTGGAGCAGATGGCAGAGCACCAGCCAGGCTCTGGGCTCTCCCCTACCACTGGGGAAGTGACCTTCCCTGCTGATGGCCAAGGACCTCATCTGTGAAACTGGGAGCAATAGATTCCCACCAACTGGGAGTAATATGAGGATAAATACAGCCAAATTGTGAGCCTCTCTGGTATGAGCACAGACGCAGAAAGACAGGCATGTTGTTTTAGTCAGTGTGTATAACTCATTTAAATTTACCATGCAGTTTCAACTTGCAATCCCATATTTCCTGTCCTAATCTCATATACAATGTGGGTTTTGTACTGTTAAACAGCTTCTCTGTGGTTGCTCCATAGCAATGGGCAAATTGATTCCTATACGAAAAGGCCAGACTCTGCTTTCCAGTGGGCTGAAATGGGAGTAGCTGGTCTGCTCAAGATCAACAACTGGTGGAACGATAAGCCATAGGTATAAAGCACAGAGAAGATGATGGCTTCTCAGCTCTGTCAAATTCATCTGAGTAAAAATGAGTAAGTCAGTCTCTTCACCTTTATTTCCTGCTTCTCCTGCTATTACTAAAGATTACATATTCTTTGGTCAAGAGTGCTCGATGGTCCACAACCAGTTGTGCAACAGGACCCTACTACAAGTCAGTAATAATTGAGAGCAATGTTGGTATTCCTTTAGAGGAAAGGCTAAATACGAACTCCTGAACAACCTGTACAGCATGACAGCAACCTTATACAATTATCACAGGCCCAATCAACGCACACGAGAGCCAATTAAAATGTTTCATTGGCTTCAAGGTAGAATAGATGAAGAACATTAATGTTTAAGGATAGATGTGAACAACAATGAAAGACCCAATAACTTGAAACTGTTCTCCAATGGCACCAGCCTGAAGGGATGAAGTGTGCAAAGAAGCATAAGCTATAGAAGGTTCCAGTAAAAGAACAATAAAAATTCCTTAAGAAAAAAAGCCTAGAAAAAATTATGACTCACCCTTCAAAGTTTCTGCCTGAAACCAAATCACACCTTAGCTGCAAAGCAGTATTACTGGACAGGAAGGTGAAATACCTAGTTTGCAGCAGCAACACAGAGTGGCAGGGAAAGATTCAAAACCATATGTTTAGTAACATGTTGCCTTAGGACAACATATGTTATGTAGGTTATTTGTGTGAGTTCTTTGATACCTGGTTTGATCTACACCTTGGGTTTTTTTGAGCTTAACAGGCAGTAGACCTTATGATAAATCCTGATCTGTATATGCAGCTAATGGCCCCCTTGGCAATTTCTGCCAGAAAAATCTGTTTCTTAGGGAATGTGGTTATTGCAACTGTTGCTCTAAAAGGAAACTATTTTTTCAAAACATGTTATTGCTTGTTTGCACGCAATAGATAAGTAGATACTGGCTTGTCCTTCTGTCATCTAAGCAAAGGACAAGCTTTGAATATCATCCACCAAATCAGACATGACACAAGTAAGTTCCCATGTGCTACTGGGAAAGGGACTACCCCATGTAAGAGAACCATCACTTGGCTCTAAGTGCTTATTTGTGCTTGTGATTTCTGAAAATAAGTCACTCATCTTTGCCACTGCCACAAAGCATATCTCAGGAATATGTGCAACCCTCTTGTCTACCAGAGCTAGGAAATGACAAACGCTTTGCCTTCAGCAACAAATATCCCCTGTGGAAATAGTGGATAGTGTGAAGCCACTCCAGCAAGGACAATTCGCCTGATAAGAGTGATGATCCTGCAACAGAGACAATGAGGCAAGACTCTAGTGGGAACAGATGAAATCCTCTTTGATTGGAACTGAGCAGGCAACAGGTTTCAGAAAGGTGAGAATTTAATTGTCTAGACAGCCTTACTCCATGCAAGAAGAGGGACGGGACAACTAGCCTAATACCTCTCACCCTTGGCATTTCCCTAAGGTGAAAGATAAGTCAAAGGGTTTCCTTCTCCAGTAAAATCACTGAATTTCACTGCAAGTCTCAGCTGTTGGATTTTTTAATCATACATCCTCATGATCTAAGAGCAGGAGCTGGTTATTAAAGCAGCAGCGGCTATGAGTGAACACGTGTGACAAGTGTGGCCCACGAGGGAGGGGAGAGCTGGCTTTTATGTCATACATTACTGCTTCTGAGTGAGGAAAACATAACCGGCAATAAATTACAATGAAAAGAAACAAGCTGATCAAATACTTAGCACTGAAAAAATTGTCATTAAGAAGAAACTGATTTAACTAGACACAGTTTAGTGCATAATGACACATTTGAGCTTCACCCTGTGAAAAGCAAAGGGGAAGCTCTTGGAAAATGAGCTAAATGCCTCATAACTTACAGAACATAAAAGCAGAGACACCTGTAGTGCAAAGTCACAGCTGTGAACATTTTCAGCAGTGAAACCAGGCTCCCAACAGCAAGACAGAAAAAAGGTTTCTTTTTCTTATACCTCAACTGTTGTATACTCAGCATGAGTAGCAGATACCTGCCTCCCTCCCTGCAGCCCAGCGCCAAGTGAGTGCTCAGAGAGAAGTGATGCATCAGTGAGAAATTAGCTACATATCAAGACTTGCCTTAAATCCACTGGGATAATCTAGCAGGTCTAAAGACTCTGATTCACAGTTCAAGCAAGGTAAGGTTAGGCAAATTCTACAGAAGCTGGAAAAAAAAAAAAAAGCAGAAGAAAGCAAAAGAAACCAAAAGGCAGTGCAGTAGCTCTGGAAGAAGCTGTTGTATTGGCTGACTGCAAAAGAAGTCCCTTTCTCCAAAAATTGTTTGCAAATATTCTTATACTCTTATTTCTTATATTGCAGAGAGGATTGGTCTCTAATACTGCGGAAACTGTCATTGTGAAGAAGCTCAAGACAAACTTTGCCCCCCAGAAACCCTCTGCTATTAATAATTTCTCATCTTTCAAGAAGTTTGGGCCATACCCATATAACTCTGGAGTCCAGGAAAATTTAGATCTTCCTAAAAATGGGGCAGATGAGATCCAATCGCCTGCCTGTATCTGACATACAGTACAAACAGTCGTTATCTGCTACTGTGCCATTATGGCAATTTTTCTCTCCAGAGCTATGGGCATGGTGAGCTTCATCTGCACAAGTGTCTATTAGCACAACATGCAGAGTACCCAGGAGAAAAGCATAAGGATTATGCTACAAACAGTTCAGTAGCCTTCAAAAGCCTTCAATATGTTAATAGCCTTTAAAGTGACATTTCAGAGCGCCAGTGGCACCTGGTCCAACTGCTCGTGGCTCCACTTCCATCTAAACCTCTCTCTGCCCATCTCCCAACCCCTTGGGCCAAGGTAAAGAGAGTTTGTGCCTGCCTACTCAGTGCTAAAATTTATTGGTTAGGCAAGAGGAGAGGACACAGGATTCTCCTTCGGTTTCTTGTGCACATTCTCCTCTACAGCTGCTGAACGTAACTTTAGCAAACATCAAGGAGAACAGGAGGCTTTACTGAATTAAAATATTTAACATACTGGCTAGTCATCGTTCCCTTTGAAACCAATACCCATCTGGGATTTGACTTCATGAAGACTGCTACAGTCTTTCCATACCATGTCCCAAAAAAGTTCAGAAGGGAAGCACATTGTTGTACACTTTATGTAGGCCCACAGAAAGATTGGGTTTGGAGTGCACATGCACACAAAAGCTTTTTATCTCCAGGGACCTAACCTTTGATAACTGTCATTGCAAACATTTTATTTTGCTCACTTAAACAGCGCTATCAATAACCGCCTTTTGCTCTAAAGACAAACGTGGTCTGCTTTTCCAAGCTAAGGAAAACAAATTAAAGACTTAAAACACCCATCAGTTGTTCACTTCAGCAATTTGATCGCTATCTTTTTTTTTATATTTTATTTCCAGAAGACCCTTCAGGCCAGATAACAGTTACTCACTGCCTGCAATGCTGCACTTCAGTCCACAGCATGTGTATTTTTTGAGAGCTTCAGTGAAATATGAGCAAGAGGCACAGATTAGAATCTGGCCTGGAATTACGGTTTGAACTCTGCAAAAATGGATACAGCAGGTCAAATTCTACTCTCAGTTGCACCAGAGTAACATTCCAACGAAGAACAGAAAATCCATGTTTTTAGCCCTCATTTCTAGCTTATTTATTCAACCCAGAACGATGGGGGGGTGGTTTAGGAGGATTAAAATAATTTGTAAGAAATCTGTGGCTAGCTCCATGTATACAGCTCACTGGTGCATCAGCTGAATGCTTGATTGAAGAATAAAAAAGTGAGTGGCTTTACATCATTTGGGAGAAGGCAGTAGGTCTTAACTGCCTTGCAAGTCTTATGCCTCTCTCCGGCAATTCCTGGAGCCTGGCTGAATTTAAAGGAAGCTCTCCAGGTAGCAGAAATTTAGTTGCAGCAGCACAAAGCTCAGCAGGGTCAATTTTACTCAAATACTCGTGACTCCTCAGTTATTCTGATTTACTCTGTCACACAGACTTTCATGCCACTGTGGCTAGGTGGGTGCTGCTCCCCATGACACCTAGTCTAATTGCACCTGCCATCACTCCACTACACTGAAGACAGTGATGGAGGCATGCCCAAAAAACAGTGAGAATAACTTGACATTTACCTTGAAATGGGAAGAAGTGACATAAACATAGTGGCAAAGAGTAACACCAAAAAGGACATCGTGCAATACAGTCTAGGGAGCACTAGTGTGGGAGCAATGCAAAGCATTTCTGATATACACACAATTAAAGCAGCATTTCATGTACACATGAGTGGGTACAAGCATGAGTTGCTCCCATTCGCAGCCACGTGCACGTGAGAAAGGGAAAGGGGCACATGCATTTCTGGTGCTGCTGCACTGGAGTTATTCAAGAGAGCATTTATCGGCTCTGTTCCTCTGCTTGCTTACAGTGGAGTCACATCAGGGAAAAATTTCATCCTGTGATCCTAAGCAGCTGGCCAAAACAATAAAACTGCAACCTGTAAACGTGCTCAGATAATTTTTTTTCCCCAAAAAAGGTAATAACTTCCCCTTACATACACATATGCACATTGTTCAGAAACATTAGCCATTTCTCCTCTGCTCCGGCTCTTGTAAGTCAGGTAATTGAAGCTTCAAAAGAGAATCATGGTTTAATGGAGCTGTGCTTGCCAAAGAAGACAAAGGACTTTCATTAGATTTCTTCCAGCTTATTTACATGACTTATCTTTTTATAAATTCAACTTCCTTCCAAAGTTGATAATGAGGTGCCTTATAAAAAAGAAAGAAATGGAACGGTTTATTTTGTCACAAGACAAGTGATTATTTTTGTGATAGAGTGTGTCTGGTGTAAAGTTCAAAAACAATGGAAGTAATAGTCTTCAGGCAAAACACATAACTGTTCCTGATAACAGCCTCCCAGGAAGAAAACAGCATTTTTCAGAATTCTGCATAATAGCATTGACAAATACATTCCAGAAGCAGCTGTCATGGTTAACTTCTGCTCTAATATCTAAAACCAGGGATGGCTTTTCAATTAGACATTATTCATTACTTTTTTGCGTTTTATTTCTTTTGCTTCAGTAGAGAATGGACATTTCCAAGACAGGAAAAGAACCATTAACATACTCGATTAAAATGTTTCCATGCATCTCAGCCCTTGTCATTTTTACTTGGACACAAATATATCCAATTGCTCCACTGTGAAGTCCTCATAAAATCAGAGGCATGCTGGTACTTTCCTAAACTGATGTCTAAAATGTGGCAACGAGCCTTGTGAATATCAAGCTTTTAGGGAAGAAGAAACAGAAGCAGAGCAATTGGATAATTTGAAATAATGATGGAAGTTATGTTCTAGGCAGTAAGTGATGAACAAATAGGCAAGGTGATTTGTCATTCAGCAGCTGGGATGCATGGAGAAGATTTACTCAAAATCACAGAAGAGGACAGATGATTACAAAAGGGATAGAGCAAAGCATCCCTCTCTGCAGGGAGTCAGCTTCAACACTTAAACTAACTGCTTCTTCATGGTTTGCATAAAACCCTGACAAATAAGCACTCACCCAGGGCATCTGACAAGTTAATCTGAGGGTCTACCCACATGAATGTGTCCCAAATAACTACCACAGTTAAGTCAGGCCTCAGCTGAATCTAAGTTCACTTCAGAAGCACTCAGTTCTGGCCCCAAGATTCCTGTTTCCAAACTTTTTCATTATATACATCAGCAAATGAATGGCTTGTATGTTTGAGTTTCACTCAAAAAAAATAATTCCATGTCATGAAATAAAAACAACATTAAAGCAAAACTACGTGTGCAATAATTAAATAAAAATAAAAAGTTCTAGCATACTCGAGCAGACAACCTAAAAATAGTTTCCAAAGAGATTCTCAACATTTCTAAAATTAAAAGCTGTCATAATAAGAGCATGTTGCAATAACAAATCTTACTGTAAAAAGTTCTGAACCTTGTGTGTGTGAACTAAAAGAAACTAAAGCAAGAATTTTTACAAGTCACTTGGCTCAATATTATGGTACATTAACCTTGACTTTTATTACTGTTCAGCATTTTTGCTTTTGGACCAGACCAAAACCCAGAAATACAAATGAATACACATATTGGGGTGGGGAGGAGAGAAATGGGAGGATCTGGGGTTTGTAATCACTGAAAAAATGTAGTATGAGTTCTGTGCTAAAACCCAAGCAGGTTGTCATTTTATATAACTGATCCATAATGAACCTAACTTTTTTCCCTACAGGCTATGAATCAAAACATGTCTGAGAACTTCCACAGGAGGGACAGCCTGGGATGGGACATGGGCTCAGGTTCAGGGCACAGCTCAGCCTTACTCCATCGAGACTAGACTCCAGGAGGAAAGTAACTTGCCAAAACATCCATTTCACTGACCACCTTGTATTCGGTGGAATATCACGTTTGCAAATAAAGTTGCTAAAAATAAAAGGGGTAGCTGCTCTGCCTTTGCACTGATGGGAAAGGCAGATGTTGCCTGTAGCTCTACACACCACAATTTTATTCTCAATTTATCCACCACCCCCTGTTTTATGGCTCACCCTGTGGTAAGATACTGAAAGTCAGACCTGCTGATTGCCAGTATGAACCTCGTGCTGGTGTTTAAGTGCCTCATACCAGCAGTCTTTGCTGGAAAACAGTTTGAAAATATTGAGAAACATTCTCCAGTCATTCCAGCAGGA
The DNA here is from genome assembly GCA_013400375.1 of Thinocorus orbignyianus. Lineage (NCBI taxonomy): Eukaryota > Metazoa > Chordata > Aves > Ciconiiformes > Thinocoridae > Thinocorus > Thinocorus orbignyianus. Next base: position 285,151 of record VXBW01007735.1, on the reverse strand, counting down.
ACCCATGAGAGCTCTGAATTAACCTTGGCCAAAAAGGAAGTGAGAAGGGAATAAAGAAAATTAGTGAAGATAGCATTCCTGATAATGCATTCAGTTTACTTGCCTAAGTCTTGCCCTCAGATACAAATAGGCGACTCGGCTGCTAAACAAATGCTCAAGTGAAGAATTTGGCACCCACGTTTCTAACCACGGGTCACTGCAAAGCAAATTAATTTTGCCGCCCTTCCCAGCGCTGGGAAAGGTCATTTCCCAAAGATGCAGGGCCCCAGGGGTGCTCTGAGTGGGCCAAGGGACCCCAGAAGCACTGTGGCAAATCATGAAAGGCAGCATGAAGTGGCAGCAAAATCAGTTCATCTCAATCTCTTCTTCAGGCAAATGAGTCTTTCTGCAACCTTTCAGGTATGACTGAAAGCTGGTTGTGTTTGACAGAATAAGATGTCAGTGGTGTGGCTAATGTCCCAGCCTTTCCAGGGCCACTCTCATCTCTCTTATTATGAGCCTAATGATCTCATGATCATCCTAGAGTCACCCCATTTCATAGATTTAAGCTATGTCAACACAGTGTGAATGCCCTTTCCCACCCTGTGTTTGCATCCCTCCTGGATTAGACACACCTTTACTTTTGTCTGCAATCAAATGTCAGCGTGTTACTGCGGGACTTTTGTAAAATAAACATTTGAATTGTGATTTCTCCTAGTAACAGAGTTCCTGTACTGATTCGTGAACACTGTTCTATACTGTGTAAGATCACGAGTGACTGGGCAGATGCAATTTGAAGAAGCCAGATTACAGCAAACACACTGGCACCCAAAAGTAGGAAACAACACAGCAAAAAAATTGGCCCAGAAAAAATTTGGTCAAACTAACATGTGAGTTGTTCAGCTGCAGCTCATCTCTGGTGGAAATGCAGCATATGCTGAGTATTTCAATGATGTGGTGAATGCAGTTAGCACAGAAATGCAAGCACAGAGAAACATATGGCTGTTTTTACAGGAGGTGCAACATGGTCTTATCTCAGACTCCCTCATCTTCAACCCACCTCCACCTACCCAAATATTTTTGAAAAATGCCCAAACTGCCTAAAGGTCATTTGTATATCCCCCTATGCATAGAGGTATGCTCACTGGTGTGCCTCTCCAGAAAAAAGATGCACAGGTGAAAATAAACAACTGGAACTTGTAACTTGATGACTACTTTGCTCCTAGTTGAAGGTACTTTTTGTATTAATCGTTTGTGGCTCTTTCATTAAGCTAAATGATTTGGATGCCTTTATGTATGCAAGCAGGCATGGGAAGGCAGCAAGACCGGACCTCCAGGCCCACCGAAACTCCCACTGCTCCAGAGGAAATAGCTGTGAGAGCATCTGTGCTTGGAGTTGGTTCCGGAATAACTATTTTGCTGTCAGCCCCATGGCGATAACTTTCTTCCCAAACTCTCAGTCCAGATGAGGAATGAGTGGTGAGCTCAGACCCCTGGAAAGAGGGGTTTGTGCTCCAGAATCAATGTATAACAATGAATTTACGCCAGAAGTTCCAAGCATTAGTGCAAGGGAAGCAAAGTAGGCTCTCTGGATGGCTTTCAGTGCCAGCTAAATCTGCAGTAATTCTGCATTTGACAGTATTCCTCTGAAAGAACAAGAAATATTTTGGTTGCAAAGGGAATGTTGTACAAGAACAACAGGAGGCAAATCTTAGAGACTTGACTTGCATGTTATACTGGCCAAAATCCAACCAAGGTTCCCAGCAAGGACAGAGGTAATTTACCTGCACACTAACTTCACATTTTGGTCCCAAGGGACTACTGATACCTAAACAAAAAAACCTCCTCTCTGCCTCCAAAGCAGGAGCATTTGGGAATAAAGGGGAAGTCTGAAATCTCCTAACGAAGGGAAACATTTCTATGGAGAAACTCTTCGGTGCAGGCAAATTAGAGCTGGAAAAAATCAAAGCTCTGAAGGGTTTTATGCAACAGTAGCCAAAACCTTGAAAGAAAACATTGTTAAAGGTTTGTATTTTCTCTTTTCTTTGGGGGGACCATTTCTTCTGGAGTGGTCTACATTCTCAGGCCTGAATGCTCCCAAATTAATTGCTTTGCGTACGCTTCCCTCCCCCTACCCCCTTTTCTTTCTCTCTCTTTAGCTTAGTCCCAAGCCAGTGAAGTCTTGGCTGGGCCCATAATGAACTGGCAGAATGATAAAGAGATGCTGGGTTGGAGGGAGGTGGGGTACCAAAAGCCCGCTAATAAGACCAGGATCCCCTACTTACGCTGTGCCCCACCGCGGGGAAGCCATTAAAGAGCCGCAGAATAGAAGAGAAAAGGAAGAAAGTTCTTACAGAGAGACCTCCCCTCCCCAGGCTCTCTCCAGCACTTTTTCAGAACAGAGCTCTCAACATGGCTAATCCCTCCACCGCTTAATGAACTACAAGCTTCCCTTTCACTCAGACAAAAGTTTCTTTCCTTTCTCGGGCCTAATCGCAGACAAATGGTCCCCCCACCATGATGCCTGTTAAAAACCCATTCCCTTTTTTGAGGCTGTGAGGCAGGAGGAATGCCACTGGCAAGAATAGGTACCCTTGAAACGAGCTCCTTCTGCACTTCTGAAAGATAAGTGGGAGATGACATTGGAGCTATAATGGAAAAAATATTTTCACAAGGCAGCATCTGTTGTTTCAGTGGATGCAGCCCCATTTTTGTTCCAGAATGCTTCTGTGCATCTGTCTATATCTTTTCTGTCAGTGAAACAATTACCTCCCGACCGCCCTCTCTCTACACACACATTTATTACTGCTAGGAATGTTGCATGGCTGCACAATAAAGCTGCCACAGCCTGTGCCGAATTTCATATGGACAGCAACTTACTGCAAGAAAGAGTTATTGGTTTGCTTCTAAAATAGTAGGCATGACTTTTACAACTTATTGCTCCACAATGCATGGGATGAGCTCAAATATTGCAAGTTCCGTGCAGGAAAAGGAAGATGTGCTATCTAATTGAGTACAAACAAGTTGAGCATCCAAATTTTCTTTTGGGGTATAAATAATTATGATTATTTCAGGATAATAAAGAAGCAAAGCATTTGTAGCTCTCTCACTTTTGCTGAGCAAAAATGTAACCAGACCATTTATTTTAGTGTTTAACTTTCCAAACACAGCATGAATATTTCATCTTGGATGACTTTTTAGATGACCATTCAAAGTTGATCTCCCCAGGTTTGTAAGATACACCAGTATCAGAGGTGGGAGTGTGGCAGGCCTGCCAGGCCACCCTCCAGAGCTACATCCTCCATCTCACACTCCTGTGTAACAAGAAGATGCATAGACTTTAAACCAAGTAAGGACTTTTTGAACATCTAATCTAAACTCCCATCTAGTCAATGCTGCTGTATTTGGCAAAAACATTTTCCAGAAAAGCTTCCAGAAATAAACTGAAGACATCAAAAAATGGTAAATTCATCCTTTCCCTTGGCAGTTTGTCCCAGGGGTTTTTCACCTCCACTTCCTGGCTAGGTTCTACCTTGCTTTGGTTCATACTCACCTTTTAGTTCTCATATCAGCTTATGCCTTTCTTTTGATAAATTAAAGAGCTTTTTAATATCCTGTATCTCCTGCCCATTAAGTACTCGCATGCTGCAATTTAACTTACCTCTCGATCTTCCTGCTGATAAGGTTTTCAGCTGGAGTTCTTTAACTCTCTTTCTTTAACGCCCTATCAACATTTTTGTGGCTCTTTATATAGCCCCCCTGACATGTTAGCATGCTTTTTAATTCATATACAGAGGGGGAAAACCTGTGTATGGATTAAATGCGAAGCTGTAAATCAATTAAGACCAAATGCTCAAAATGGATAAAAGTTTACATCAATAAGCAGGTCAAATAACACCTGAAGCATGTCTCTGGAGCATCACACATCCAGAGTTTTCTTTCCTGTTACAAACCATCACAGCAATAGTAACTGCAGTTCCCTTACAGGCCCTTGTGCAGCCAGATAGCCAGAGTTTTGAGTATGTCACTAGCAGCTTACAGAGCCTCTCTGGGAACTCGCAGACACATTTTTCCCTGCAGGATTCTCAGCAGCTCTTGCTCCTGCTCTGCTCTCCTACCACTGTACTTCTGCATGTAGTCTGGATAGATCCAACACACAGAAGCAGTTGATGGAATGACAAGGAGGAACACTAACCTGATCAGAACTGTGCAAAGAGATCTCACATTGCCACGTACTGCAGAGGAGGGAGAAGCTGAAACCCGCTGGTGCAAATAGGAGCTCCGTGGCTTTGAGCCCTCCTTTATCTAAACCACCACATTTATCTAAAACAAGGGTGATGACACAAATTTGGACCAAGGAGGCTTTAAACTGAAGGAGTAGCAGCTATATAGGATCGTCAGAAAAGGTGTCTTTCAAGGCTATTTCCCACTACTGCACCACTGAATTATGGCTCTTTTAGGAGAGGCTCTTCCCACTCAAGTGGCAGAGCCCTCCCCAGTATCTGGGTTACTCCAGGCTTTTGCAAAAGCATAACGGGGCTTATCATCACTGTCTTGTAGCAGAGTTCACACCACAGGTCTAGGCAAATTTTTGCCAATGTCTGTAAAGCACCTCGGATGTGAGAAGTGAGTACTTTCAATCACACATCTCTGACTCTCCAGAGCAGGCTCAGTTTCAAAGGGCCGGATTTGATTTTTATTTCTCTCAAGCTTGTCTGCCCACCAGTACTTGCAGGGTCAGGAATAGGAGGAGGGGACTTCTGCCCAGAAAATCAAGCAGCTACAAAACAAAAGGAATCCCGTTCAATTATTCCAGCAAGTGGATTAAGCAATGAATGTGACATACGAGTCCTTTGTGTGGTATTTGTGCAATTATATTCATTTTTCCTACATTACTAATACACTACTAGAAACCAGACACCATGCCCAATAATACAAAAACAAGACAAAAGAATGGAGCCAAGAAGAGGAAGAAACAGAGTGGAAAATACAAACCAGTAAATTATTCCTCTTTCTTGGCAAATGCTGAGTACCAGCAAGGGCACATTAAGCTGGGCCCCCAGACTCATGCAGCAATGAACTAGGAGCAAAGCAGCAGATGGTGGTTCAGCAGATTAGAAATTGCTACCAGCTGCCTGTCTGGAGAGCTTTGCTTGGGATTACAGACTTGAGGGTAGAGCAATAAACCTGTAGTGAGAGACAGCAAAATGTAGAGATCCTTGAAACAGCAAAGGTCTAGGCTTCGTGGAGATATAATTTGCCCATGTGGACTCTACCCTGCCACTGTGGAGAAAGCAGACAAAAAGTTTTTTGTGAATGTGTTGCTAGAAAAAGTAACTAGATCATGTTACTGTTATGAATCGGTGCATGCTGCACTGGCACCAGCAGACAGAAGTCAAAATGTATTATCTGAGATTCAGGCTTCAGAAACCAGGTGAAAAATGGATAAAGGTAATCATCTTGTGGTGGGCTTACAAAGGAGCAGGAGTGAAAAAAACCACCATGGCCTATGTATGTCCTAGAAGAAAACACTAAAAAGTGACTGCTTGTTTGTTTTGTTTTTTTTTTAAAGACCACTTACATACCCTGATCAGGTAGGACTGGAGCAGTTCTGACAGGTCTTATAGTCTTTCTCTGCCCTTTTGCAGAGGCTGGTGTGCAGTGTGCTGAACTTTGTTCCTCTCTGATTTTGGACCACAAGGATTCAATATCCTAAGATTTCTAGTATAGAAACATACCTGTGGTGTGAGAGTTCTGAGCATTCCTAGGTGCTTATACAGTGCTCCTTTCTGCGAAGATCAACTATTAATTCTCATTACCCTTCTGTCCCAGATGTAATTGTAGAGTGATGCATTAGTATTTCACCATTAAACTGCCATTACAAAGCAATATTCTTCCCCTGAAGTGCTGATAAAAAGTGATGTGTGACATTTGAGGGATGATCGCCTTTACTGTTGGCTGCTTGGAATAGTAACTGCAGAGTACTGAGAGCCGAGAGCATTGCAGCTCTTCAGTGTGTAACAAGTGTCTAACAAACTATTTCATTCAGAATTTCATTCACAAGGTCATCCTCATGTTCAGTGGTTCTCAATTAAATTCCTGTTAACTCCCAGCAGCTACTAGTTTATCAGTGCATCTCTACCTACAAGGTGACAAATAGCACTTCTAAGCAGGAAACCAAAGGGTAAAGGAACCGACTTAAAACTTTACTGGATTTAGCCTCGCCCTTGTATGACAAGAGGTATTTTCCAGAGCAACAGTTAGATGAAAGCTTGGGAGGAGATCTACTGTATCAGGATAGGCAAATGTGCATGTATGCATATATTTATCACCGCAGTCGTCCCAAGGACTCAAAGTGCCTTCTGCAGAGGGATACAGTTTCTTTACTGGGTGATATCCAAACATCAACTTCTGTCATTGGCTTTAACAAATGAAACATTCTGACAATAAATCGCAGCAAGCCACATGCCGCATCCATCGTGCTGAACCAGTGTGTGTTTGCACACGCGTTTTTGAAGGCACATTTTCCTTGATGATCCTGTAATTTGACTCAGTGGATCAGTGCAATGTGTGCTAAACGGGATGGGAGAGTCCTTCGCGGTATCATTCACATGGCCAAAGATCTGAAGCAAATCTATTAAACACATTATGTTATTCCAGATATCTAGCTGTGGAAACAAGATCAGGACCTGGCTTATGATCACAAGAAAAATGTTCTTTATGACCTTTGTCTTTCAAGAGCGAGGGGAAAAAACTGCCACTTGAACATATATAAGGTTTACTGATATAGATTTCAACCTGGAGGACCTAATGAGTGGGCCAAGTGCAAAATAAGTATTTTATAGCAGTTCATATTTGGGCCTCCAGTTGTCTGTCAAATCAAATGTTGACCTCCCTCTATTTCACCATCTTTCAACCAAAGCAACACAGGATTCCCAGTGTCTCTTGAGAATAAGAAGCTGCAAGTCGCTTTGGAGTCCTACTGTACAATACCTAAATATATATACTTTAGAACTGCACCTTTGCCTCAGCATCACCCCATTTAGTTTGTGAGAAAGCGTCTTCACAAAATCACTTTTAAAAAGGAACGAGAAAGGGTATCTCCTCGCATAAGTACTGCCCTACATTCAGAAAGGAAGCCCAGTACCCAGTGAGGTAATTGCCCCTGTCATAGAGGGCAAATACAAGGAGGTGAAACACCCGTCTTGTTGACCACTAACTCTTTAAAGCTATGTTTGACACAAAGAAAACCCATTTCTGAGGACTTTAGTACAGGTGTGCAGAAAGTTGGCATTTTCACATCATATTTGTCCATCAAATAAGATCTCCCTGGGAAATAAATAAAGCACACAGGCTGCCCTGCTAAGATTTTTTCTGAGAAGACTGATGGCATGAGCAGCAAGACATGTCACCACTTGCTGCCATGGGGAACCATTAGTGGGTCAGATCCTGCCAGTGATGCCAGGCAGTGTACCACACCGATACACACTGAGATCTGTGGGAAGGGAGCAGTCAGGGTTTATTGCCATTTCCATGAGGAATAAACCCTGATTGGACTGGCCAAGGCGAATGCTGGCCTGTCCTCCTGCCTTCCACAAAGGTCAGGGCTGGTGGAGCTAAGCCAAGTGCTGGCTGTCATCTGCTGAACCTGTGCCATTCCCCACGCAGACGAGGCTCTGCTTTTCCAATATGCAGCTACGTCCAGGCCTGGCAGATGCTCTTTGTTGGTGATGCCAGGACTTTCGCCTTGGCTTGGCTTCTCCCATTTGGATGGGAGTCATCTTTAGCGGCAGACAGGCTGACGCCTGAGAAGGGCTGCCCTTCAGGCAGAGTGTGACCCCTCAGCGATGACCAAGGTCTTCCTTTTCTCTTGCCCCTGAGTCCATGGTCCAACCCCAGAGTCTGAAAAGGGACAAGTGCGTGGTACTGGATCTAGCCCCTGCTGCTCAGAATATCAAGGCAAGAAGCACTGTTGCTCCATTCGCTGCAAAGAACTTAAGTCTATAAAAGAGCAGAGCTGGCAAAGTTTATTTTAAAGCTGGTGCTATTTGAAATGAAGGGAAAAGAAATCTGTTAAACTAACCCCCCAATTATAATGGTCTTTTTACATCAAACGAGAATTTAGTAGCTTTGTTGCTTTCACAATAATAATAATAATAATAAAGAATCACTTCTTAGGAGACACAAACTAAATATTTGTCTTCTTTGCTGACACAAAGGGTGAGGTTTCTCTTATCTGGTGCACAAGTAATTCGTGTGCACTCCCCTCGTGTAACACTATCCCTCTCCACCATCAAAGCAGTGTGGGTAGACTTTAATTGCTGCCCCTACTTGCTCTGCTTGCAAGCCTTGCCTTAGAAGACACGTCTCCCTTTGGAGATGAATTTTACCGTCAAATCCCTCTTTTCAGTGCCACACCCACTGCACAAGATCACAAAGAAAGGGGATTGTTTAAACACAAAACCACAACTGTTTGATCACAGCAGTGCTATCACTTATAAATACTACAGAATCTTTCAAATCTCCAGGTATTCATATAAGAAATAGTTAATCTCTGTTCCACATCATAACACGATATTATTCCCTCTTCACCAAAGAGAGTTAAACTCTGACAATGAGAACAGCACTTATATACATAACACACATAAATAAATTATACTCTCCTTTCTATACGTTAGAGATCTACTTAAAGATTAGCCCAAAACAAACACCAGAATCTAAACAACCTCAGGTTGGGAAAACACATGGATCCAACTGAATTAAGGCCTATCTCCAGTAACATATCAAGAGGATATCCTACAGTAATTAGGAACCCCTTCCCCATCTGACCCAGAAAAACTTCAGCAGAATCCTTCCTTCAGGTAAATGGTTTTATAGAGCATCAGTATTGGCTGTGTGTAAGTTTGTTGAACTAAGAAAGGAAGATGGAAAATTTAGGAAAGAAATATACAAAATAAAAATAACTATAGCCCACTGAGCTTACAAAGACGTATGTTAAAATTGTGCAAAAGCAACTAACACAGAGCAATTGAGACAACTTTGGGAAGAGAAGCTGAAAAGAAAACAGAAAAGAAGAGAACAGAAAAATGTAAAATTTCTGCTGTATGGAAAATTCTGACATTTCAACATGTGTTTTATATCCTGGGTCTAAAATGTTGATAACTTCTAATAATTGTCTAATGGACCAAAGCATGAAATGGTTTCATTTTCATGTTGTCAAATCAAACTATAAACTTGCTAATATTCTGAAAAAATAGAAAGCCCATTGTGATGTATTTAAAAAGTCTCAAATAGTTAATTTCTCGCTATGTTGACACTAGACTGCCTTCTCCCCCTCTTGCACATTGCCTTACGGGAGCTGTAGTTTCCGTAAGTTCCTGTAAGTTCCATACTTCACCTTCTAATAGGTATGCAGAATGACTGATTCTTACGATGGATCAAACAAGTTTGGACAAGAGATATAGGTAATTGTATTACAAAAATAGCCATGGGAAAGTATGTAAGGCTAAAACGTGACTGCTAGAAGGTGCTTGCTGCATTAATAGAAGCAACTTAATACCTTATTGAACTGACTCAAAATGAAGTACATTGAGTCAGATTCAATAAAACAAAATATTTTAATCTGAATCATGCATACTCAAATAAAATTTCTTTGGGATTTTCCCAACAGAAGAACTGATACTTTTGGCATAATCAAAGTTTTCTGAATTAATGGGTTTATAATTTTATGGAAATTCCATTTTCCATTAGGAAATGTCTCTGGGAAAAATTTTCCAAATAGCTTTCATAAACATTGTCGGTTGAGGCAGCAACCGCATTCCTGTTCATTGTACACTAGCTAGTATAGCTAGCACAATAGGGTCCCAGTTTGGATTGGGGCTCTAAGATGCTACCTTATTACCAACATCATTAAATACTATAAGAAATACATTCCTATTGCCTTGTTTTGCAACATCTTTTCTGGTTTCTTGAGGCATAACTCTTTCATCTCCAAGCTGTAAGTCAATTTTACATTCATGAAGTTCCTTGCAATGCCATACAAAGAACTTGTCCTTGGATCATGAAAGAAGCTGGGAAGGCTTACTATCCCTGGCAAAACTTTACTGAACATGGCTCAGATGCCAAATTTACCATGAAAATATCCAAAAGAGAAGCCTCGCATTGATTTCTTGTACTTCACTGACATACCACCAAAGAGGTCTTCTCCTGTGGCTAGTAATCCATAGGCAAGCAAATAAGTGATACGTTCCACGCTGGGCTTCATTCTCATGGCACACACCTACTCCTCCAGGCAAGAGAAGTTATTTTCCGGGTCTGGGGAAAAGCATTTGACAGTAACTGATCAGGACGAATGGCTGCTGTGTGCCTCTCCAACTCAGTGAAACATGGTAACGCGCCATCCAGAATTTGTACTACCACAGCTTAAAACACATTAGGAAAATAGCCCAATCAATAAATCCTCAATGAATGCACCAGCACATTGCTGCGTTATCACACGAGTGGAAACAACAAATGTGTCGCTCTAGTGATTGTTTGATGTGAAATCATGTGGAACGCCTCATTTGGAGAGCAGTCCAGTCGGCCTCTCTGAAACCGATCCCCCTCGCGCCATGTTAACGAACTCTGGAGCATGAAATCCAACCTCGCATCTGCGCTGCTGCAATCTCATTTTGTGCCCGCTACGTGTCAGCGTCTGTTTTTATTTTCTGGCACCTTGAGCAAGTGTTAGTGACTCTAAATAATAAGTGACATACGGACACTTTGCTGGGAACAAGCACCTGGACTGAAGCACGGCATTCATTAAACCGCAACATACTCACCCTCTGCACTCTTTTCAGTACCTTCCTTTCTTTCCTTTACCACACGATTACTCATGTCTCTAATGTGAGAAATGGAAAACATAGCATGCCCCACTGGCCTAACGACTGGACCATGATTCCAGCAAAACTCTCCTCCTCTATGGTCCCTTTTATCCTTCCTGCTTGGCATATTTAATAAAACCACAGACACGCCTTGGTTGGCTTCCTCATTAGAGAAGATTAGGCACTTATTTTTCTTTAACTGCATTAAAACCAGGGGTGCCATACACAGGTGCAGTCAAGCTAAACGGGTATGCGTGTTTTGCTTTCACCATGAAGCTGAACTTCAGAGAAAGTAAAGAACACCATAATGGTTTTGAGACTTGATAGTGCTCTCTTACCTCATGTACCTACTCACTCACCGCCACAGCATGACTGCAGAAGGAAATGAGAAGGCATAGTAGTCAATCATTTCACAAACTTGAGGAGGTGAACTAACACTGAAATTTGTATTCTTGTAGAAAACAAAACAAATGTACCTTGTTAGCTTGACTGGTCTAGCCTATGGTATCTTTAGTTTCTAGTAAACTACAAACAAACTAAAGGTCTTATCTTTGCAAATGGAGAACCTAAAGTGGTTTTCACATTTAGCTTCAGATTATCCCAGTTTCTGTATTTATTGAGTCAACAGAAATAGAAAGCTGCAGAAGATGTATGTTGGGTAACTTGTGGGTGATCAGGAAGTCACCAGAAGTCATCCTCCCCATAGCATTTCCCGAACTAAACACCTAGTATCCTCCAAAGAGAAAGCTGTGTCTGGAAGGGTGGGGGGATTATAATGGCTGTGCCAAACAGCACTAGGTAATGCGGGATAAACTAAAAATTTCCAGACCATGTGAGGAAAAGAGGTTTATGACTTTAACTACAGCAAGCTTGGTCTCATGAGCTAAGGATGGGACAATCATGAGGATTTTCCACTGAGCATCTACTTTCACTGGCAGACCATCCACTTCCATTAGCAAAGAAAATGACTGTTCCTTAAGCCTCTGATCGTAACATGTGTTTTCCTTGTGGTGGGTTTTTTTTCAAAAAAAAAAAAAAGCTTTCCAGCGATAATTGGAGTGTTTACCTGGGCATCCCATGAAGTCTGAACTTCCCAGTGGCAAAAATCTGCCTTGGCTAAAATGATGCATGAAAGTAATACTACAACATCAAGAAAAAGCATATATATACACATTCCCTGAAAAAACAGGGAGAAAAGAAGATTGATGACAAGCAATGTCATTAGTCTTTAAAAAACACAGCTTGCAAAAAACTGAAGTTGAAGGAGTGAAACACCAGGGATTCATCAAGCCAAAATCAATAAAACAGCATTTAAAAATCCATTTCCAGTTAAGGATAAGGCTGTTGCTGTATGGTGTAAGAAAAAACATCAGTGGTAGCACAGAAAGGACAGAAGCAAAAGCAAAATGTGGAGACTGTAAATCCTAAGAGAGATGACTGTTAGAACATAAACTGCATCATTCACTGAACAGGTAACCATTCAGCAGATTGATGCAAAGTACACACATTTGAGGCTGGAAGAGGGCAGAGCTTTAGGCCATGAGATTCAGTCTTCAAAACCAGAGACTTTGGACAACCAGCTAAACTTGAACTCTCAGGTAAAATCTGTGGCGAAAACAGTTTATGCATTATTTGGATACAAGGAGAATACTACATAGAAGTGCATAGGTGATCTAACTCTATATACAGTAGTATCTGAGATGATAGAATTTTGAGTCCAGACTTGATGTCATGGCTCAAAAATTAAATGGAAAGAATAAAAAAAATTAGTTCCAAAGTGAGTCAAACACATTTAAGAGAGCAGGAGAAAACAGTTGTAAATGCTGAAGTACTCAACACATCCAACAGTTAGAAAGAAGGCTGAGAAGTGAGTTAAGCCCCCTTAAAAGATAATATTACATAACCAACACATAAAATTGGGCCTTCAGCAGTCTCAGTGAACCAGGCAAAACATAAGTCAGTGGCTGGGAGCCGAAGTCAACAAATGGCAAAGGAGAATTAGTGACAGTACAATATTTTTTTATGTTTCATTCAGTGGTATCTTTAAGTCCCTGAGTAAACAATTTTTCAACCTTTTCCTGGACACATACACAGACTTAGAGCTGTAATACGGGACTGAGGAAGTCTACTGTTTTTTTCACAGCATATCTTTTATGGATTCCTAAACCTGCCATTTTTCATTAACTTTAATCTTGGCAGCTAGTAATGGTTAACCTTAATTTCTTGGGGGGGGGGGGGGGGAGGGAGA